>OY723403.1:52682375-53071798 GCA_963210345.1 Inga oerstediana
CATTTTTCATGAGGAATCCAGAATGCCAAAGATTGTTGTCAAATTCATCCGTTTTCGCCCTGAACGGCCAAATACGTGATTTCTGCTAATTTGAGGTCAAACGAATGAAACTTCGGTCACTGTCACGGATTCTCATGAAAACCCACAGACCCACTCCATTTTTCATGAGGAATCCAGAATGCCACAGATTGTTGTCAAATTCATCCGTTTGATCCCTGAACGGCCAAATACGTGATTTGTGCTAATTTGAGGTCAAAGGAATGAAACTTCGGTCACTGTCACGGATTCTCATGAAAACCCACAGACCCACTCCATTTTTCATGAGGAATCCAGAATGCCACAGATTGTTGTCAAATTCATCCGTTTGTTCCCTGAACGGCCAAATACGTGATTTGTGCTAATTTGAGGTCAAAGGAATGAAACTTCGGTCACTGTCACGGATTCTCATGAAAACCCACAGACCCACTCTATTTTTCATGAGGAATCCAGAATGCCACAGATTGTTGTCAAATTCATGCGTTTGGGCCATGAACGGCCAAATACGTGATTTCTGCTAATTTGAGGTCAAAAGAATGAAACTTCGGTCACTGTCACGGATTCTCATGAAAACCCACAGACCCACTCCATTTTTCATGAGGAATCCAGAATGCCACAGATTGTTGTCAAATTCATCCGTTTGATCCCTGAACGGCCAAATACGTGATTTGTGCTAATTTGAGGTCAAAGGAATGAAACTTCGGTCACTGTCACGGATTCTCAAGAAAACCCACAGACCCACTCCATTTTTCATGAGGAATCCAGAATGCCACAGATTGTTGTCAAATTCATGCGTTTGATCCCTGAACGGCCAAATACGTGATTTGTGCTAATTTTAGGTCAAAGGAATGAAACTTCGGTCACTGTCACGGATTCTCATGAAAACCCACATACCCACTCCATTTTTCATGAGGAATCCAGAATGCCAAAGATTGTTGTCAAATTCATCCGTTTTCGCCCTGAACGGCCAAATACGTGATTTCTCCTAATTTGAGGTCAAAAGAATGAAACTTCGGTCACTGTCACGGATTCTCATGAAAACCCACAGACCCACTCCATTTTTCATGAGGAATCCAGAATGCCACAGATTGTTGTCAAATTCATCCGTTTGATCCCTGAACGGCCAAATACGTGATTTGTGCTAATTTGAGGTCAAAGGAATGAAACTTCGGTCACTGTCACGGATTCTCAAGAAAACCCACAGACCCACTCCATTTTTCATGAGGAATCCAGAATGCCACAGATTGTTGTCAAATTCATCCGTTTGATCCCTGAACGGCCAAATACGTGATTTGTGCTAATTTGAGGTCAAAGGAATGAAACTTCGGTCACTGTCACGGATTCTCAAGAAAACCCACAGACCCACTCCATTTTTCATGAGGAATCCAGAATGCCACAGATTGTTGTCAAATTCATGCGTTTGATCCCTGAACGGCCAAATACGTGATTTGTGCTAATTTTAGGTCAAAGGAATGAAACTTCGGTCACTGTCACGGATTCTCATGAAAACCCACATACCCACTCCATTTTTCATGAGGAATCCAGAATGCCACAGATTGTTGTCAAATTCATCCGTTTTCGCCCTGAACGGCCACATACGTGATTTCTCCTAATTTGAGGTCAAAAGAATGAAAGTTCGGTCACTGTCACAGATTAGTATGAAAACCCACACACCAGCTCCATTTTTCATGATGAATTCAGAATGCCAAAGATTGTTGTCAAATTCATCTGTTTGGGCCCTGAACGGTCAAATACGTGATTTGTGCTAATTTGAGGTTAAAAGAATAAAAGTTTGGTCACTGTCACAGATTGGCTTGAAAACCCACACACCAGCTCCCTTTTTCATGATGAATTCAGAATGCCAAAGATTGTTGTCAAATTCATCTGTTTGGGCCCTGAACGGCGAAATAAGTGATTTGTGCTAATTTGAGGTCAAAAGAATAAAAGTTTGGTCACTGTCACAGATTGGCTTGAAAACCCACACACCCGCTCCATTTTTCATGAGGAATGCATAATGCAAAAGATTGTTGTCAAATTCATCCGTTTTCGCCCTGAACGGCCAAATACGTGATTTATGCTAATTTGAGGTCAAAAGAATGAAACTTCGGTCACTGTCACGGATTCTCATGAAAACCCACAGACCCACTCCATTTTTCATGAGGAATCCAGAATGCCACAGATTGTTGTCAAATTCATGCGTTTGATCCCTGAACGGCCAAATACGTGATTTGTGCAAATTTTAGGTCAAAGGAATGAAACTTCGGTCACTGTCACGGATTCTCATGAAAACCCACATACCCACTCCATTTTTCATGAGGAATCCAGAATGCCACAGATTGTTGTCAAATTCATCCGTTTGATCCCTGAACGGCCAAATACGTGATTTGTGCTAATTTGAGGTCAAAAGAATGAAAGTTCGGTCACTGTCACAGATTAGTATGAAAACCCACACACCAGCTCCATTTTTCATGATGAATTCAGAATGCCAAAGATTGTTGTCAAATTCATATGTTTGGGCCCTGAACGGTCAAATACGTGATTTGTGCTAATTTGAGGTTAAAAGAATAAAAGTTTGGTCCCTGTCACAGATTGGCTTGAAAACCCACACACCAGCTCCATTTTTCATGATGAATTCAGAATGCCAAAGATTGTTGTCAAATTCATCTGTTTGGGCCCTGAACGGCGAAATACGTGATTTGTGCTAATTTGAGGTCAAAAGAATAAAAGTTTGGTCACTGTCACAGATTGGCTTGAAAACCCACACACCCGCTCCATTTTCCATGAGGAATGCATAATGCCAAAGATTGTTGTCAAATTCATCCGTTTTCGCCCTGAACGGCCAAATACGTGATTTATGCTAATTTGAGGTCAAAAGAATGAAACTTCGGTCACTGTCACGGATTCTCATGAAAACCCACAGACCCACTCCATTTTTCATGAGGAATCCAGAATGCCACAGATTGTTGTCAAATTCATCCGTTTGATCCCTGAACGGCCAAATACGTGATTTGTGCTAATTTGAGGTCAAAGGAATGAAACTTCGGTCACTGTCACGGATTCTCATGAAAACCCACAGACCCACTCTATTTTTCATGAGGAATCCAGAATGCCAAAGATTGTTGTCAAATTCATGCGTTTGGGCCCTGAACGGCCAAATACGTGATTTCTGCTAATTTGAGGTCAAAAGAATGAAACTTCGGTCACTCTCACGGATTCTCATGAAAACCCACAGACCCACTCCATTTTTCATGAGGAATCCAGAATGCCACAGATTGTTGTCAAATTCATGCGTTTGATCCCTGAACGGCCAAATACGTGATTTGTGCTAATTTTAGGTCAAAGGAATGAAACTTCGGTCACTGTCACGGATTCTCATGAAAACCCACATACCCACTCCATTTTTCATGAGGAATCCAGAATGCCAAAGATTGTTGTCAAATTCATCCGTTTTCGCCCTGAACGGCCAAATACGTGATTTCTGCTAATTTGAGGTCAAAAGAATGAAACTTCGGTCACTGTCACGGATTCTCATGAAAACCCACAGACCCACTCCATTTTTCATGAGGAATCCAGAATGCCACAGATTGTTGTCAAATTCATCCGTTTGATCCCTGAACGGCCAAATACGTGATTTGTGCTAATTTGAGGTCAAAGGAATGAAACTTCGGTCACTGTCACGGATTCTCAAGAAAACCCACAGACCCACTCCATTTTTCATGAGGAATCCAGAATGCCACAGATTGTTGTCAAATTCATGCGTTTGATCCCTGAACGGCCAAATACGTGATTTGTGCTAATTTTAGGTCAAAGGAATGAAACTTCGGTCACTGTCACGGATTCTCATGAAAACCCACATACCCACTCCATTTTTCATGAGGAATCCAGAATGCCACAGATTGTTGTCAAATTCATCCGTTTTCGCCCTGAACGGCCAAATACGTGATTTCTCCTAATTTGAGGTCAAAAGAATGAAAGTTCGGTCACTGTCACAGATTAGTATGAAAACCCACACACCAGCTCCATTTTTCATGATGAATTCAGAATGCCAAAGATTGTTGTCAAATTCATCTGTTTGGGCCCTGAACGGTCAAATACGTGATTTGTGCTAATTTGAGGTTAAAAGAATAAAAGTTTGGTCACTGTCACAGATTGGCTTGAAAACCCACACACCAGCTCCCTTTTTCATGATGAATTCAGAATGCCAAAGATTGTTGTCAAATTCATCTGTTTGGGCCCTGAACGGCGAAATAAGTGATTTGTGCTAATTTGAGGTCAAAAGAATAAAAGTTTGGTCACTGTCACAGATTGGCTTGAAAACCCACACACCCGCTCCATTTTTCATGAGGAATGCATAATGCAAAAGATTGTTGTCAAATTCATCCGTTTTCGCCCTGAACGGCCAAATACGTGATTTATGCTAATTTGAGGTCAAAAGAATGAAACTTCGGTCACTGTCACGGATTCTCATGAAAACCCACAGACCCACTCCATTTTTCATGAGGAATCCAGAATGCCACAGATTGTTGTCAAATTCATGCGTTTGATCCCTGAACGGCCAAATACGTGATTTGTGCAAATTTTAGGTCAAAGGAATGAAACTTCGGTCACTGTCACGGATTCTCATGAAAACCCACATACCCACTCCATTTTTCATGAGGAATCCAGAATGCCACAGATTGTTGTCAAATTCATCCGTTTGATCCCTGAACGGCCAAATACGTGATTTGTGCTAATTTGAGGTCAAAAGAATGAAAGTTCGGTCACTGTCACAGATTAGTATGAAAACCCACACACCAGCTCCATTTTTCATGATGAATTCAGAATGCCAAAGATTGTTGTCAAATTCATATGTTTGGGCCCTGAACGGTCAAATACGTGATTTGTGCTAATTTGAGGTTAAAAGAATAAAAGTTTGGTCACTGTCACAGATTGGCTTGAAAACCCACACACCAGCTCCATTTTTCATGATGAATTCAGAATGCCAAAGATTGTTGTCAAATTCATCTGTTTGGGCCCTGAACGGCGAAATACGTGATTTGTGCTAATTTGAGGTCAAAAGAATAAAAGTTTGGTCACTGTCACAGATTGGCTTGAAAACCCACACACCCGCTCCATTTTCCATGAGGAATGCATAATGCCAAAGATTGTTGTCAAATTCATCCGTTTTCACCCTGAACGGCCAAATACGTGATTTATGCTAATTTGAGGTCAAAAGAATGAAACTTCGGTCACTGTCACGGATTCTCATGAAAACCCACAGACCCACTCCATTTTTCATGAGGAATCCAGAATGCCACAGATTGTTGTCAAATTCATCCGTTTGATCCCTGAACGGCCAAATACGTGATTTGTGCTAATTTGAGGTCAAAGGAATGAAACTTCGGTCACTGTCACGGATTCTCATGAAAACCCACAGACCCACTCTATTTTTCATGAGGAATCCAGAATGCCAAAGATTGTTGTCAAATTCATGCGTTTGGGCCCTGAACGGCCAAATACGTGATTTCTGCTAATTTGAGGTCAAAAGAATGAAACTTCGGTCACTCTCACGGATTCTCATGAAAACCCACAGACCCACTCCATTTTTCATGAGGAATCCAGAATGCCACAGATTGTTGTCAAATTCATGCGTTTGATCCCTGAACGGCCAAATACGTGATTTGTGCTAATTTTAGGTCAAAGGAATGAAACTTCGGTCACTGTCACGGATTCTCATGAAAACCCACATACCCACTCCATTTTTCATGAGGAATCCAGAATGCCAAAGATTGTTGTCAAATTCATCCGTTTTCGCCCTGAACGGCCAAATACGTGATTTCTGCTAATTTGAGGTCAAAAGAATGAAACTTCGGTCACTGTCACGGATTCTCATGAAAACCCACAGACCCACTCCATTTTTCATGAGGAATCCAGAATGCCACAGATTGTTGTCAAATTCATCCGTTTGATCCCTGAACGGCCAAATACGTGATTTGTGCTAATTTGAGGTCAAAGGAATGAAACTTCGGTCACTGTCACGGATTCTCATGAAAACCCACAGACCCACTCCATTTTTCATGAGGAATCCAGAATGCCACAGATTGTTGTCAAATTCATCCGTTTGTTCCCTGAACGGCCAAATACGTGATTTGTGCTAATTTGAGGTCAAAGGAATGAAACTTCGGTCACTGTCACGGATTCTCATGAAAACCCACAGACCCACTCTATTTTTCATGAGGAATCCAGAATGCCACAGATTGTTGTCAAATTCATGCGTTTGGGCCATGAACGGCCAAATACGTGATTTCTGCTAATTTGAGGTCAAAAGAATGAAACTTCGGTCACTGTCACGGATTCTCATGAAAACCCACAGACCCACTCCATTTTTCATGAGGAATCCAGAATGCCACAGATTGTTGTCAAATTCATCCGTTTGATCCCTGAACGGCCAAATACGTGATTTGTGCTAATTTGAGGTCAAAGGAATGAAACTTCGGTCACTGTCACGGATTCTCAAGAAAACCCACAGACCCACTCCATTTTTCATGAGGAATCCAGAATGCCACAGATTGTTGTCAAATTCATGCGTTTGATCCCTGAACGGCCAAATACGTGATTTGTGCTAATTTTAGGTCAAAGGAATGAAACTTCGGTCACTGTCACGGATTCTCATGAAAACCCACATACCCACTCCATTTTTCATGAGGAATCCAGAATGCCAAAGATTGTTGTCAAATTCATCCGTTTTCGCCCTGAACGGCCAAATACGTGATTTCTCCTAATTTGAGGTCAAAAGAATGAAACTTCGGTCACTGTCACGGATTCTCATGAAAACCCACAGACCCACTCCATTTTTCATGAGGAATCCAGAATGCCACAGATTGTTGTCAAATTCATGCGTTTGATCCCTGAACGGCCAAATACGTGATTTGTGCAAATTTTAGGTCAAAGGAATGAAACTTCGGTCACTGTCACGGATTCTCATGAAAACCCACATACCCACTCCATTTTTCATGAGGAATCCAGAATGCCACAGATTGTTGTCAAATTCATCCGTTTGATCCCTGAACGGCCAAATACGTGATTTGTGCTAATTTGAGGTCAAAAGAATGAAAGTTCGGTCACTGTCACAGATTAGTATGAAAACCCACACACCAGCTCCATTTTTCATGATGAATTCAGAATGCCAAAGATTGTTGTCAAATTCATATGTTTGGGCCCTGAACGGTCAAATACGTGATTTGTGCTAATTTGAGGTTAAAAGAATAAAAGTTTGGTCACTGTCACAGATTGGCTTGAAAACCCACACACCAGCTCCATTTTTCATGATGAATTCAGAATGCCAAAGATTGTTGTCAAATTCATCTGTTTGGGCCCTGAACGGCGAAATACGTGATTTGTGCTAATTTGAGGTCAAAAGAATAAAAGTTTGGTCACTGTCACAGATTGGCTTGAAAACCCACACACCCGCTCCATTTTCCATGAGGAATGCATAATGCCAAAGATTGTTGTCAAATTCATCCGTTTTCACCCTGAACGGCCAAATACGTGATTTATGCTAATTTGAGGTCAAAAGAATGAAACATCGGTCACTGTCACGGATTCTCATGAAAACCCACAGACCCACTCCATTTTTCATGAGGAATCCAGAATGCCACAGATTGTTGTCAAATTCATCCGTTTGATCCCTGAACGGCCAAATACGTGATTTGTGCTAATTTGAGGTCAAAGGAATGAAACTTCGGTCACTGTCACGGATTCTCATGAAAACCCACAGACCCACTCTATTTTTCATGAGGAATCCAGAATGCCAAAGATTGTTGTCAAATTCATGCGTTTGGGCCCTGAACGGCCAAATACGTGATTTCTGCTAATTTGAGGTCAAAAGAATGAAACTTCGGTCACTCTCACGGATTCTCATGAAAACCCACAGACCCACTCCATTTTTCATGAGGAATCCAGAATGCCACAGATTGTTGTCAAATTCATGCGTTTGATCCCTGAACGGCCAAATACGTGATTTGTGCTAATTTTAGGTCAAAGGAATGAAACTTCGGTCACTGTCACGGATTCTCATGAAAACCCACATACCCACTCCATTTTTCATGAGGAATCCAGAATGCCAAAGATTGTTGTCAAATTCATCCGTTTTCGCCCTGAACGGCCAAATACGTGATTTCTCCTAATTTGAGGTCAAAAGAATGAAACTTCGGTCACTGTCACGGATTCTCATGAAAACCCACAGACCCACTCCATTTTTCATGAGGAATCCAGAATGCCACAGATTGTTGTCAAATTCATGCGTTTGATCCCTGAACGGCCAAATACGTGATTTGTGCAAATTTTAGGTCAAAGGAATGAAACTTCGGTCACTGTCACGGATTCTCATGAAAACCCACATACCCACTCCATTTTTCATGAGGAATCCAGAATGCCACAGATTGTTGTCAAATTCATCCGTTTGATCCCTGAACGGCCAAATACGTGATTTGTGCTAATTTGAGGTCAAAAGAATGAAAGTTCGGTCACTGTCACAGATTAGTATGAAAACCCACACACCAGCTCCATTTTTCATGATGAATTCAGAATGCCAAAGATTGTTGTCAAATTCATATGTTTGGGCCCTGAACGGTCAAATACGTGATTTGTGCTAATTTGAGGTTAAAAGAATAAAAGTTTGGTCACTGTCACAGATTGGCTTGAAAACCCACACACCAGCTCCATTTTTCATGATGAATTCAGAATGCCAAAGATTGTTGTCAAATTCATCTGTTTGGGCCCTGAACGGCGAAATACGTGATTTGTGCTAATTTGAGGTCAAAAGAATAAAAGTTTGGTCACTGTCACAGATTGGCTTGAAAACCCACACACCCGCTCCATTTTCCATGAGGAATGCATAATGCCAAAGATTGTTGTCAAATTCATCCGTTTTCACCCTGAACGGCCAAATACGTGATTTATGCTAATTTGAGGTCAAAAGAATGAAACATCGGTCACTGTCACGGATTCTCATGAAAACCCACAGACCCACTCCATTTTTCATGAGGAATCCAGAATGCCACAGATTGTTGTCAAATTCATCCGTTTGATCCCTGAACGGCCAAATACGTGATTTGTGCTAATTTGAGGTCAAAGGAATGAAACTTCGGTCACTGTCACGGATTCTCATGAAAACCCACAGACCCACTCTATTTTTCATGAGGAATCCAGAATGCCAAAGATTGTTGTCAAATTCATGCGTTTGGGCCCTGAACGGCCAAATACGTGATTTCTGCTAATTTGAGGTCAAAAGAATGAAACTTCGGTCACTCTCACGGATTCTCATGAAAACCCACAGACCCACTCCATTTTTCATGAGGAATCCAGAATGCCACAGATTGTTGTCAAATTCATGCGTTTGATCCCTGAACGGCCAAATACGTGATTTGTGCTAATTTTAGGTCAAAGGAATGAAACTTCGGTCACTGTCACGGATTCTCATGAAAACCCACATACCCACTCCATTTTTCATGAGGAATCCAGAATGCCAAAGATTGTTGTCAAATTCATCCGTTTTCGCCCTGAACGGCCAAATACGTGATTTCTGCTAATTTGAGGTCAAAAGAATGAAACTTCGGTCACTGTCACGGATTCTCATGAAAACCCACAGACCCACTCCATTTTTCATGAGGAATCCAGAATGCCACAGATTGTTGTCAAATTCATCCGTTTGATCCCTGAACGGCCAAATACGTGATTTGTGCTAATTTGAGGTCAAAGGAATGAAACTTCGGTCACTGTCACGGATTCTCATGAAAACCCACAGACCCACTCCATTTTTCATGAGGAATCCAGAATGCCACAGATTGTTGTCAAATTCATCCGTTTGTTCCCTGAACGGCCAAATACGTGATTTGTGCTAATTTGAGGTCAAAGGAATGAAACTTCGGTCACTGTCACGGATTCTCATGAAAACCCACAGACCCACTCTATTTTTCATGAGGAATCCAGAATGCCACAGATTGTTGTCAAATTCATGCGTTTGGGCCATGAACGGCCAAATACGTGATTTCTGCTAATTTGAGGTCAAAAGAATGAAACTTCGGTCACTGTCACGGATTCTCATGAAAACCCACAGACCCACTCCATTTTTCATGAGGAATCCAGAATGCCACAGATTGTTGTCAAATTCATCCGTTTGATCCCTGAACGGCCAAATACGTGATTTGTGCTAATTTGAGGTCAAAGGAATGAAACTTCGGTCACTGTCACGGATTCTCAAGAAAACCCACAGACCCACTCCATTTTTCATGAGGAATCCAGAATGCCACAGATTGTTGTCAAATTCATGCGTTTGATCCCTGAACGGCCAAATACGTGATTTGTGCTAATTTTAGGTCAAAGGAATGAAACTTCGGTCACTGTCACGGATTCTCATGAAAACCCACATACCCACTCCATTTTTCATGAGGAATCCAGAATGCCAAAGATTGTTGTCAAATTCATCCGTTTTCGCCCTGAACGGCCAAATACGTGATTTCTCCTAATTTGAGGTCAAAAGAATGAAACTTCGGTCACTGTCACGGATTCTCATGAAAACCCACAGACCCACTCCATTTTTCATGAGGAATCCAGAATGCCACAGATTGTTGTCAAATTCATCCGTTTGATCCCTGAACGGCCAAATACGTGATTTGTGCTAATTTGAGGTCAAAGGAATGAAACTTCGGTCACTGTCACAGATTCTCAAGAAAACCCACAGACCCACTCCATTTTTCATGAGGAATCCAGAATGCCACAGATTGTTGTCAAATTCATCCGTTTGATCCCTGAACGGCCAAATACGTGATTTGTGCTAATTTGATGTCAAAGGAATGAAACTTCGGTCACTGTCACGGATTCTCAAGAAAACCCACAGACCCACTCCATTTTTCATGAGGAATCCAGAATGCCACAGATTGTTGTCAAATTCATGCGTTTGATCCCTGAACGGCCAAATACGTGATTTGTGCTAATTTTAGGTCAAAGGAATGAAACTTCGGTCACTGTCACGGATTCTCATGAAAACCCACATACCCACTCCATTTTTCATGAGGAATCCAGAATGCCACAGATTGTTGTCAAATTCATCCGTTTTCGCCCTGAACGGCCAAATACGTGATTTCTCCTAATTTGAGGTCAAAAGAATGAAAGTTCGGTCACTGTCACAGATTAGTATGAAAACCCACACACCAGCTCCATTTTTCATGATGAATTCAGAATGCCAAAGATTGTTGTCAAATTCATCTGTTTGGGCCCTGAACGGTCAAATACGTGATTTGTGCTAATTTGAGGTTAAAAGAATAAAAGTTTGGTCACTGTCACAGATTGGCTTGAAAACCCACACACCAGCTCCCTTTTTCATGATGAATTCAGAATGCCAAAGATTGTTGTCAAATTCATCTGTTTGGGCCCTGAACGGCGAAATAAGTGATTTGTGCTAATTTGAGGTCAAAAGAATAAAAGTTTGGTCACTGTCACAGATTGGCTTGAAAACCCACACACCCGCTCCATTTTTCATGAGGAATGCATAATGCAAAAGATTGTTGTCAAATTCATCCGTTTTCGCCCTGAACGGCCAAATACGTGATTTATGCTAATTTGAGGTCAAAAGAATGAAACTTCGGTCACTGTCACGGATTCTCATGAAAACCCACAGACCCACTCCATTTTTCATGAGGAATCCAGAATGCCAAAGATTGTTGTCAAATTCATGCGTTTGATCCCTGAACGGCCAATTACGTGATTTGTGCAAATTTTAGGTCAAAGGAATGAAACTTCGGTCACTGTCACGGATTCTCATGAAAACCCACATACACACTCCATTTTTCAAGTGGAATCCAGAATGCCACAGATTGTTGTCAAATTCATCCGTTTGATCCCTGAACGGCCAAATACGTGATTTGTGCTAATTTGAGGTCAAAAGAATGAAAGTTCGGTCACTGTCACAGATTAGTATGAAAACCCACACACCAGCTCCATTTTTCATGATGAATTCAGAATGCCAAAGATTGTTGTCAAATTCATATGTTTGGGCCCTGAACGGTCAAATACGTGATTTGTGCTAATTTGAGGTTAAAAGAATAAAAGTTTGGTCACTGTCACAGATTGGCTTGAAAACCCACACACCAGCTCCATTTTTCATGATGAATTCAGAATGCCACAGATTGTTGTCAAATTCATGCGTTTGGGCCCTGAACGGCCAAATACGTGATTTCTGCTAATTTGAGGTCAAAAGAATGAAACTTCGGTCACTGTCACGGATTCTCATGAAAACCCACAGACCCACTCCATTTTTCATGAGGAATCCAGAATGCCACAGATTGTTGTCAAATTCATGCGTTTGATCCCTGAACGGCCAAATACGTGATTTGTGCAAATTTTAGGTCAAAGGAATGAAACTTCGGTCACTGTCACGGATTCTCATGAAAACCCACATACCCAATCCATTTTTCAAGTGGAATCCAGAAAGCCACAGATTGTTATCAAATTCATCCGTTTGATCCCTGAACGGCCAAATACGTGATTTGTGCTAATTTGAGGTCAAAAGAATGAAAGTTCGGTCACTGTCACAGATTAGTATGAAAACCCACACACCAGCTCCATTTTTCATGATGAATTCAGAATGCCAAAGATTGTTGTCAAATTCATATGTTTGGGCCCTGAACGGTCAAATACGTGATTTGTGCTAATTTGAGGTTAAAAGAATAAAAGTTTGGTCACTGTCACAGATTGGCTTGAAAACCCACACACCAGCTCCATTTTTCATGATGAATTCAGAATGCCACAGATTGTTGTCAAATTCATGCGTTTGGGCCCTGAACGGCCAAATACGTGATTTGTGCTAATTTGAGGTCAAAAGAATGAAACTTCTGTCACTGTCACGGATTCTCATGAAAACCCACAGACCCACTCCATTTTTCATGAGGAATCCAGAATGCCACAGATTGTTGTCAAATTCATCCGTTTGATCCCTTAACGGCCAAATACGTGATTTGTGCTAATTTGAGGTCAAAGGAATGAAACTTCGGTCACTGTCACGGATTCCCATGAAAACCCACAGAACCACTCCATTTTTCATGAGGAATCCAGAATGCCACAGATTGTTGTCAAATTCATCGTTTGGGCCCTGAACGGCCAAATACGTGATTTGTGCTAATTTGAGGTCAAAGGAACGAAACTTCGGTCACTGTCACGGATTCTCATGAAAACCCACATACCCACTCCATTTTTCATGAGGAATCCAGAATGCCACAGATTGTTGTCAAATCCATCTGTTTGATCCCTGAACGGCCAAATACGTGATTTGTGCTATTTTGAGGTCAAAAGAATGAAAGTTCGGTCACTGTCACAGATTAGTATGAAAACCCACACACCAGCTCCATTTTTCATGATGAATTCAGCATGCCAAAGATTGTTGTCAAATTCATCTGTTTGGGCCCTGAACGGTCAAATACGTGATTTGTGCTAATTTGAGGTTAAAAGAATAAAAGTTTGGTCACTGTCACAGATTGGCTTGAAAACCCACACACCAGCTCCATTTTTCATGATGAATTCAGAATGCCAAAGATTGTTGTCAAATTCATCTGTTTGGGCCCTGAACGGCGAAATACGTGATTTGTGCTAATTTGAGGTCAAAAGAATAAAAGTTTGGTCACTGTCACAGATTGGCTTGAAAACCCACACACCCGCTCCATTTTTCATGAGGAATGCATAATGCCAAAGATTGTTGTCAAATTCATCCGTTTTCGCCCTGAACGGCCAAATACGTGATTTCTGCTAATTTGAGGTCAAAAGAATGAAACTTCGGTCACTGTCACGGATTCTCATGAAAACCCACAGACCCACTCCATTTTTCATGAGGAATCCAGAATGCCACAGATTGTTGTCAAATTCATCCGTTTGGTCCCTGAACGGCCAAATACGTGATTTGTGCTAATTTGAGGTCAAAGGAATGAAACTTCGCTCACTGTCACGGATTCTAATGAAAACCCACAGACCCACTCTATTTTTCATGAGGAATCCAGAATGCCACAGATTGTTGTCAAATTCATGCGTTTGGGCCCTGAACGGCCAAATACGTGATTTATGCTAATTTGAGGTCAAAAGAATGAAACTTCGGTCACTGTCACGGATTCTCATGAAAACCCACAGACCCACTCCATTTTTCATGAGGAATCCAGAATGCCACAGATTGTTGTCAAATTCATCCGTTTGATCCCAGAACGGCCAAATACGTGATTTGTGCTAATTTGAGGTCAAAGGAATGAAACTTCGGTCACTGTCACGGATTCTCATGAAAACCCACAGACCCACTCCATTTTTCATGAGGAATCCAGAATGCCACAGATTGTTGTCAAATTCATCTGTTTGGGCCCTGAACGGCGAAATACGTGATTTGTGCTAATTTGAGGTCAAAAGAATAAAAGTTTGGTCACTGTCACAGATTGGCTTGAAAACCCACACACCCGCTCCATTTTTCATGAGGAATGCATAATGCCAAAGATTGTTGTCAAATTCATCCGTTTTCGCCCTGAACGGCCAAATACGTGATTTCTGCTAATTTGAGGTCAAAAGAATGAAACTTCGGTCACTGTCACGGATTCTCATGAAAACCCACAGACCCACTCCATTTTTCATGAGGAATCCAGAATGCCACAGATTGTTGTCAAATTCATCCGTTTGGTCCCTGAACGGCCAAATACGTGATTTGTGCTAATTTGAGGTCAAAGGAATGAAACTTCGCTCACTGTCACGGATTCTAATGAAAACCCACAGACCCACTCTATTTTTCATGAGGAATCCAGAATGCCACAGATTGTTGTCAAATTCATGCGTTTGGGCCCTGAACGGCCAAATACGTGATTTATGCTAATTTGAGGTCAAAAGAATGAAACTTCGGTCACTGTCACGGATTCTCATGAAAACCCACAGACCCACTCCATTTTTCATGAGGAATCCAGAATGCCACAGATTGTTGTCAAATTCATCCGTTTGATCCCAGAACGGCCAAATACGTGATTTGTGCTAATTTGAGGTCAAAGGAATGAAACTTCGGTCACTGTCACGGATTCTCATGAAAACCCACAGACCCACTCCATTTTTCATGAGGAATCCAGAATGCCACAGATTGTTGTCAAATTCATCCGTTTCATCCCTGAACTGCCAAATACGTGATTTGTGCTAATTTGAGGTCAAAGGAATGAAACTTCGGTCACTGTCACGGATTCTCATGAAAACCCACAGAACCACTCCATTTTTCATGAGGAATCCAGAATGCCACAGATTGTTGTCAAATTCATCGTTTAGGCCCTGAACGGCCAAATACGTGATTTGTGCTAATTTGAGGTCAAAGGAACGAAACTTCGGTCATTGTCACGGATTCTCATGAAAACCCACAGACCCACTCCATTTTTCATGAGGAATCCAGAATGCCACAGATTGTTGTGAAATTCATCCGTTTGATACCTGAACGGCCAAATACGTGATTTATGCTAATTTGAGGTCAAAAGAATGAAACTTCGGTCACTGTCACGGATTCTCATGAAAACCCACAGACCCACTCCATTTTTCATGAGGAATCCAGAATGCCACAGATTGTTGTCAAATTCATGCGTTTGGGCCCTGAACGGCCAAATACGTGATTTGTGCTAATTTGAGGTCAAAGGAATGAAACTTCGGTCACTGCCACGGATTCTCATGAAAACCCACAGACCCACTCCATTTTTCATGAGGAATCCAGAATGCCACAGATTGTTGTCAAATTCATGCGTTTGGGCCCTGAACGGCCAAATACGTGATTTGTGCTAATTTGAGGTCTAAAGAATGAAAGCTCGGTCACTGTCACAGATTGGCATGAAAACCCACACACCAGCTCCATTTTTCATGATGAATTCAGAATGCCAAAGATTGTTGTCAAATTCATCTGTTTGGGCCCTGAACGGTCAAATACGTGATTTGTGCTAATTTGAGGTTAAAAGAATAAAAGTTTGGTCACTGTCACAGATAGGCTTGAAAACCCACACACCCGCTCCATTTTTCATGAGGAATGCATAATGCCAAAGATTGTTGTCAAATTCATCCGTTTTCGCGCTGAACGGCCAAATACGTGATTTATGCTAATTTGAGGTCAAAAGAATGAAACTTCGGTCACTGTCACGGATTCTCATGAAAACCCACAGACCCACTCCATTTTTCATGAGGAATCCAGAATGCCACAGATTGTTGTCAAATTCATCCGTTTGATCCCTGAACGGCCAAATACGTGATTTGTGCTAATTTGAGGTCAAAGGAATGAAACTTCGGTCACTGTCACGGATTCTCATGAAAACCCACAGACCCACTCCATTTTTCAAGAGGAATCCAGAATGCCACAGATTGTTGTCAAATTCATGCGTTTGGGCCCTGAACGGCCAAATACGAGATTTATGCTAATTTGAGGTCAAAAGAATGAAACTTCGGTCACTGTCACGGATTCTCATGAAAACCCACAGACCCACTCCATTTTTCATGAGGAATCCAGAAAGCCACAGATTGTTGTCAAATTCATCCGTTTGATCCCTGAACGGCCAAATACGTGATTTGTGCTAATTTGAGGTCAAAGGAATGAAACTTCGGTCACTGTCACGGATTCTAATGAAAACCCACAGACCCCCTCTATTTTTCATGAGGAATCCAGAATGCCACAGATTGTTGTCAAATTCATGCGTTTGGGCCCTGAACGGCCAAATACGTGATTTATGCTAATTTGAGGTCAAAAGAATGAAACTTCGGTCACTGTCACGGATTCTCATGAAAACCCACAGACCCACTCCATTTTTCATGAGGAATCCAGAATGCCACAGATTGTTGTCAAATTCATCCGTTTGATCCCTGAACGGCCAAATACGTGATTTGTGCTAATTTGAGGTCAAAGGAATGAAACTTCGGTCACTGTCACGGATTCTCATGAAAACCCACAGACCCACTCCATTTTTCATGAGGAATCCAGAATGCCACAGATTGTTGTCAAATTCATCCGTTTGATCCCTGAACGGCCAAATACGTGATTTGTGCTAATTTGAGGTCAAAGGAATGAAACTTCGGTCACTGTCACGGATTCTCATGAAAACCCACAGACCCACTCCAATTTTCATGAGGAATCCAGAATGCCACAGATTGTTGTCAAATTCATGCGTTTGGGCCCTGAACGGCCAAATACGTGATTTATGCTAATTTGAGGTCAAAAGAATGAAACTTCGGTCACTGTCACGGATTCTCATGAAAACCCACAGACCCACTCCATTTTTCATGAGGAATCTAGAATGCCACAGATTGTTGTGAAATTCATCCGTTTGATACCTGAACGGCCAAATACGTGATTTGTGCTAATTTGAGGTTAAAGGAATGAAACTTCGGTCACTGTCACGGATTCTCATGAAAACCCACAGACCCACTCCATTTTTCATGAGGAATCCAGAATGCCACAGATTGTTGTCAAATTCATGCGTTTGGGCCCTGAACGGACAAATACGTGATTTGTGCTAATTTGAGGTCAAAAGAATGAAACTTCGGTCACTGTCACGGATTCTCATGAAAACCCAGAGACCCACTCCATTTTTCATGAGGAATCCAGAATGCCACAGATTGTTGTCAAATTCATCCGTTTGATCCCTGAACGGCCAAATACGTGATTTGTGCTAATTTGAGGTCAAAGGAATGAAACTTCGGTCACTGTCACGGATTCTCATGAAAACCCACAGACCCACTCCATTTTTCATGAGGAATCCAGAATGCCACAGATTGTTGTCAAATTCATCCGTTTGATCCCTGAACGGCCAAATACGTGATTTGTGCTAATTTGAGGTCAAAGGAATGAAACTTCGGTCACTGTCACGGATTCTCATGAAAACCCACAGACCCACTCCATTTTTCATGAGGAATCCAGAATGCCACAGATTGTTGTCAAATTCATCCGTTTGATCCCTGAACGGCCAAATACGTGATTTGTGCTAATTTGAGGTCAAAGGAATGAAACTTCGGTCACTGCCACGGATTCTCATGAAAACCCACAGACCCACTCCATTTTTCATGAGGAATCCAGAATGCCACAGATTGTTGTCAAATTCATGCGTTTGGGCCCTGAACGGCCAAATACGTGATTTGTGCTAATTTGAGGTCTAAAGAATGAAAGCTCGGTCACTGTCACAGATTGGCATGAAAACCCACACACCAGCTCCATTTTTCATGATGAATTCAGAATGCCAAAGATTGTTGTCAAATTCATCTGTTTGGGCCCTGAACGGTCAAATACGTGATTTGTGCTAATTTGAGGTTAAAAGAATAAAAGTTTGGTCACTGTCACAGATAGGCTTGAAAACCCACACACCCGCTCCATTTTTCATGAGGAATGCATAATGCCAAAGATTGTTGTCAAATTCATCCGTTTTCGCGCTGAACGGCCAAATACGTGATTTATGCTAATTTGAGGTCAAAAGAATGAAACTTCGGTCACTGTCACGGATTCTCATGAAAACCCACAGACCCTCTCCATTTTTCATGAGGAATCCAGAATGCCACAGATTGTTGTCAAATTCATCCGTTTGATCCCTGAACGGCCAAATACGTGATTTGTGCTAATTTGAGGTCAAAGGAATGAAACTTCGGTCACTGTCACGGATTCTCATGAAAACCCACAGACCCACTCCATTTTTCATGAGGAATCCAGAATGCCACAGATTGTTGTCAAATTCATCCGTTTGATCCCTGAACGGCCAAATACGTGATTTGGGCTAATTTGAGGTCAAAGGAATGAAACTTCGGTCACTGCCACGGATTCTCATGAAAACCCACAGACCCACTCCATTTTTCATGAGGAATCCAGAATGCCACAGATTGTTGTCAAATTCATGCGTTTGGGCCCTGAACGGCCAAATACGTGATTTGTGCTAATTTGAGGTCTAAAGAATGAAAGCTCGGTCACTGTCACAGATTGGCATGAAAACCCACACACCAGCTCCATTTTTCATGATGAATTCAGAATGCCAAAGATTGTTGTCAAATTCATCCGTTTTCGCCCTGAACGGCCAAATACGAGATTTGTGCTAATTTGAGGTCAAAGGAATGAAACTTCGGTCACTGTCACGGATTCTCATGAAAACCCACAGACCCACTCCATTTTTCATGAGGAATCCAGAATGCCACAGATTGTTGTCAAATTCATCCGTTTGATCCCTGAACGGCCAAATATGTGATTTGTGCTAATTTGAGGTCAAAGGAATGAAACTTCGGTCACTGTCACGGATTCTCATGAAAACCCACATACCCACTCCATTTTTCGTGAGGAATCCAGAATGCCACAGATTGTTGTCAAATTCATCCGTTTGGGCCCTGAACGGCCAAATACGTGATTTGTGCTAATTTGAGGTCAAAAGAATGAAACTTTGGTCACTGTCACGGATTCTCATGAAAACCCACAGACCCACTCCATTTTTCATGAGGAATCCAGAATGCCACAGATTGTTGTCAAATTCATCCGTTTGATCCCTGAACGGCCAAATACGTGATTTGTGCTAATTTGAGGTCAAAGGAATGAAACTTCGGTCACTGTCACGGATTCTCATGAAAACCCACAGACCCACTCCATTTCTCATGAGGAATCCAGAATGCCACAGATTGTTGTCAAATTCATCCGTTTGATCCCTGAACGGCCAAATACGTGATTTGTGCTAATTTGAGGTCAAAGGAATGAAACTTCGGTCACTGTCACGGATTCTCATGAAAACCCACAGACCCACTCCATTTTTCATGACGAATTTAGAATGCCACAGATTGTTGTCAAATTCATCCGTTTGATCCCTGAACGGCCAAATACGTGATTTGTGCTAATTTGAGGTCAAAGGAATGAAACTTCCGTCACTGTCACGGATTCTCATGAAAACCCACATACCCACTCCATTTTTCGTGAGGAATCCAGAATGCCACAGATTGTTGTCAAATTCATCCGTTTGATCCCTGAACGGCCAAATACGTGATTTGTGCTAATTTGAGGTCAAAGGAATGAAACTTCGGTCACTGTCACGGATTCTCATGAAAACCCACAGACCCACTCCATTTTTCATGAGGAATCCAGAATGCCACAGATTGTTGTCAAATTCATGCGTTTGGGCCCTGAACGGCCAAATACGTGATTTGTGCTAATTTGAGGTCAAAAGAATGAAACTTCGGTCTCTGTCACGGATTCTCATGAAAACCCACAGACCCACTCCATTTTTCATGAGGAATCCAGAATGCCACAGATTGTTGTCAAATTCATCCGTTTGATCCCTGAACGGCCAAATACGTGATTTGTGCTAATTTGAGGTCAAAGGAATGAAACTTCGGTCACTGTCACGGATTCTCATGAAAACCCACAGACCCACTCCATTTTTCATGAGGAATCCAGAATGCCACAGATTGTTGTCAAATTCATCCGTTTGATCCCTGAACGGCCAAATACGTGATTTGTGCTAATTTGAGGTCAAAGGAATGAAACTTCGGTCACTGTCACGGATTCTCATGAAAACCCACATACCCACTCCATTTTTCATGAGGAATCCAGAATGCCACAGATTGTTGTCAAATTCATGCGTTTGGGCCTTGAACGGCCAAATACGTGATTTATGCTAATTTGAGGTCAAAAGAATGAAACTTCGGTCACTGTCACGGATTCTCATGAAAACCCACAGACCCACTCCATTTTTCATGAGGAATCTTGAATGCCACAGATTGTTGTCAAATTCATCCGTTTGATCCCTGAACGGCCAAATACGAGATTTGTGCTAATTTGAGGTCAAAGGAATGAAACTTCGGTCACTGTCACGGATTCTCATGAAAACCCACAGACCCACTCCATTTTTCATGAGGAATCCAGAATGCCACAGATTGTTGTCAAATTCATCCGTTTGATCCCTGAACGGCCAAATATGTGATTTGTGCTAATTTGAGGTCAAAGGAATGAAACTTCGGTCACTGTCACGGATTCTCATGAAAACCCACATACCCACTCCATTTTTCATGAGGAATCCAGAATGCCACAGATTGTTGTCAAATTCATCCGTTTGATCCCTTAACGGCCAAATACGTGATTTGTGCTAATTTGAGGTCAAAGGAATGAAACTTCGGTCACTGTCACGGATTCTCATGAAAACCCACAGACCCACTCTATTTTTCATGAGGAATCCAGAATGCCACAGATTGTTGTCAAATTCATGCGTTTGGGCCCTGAACGGCCAAATACGTGATTTCTGCTAATTTGAGGTCAAAAGAATGAAACTTCGGTCACTGTCACGGATTCTCATGAAAACCCACAGACCCACTCCATTTTTCATGAGGAATCCAGAATGCCACAGATTGTTGTCAAATTCATGCGTTTGGGCCCTGAACGGCCAAATACGTGATTTCTGCTAATTTGAGGTCAAAAGAATGAAACTTCGGTCACTGTCACGGATTCTCATGAAAACCCACAGACCCACTCCATTTTTCATGAGGAATCCAGAATGCCACAGATTGTTGTCAAATTCATCCGTTTGATCCCTGAACGGCCAAATACGTGATTTGTGCTAATTTGAGGTCAAAGGAATGAAACTTCGGTCACTGTCACGGATTCTCATGAAAACCCACAGACCCACTCCATTTCTCATGAGGAATCCAGAATGCCACAGATTGTTGTCAAATTCATCCGTTTGATCCCTGAACGGCCAAATACGTTATTTGTGCTAATTTGAGGTCAAAGGAATGAAACTTCGGTCACTGTCACGGATTCTCATGAAAACCCACAGACCCACTCCATTTTTCATGAGGAATCCAGAATGCCACAGATTGTTGTCAAATTCATCCGTTTGATCCCTGAACGGCCAAATACGTGATTTGTGCTAATTTGAGGTCAAAGGAATGAAACTTCGGTCACTGTCACGGATTCTCATGAAAACCCACATACCCACTCCATTTTTCATGAGGAATCCAGAATGCCACAGATTGTTGTCAAATTCATGCGTTTGGGCCCTGAACGGCCAAATACGTGATTTATGCTAATTTGAGGTCAAAAGAATGAAACTTCGGTCACTGTCACGGATTCTCATGAAAACCCACAGACCCACTCCATTTTTCATGAGGAATCTTGAATGCCACAGATTGTTGTCAAATTCATCCGTTTGATCCCTGAACGGCCAAATACGAGATTTGTGCTAATTTGAGGTCAAAGGAATGAAACTTCGGTCACTGTCACGGATTCTCATGAAAACCCACAGACCCACTCCATTTTTCATGAGGAATCCAGAATGCCACAGATTGTTGTCAAATTCATCCGTTTGATCCCTGAACGGCCAAATATGTGATTTGTGCTAATTTGAGGTCAAAGGAATGAAACTTCGGTCACTGTCACGGATTCTCATGAAAACCCACATACCCACTCCTTTTTTCATGAGGAATCCAGAATGCCACAGATTGTTGTCAAATTCATGCGTTTGATCCCTTAACGGCCAAATACGTGATTTGTGCTAATTTGAGGTCAAAGGAATGAAACTTCGGTCACTGTCACGGATTCTCATGAAAACCCACAGACCCACTCTATTTTTCATGAGGAATCCAGAATGCCACAGATTGTTGTCAAATTCATGCGTTTGGGCCCTGAACGGCCAAATACGTGATTTCTGCTAATTTGAGGTCAAAAGAATGAAACTTCGGTCACTGTCACGGATTCTCATGAAAACCCACAGACCCACTCCATTTTTCATGAGGAATCCAGAATGCCACAGATTGTTGTCAAATTCATGCGTTTGGGCCCTGAACGGCCAAATACGTGATTTCTGCTAATTTGAGGTCAAAAGAATGAAACTTCGGTCACTGTCACGGATTCTCATGAAAACCCACAGACCCACTCCATTTTTCATGAGGAATCCAGAATGCCACAGATTGTTGTCAAATTCATCCGTTTGATCCCTGAACGGCCAAATACGTGATTTGTGCTAATTTGAGGTCAAAGGAATGAAACTTCGGTCACTGTCACGGATTCTCATGAAAACCCACAGACCCACTCCATTTCTCATGAGGAATCCAGAATGCCACAGATTGTTGTCAAATTCATCCGTTTGATCCCTGAACGGCCAAATACGTTATTTGTGCTAATTTGAGGTCAAAGGAATGAAACTTCGGTCACTGTCACGGATTCTCATGAAAACCCACAGACCCACTCCATTTTTCATGACGAATTTAGAATGCCACAGATTGTTGTCAAATTCATCCGTTTGATCCCTGAACGGCCAAATACGTGATTTGTGCTAATTTGAGGTCAAAGGAATGAAACTTCGGTCACTGTCACGGATTCTCATGAAAACCCACAGACCCACTCCATTTTTCATGAGGATTCCAGAATGCCACAGATTGTTGTCAAATTCATCCGTTTGATCCCTGAACGGCCAAATACGTGATTTGTGCTAATTTGAGGTCAAAGGAATGAAACTTCGGTCACTGTTACGGATTCCCATGAAAACCCACAGACCCACTCCATTTTTCATGAGGAATCCAGAATGCCACAGATTGTTGTCAAATTCATCCGTTGGATCCCTGAACGGCCAAATACGTGATTTGTGCTAATTTGAGGTCAAAGGAATGAAACTTCGGTCACTGTCACGGATTCTCATGAAAACCTACAGACCCACTCCATTTTTCATGAGGAATCCAGAATGCCACAGATTGTTGTCAAATTCATCCGTTTGATCCCTGAACGGCCAAATACGTGATTTGTGCTAATTTGAGGTCAAAAGAATGAAACTTCGGTCACTGTCACGGATTCTCATGAAAACCCACAGACCCACTCCATTTTTCATGAGGAATCCAGAATGCCACAGATTGTTGTCAAATTCATGCGTTTGGGCCCTGAACGGCCAAATACGTGATTTGTGCTAATTTGAGGTCAAAGGAATGAAACTTCGGTCACTGTCACGGATTCTCATGAAAACCCACAGACCCACTCCATTTTTCATGAGGAATCCAGAATGCCACAGATTGTTGTCAAATTCATCCGTTTGATCCCTGAACGGCCAAATACGTGATTTGTGCTAATTTGAGGTCAAAGGAATGAAACTTCGGTCACTGTCACGGATTCTCCTGAAAACCCACAGACCCACTCCATTTTTCATGAGGATTCCAGAATGCCACAGATTGTTGTCAAATTCATCCGTTTGATCCCTGAACGGCCAAATACGTGATTTGTGCTAATTTGAGGTCAAAGGAATGAAACTTCGGTCACTGTCACGGATTCCCATGAAAACCCACAGACCCACTCCATTTTTCATGAGGAATCCAGAATGCCACAGATTGTTGTCAAATTCATCCGTTGGATCCCTGAACGGCCAAATACGTGATTTGTGCTAATTTGAGGTCAAAGGAATGAAACTTCGGTCACTGTCACGGATTCTCATGAAAACCCACAGACCCACTCCATTTTTCATGAGGAATCCAGAATGCCACAGATTGTTGTCAAATTCATCCGTTTGATCCCTGAACGGCCAAATACGTGATTTGTGCTAATTTGAGGTCAAAAGAATGAAACTTCGGTCACTGTCACGGATTCTCATGAAAACCCACAGACCCACTCCATTTTTCATGAGGAATCCAGAATGCCACAGATTGTTGTCAAATTCATGCGTTTGGGCCCTGAACGGCCAAATACGTGATTTCTGCTAATTTGAGGTCAAAAGAATGAACCTTCGGTCACTGTCACGGATTCTCATGAAAACCCACAGACCCACTCCATTTTTCATGAGGAATGCAGAATGCCACAGATTGTTGTCAAATTCATGCGTTTGGGCCCTGAACGGCCAAATACGTGATTTGTGCTAATTTGAGGTCAAAAGAATGAAACTTCGGTCACTGTCACGTATTCTCATGAAAACCCACAGACCCACTCCATTTTTCATGAGGAATCCAGAATGCCACAGATTGTTGTCAAATTCATCCGTTTGATCCCTGAACGGCCAAATACGTGATTTGTGCTAATTTGAGGTCAAAAGAATGAAACTTCGGTCACTGTCACGGATTCTCATGAAAACCCACAGACCCACTCCATTTTTCATGAGGAATCCAGAATGCCACAGATTGTTGTCAAATTCATGCGTTTGGGCCCTGAACGGCCAAATACGTGATTTCTGCTAATTTGAGGTCAAAAGAATGAAACTTCGGTCACTGTCACGGATTCTCATGAAAACCCACAGACCCACTCCATTTTTCATGAGGAATCCAGAATGCCACAGATTGTTGTCAAATTCATGCGTTTGGGCCCTGAACGGCCAAATACGTGATTTGTGCTAATTTGAGGTCAAAAGAATGAAAGTTCGGTCACTGTCACAGATTGGCATGAAAACCCACACACCAGCTCCATTTTTCATGACGAATTCAGAATGCCAAAGATTGTTGTCAAATTCATCTGTTTGGGGCCTGAATGGCCAAATACGTGATTTGTGCTAATTTGAGGTCAAAAGAATGAAACTTCGGTCACTGTCACGGATTCTCATGAAAACCCACAGACCCACTCCATTTTTCATGAGGAATCCAGAATGCCACAGATTGTTGTCAAATTCATGCGTTTGGGCCCTGAACGGCCAAATACGTGATTTCTGCTAATTTGAGGTCAAAAGAATGAAACTTCGGTCACTGTCACGGATTCTCGTGAAAACCCACAGACCCACTCCATTTTTCATGAGGAATCCAGAATGCCACAGATTGTTGTCAAATTCATGCGTTTGGGCCCTGAACGGCCAAATACGTGATTTGTGCTAATTTGAGGTCAAAAGAATGAAACTTCGGTCACTGTCACGGATTCTCATGAAAACCCACAGACCCACTCCATTTTTCATGAGGAATCCAGAATGCCACAGATTGTTGTCAAATTCATCCGTTTGATCCCTGAATGGCCAAATACGTGATTTGTGCTAATTTGAGGTCAAAAGAATGAAACTTCGGTCACTGTCACGGATTCTCATGAAAACCCACAGACCCACTCCATTTTTCATGAGGAATCCAGAATGCCACAGATTGTTGTCAAATTCATGTGTTTGGGCCCTGAACGGCCAAATACGTGATTTCTGCTAATTTGAGGTCAAAAGAATGAAACTTCGGTCACTGTCACGGATTCTCATGAAAACCCACAGACCCACTCCATTTTTCATGAGGAATCCAGAATGCCACAGATTGTTGTCAAATTCATGCGTTTGGGCCCTGAACGGCCAAATACGTGATTTGTGCTAATTTGAGGTCAAAAGAATGAAAGTTCGGTCACTGTCACAGATTGGCATGAAAACCCACACACCAGCTCCATTTTTTATGACGAATTCAGAATGCCAAAGATTGTTGTCAAATTCATCTGTTTGGGGCCTGAATGGCCAAATACGTGATTTCTGCTAATTTGAGGTCAAAAGAATAATAGTTTGGTCACTGTCACAGATTGGCTTGAAAACCCACACACCAGCTCCATTTTTCATGAGGAATGCATAATGCCAAAGATTGTTGTCAAATTCATCCTTTTTCGCCCTGAACGGCCAAATACGTGATTTGTGCTAATTTGAGGTCAAAAGAATGAAACTTCGGTCACTGTCACGCATTCTCATGAAAACCCACAGACCCACTCCATTTTTCATGAGGAATCCAGAATGCCACAGATTGTTGTCAAATTCATGCGTTTGGGCCCTGAACGGCCAAATACGTGATTTGTGCTAATTTGAGGTCAAAAGAATGCAACTTCGGTCACTGTCACAGATTGGCATGAAAACCCACACACCAGCTCCATTTTTCATGATGAATTCAGAATGCCAAAGATTGTTGTCAAATTCATCTGTTTGGGCCCTGAACGGCCAAATACGTGATTTGTGCTAATTTGAGGTTAAAAGAATAAAAGTTTGGTCACTGTCACAGATTGGCTTGAAAACCCACACACCCCCTCCATTTTTCATGAGGAATGCATAATGGCAAAGATTGTTCTCAAATTCATCCGTTTTCGCCCTGAACGGCCAAATACGTGATTTATGCTAATTTGAGGTCTAAAGAATGAAACTTCGGTCACTGTCACGGATTCTCATGAAAACCCACAGACCCCCTCCATTTTTCATGAGGAATCCAGAATGCCAAGGATTGTTGTCAAATTCATCCGTTTGATCCATGAACGGCCAAATACGTGATTTGTGCAAATTTGAGGTCAAAGGAATGAAACTTCGGTCACTGTCACGGATTCTCATGAAAACCCACAGACCCACTCCATTTTTCATAAGGAATCCAGAATGCCACAGATTGTTGTCAAATTCATGCGTTTGGCCCTGAACGGCCAAATATGTGATTTGTGCTATTTTGAGGTCAAAAGAATGAAACTTCGGTCACTGTCACGGATTCTCATGAAAACCCACAGACCCACTCCATTTTTCATGAGGAATCCAGAATGCCACAGATTGTTGTCAAATTCATGCGTTTGGGCCCTGAACGGCCAAATACGTGATTTGTGCTAATTTGAGGTCAAAGGAATGAAAGTTCGGTCACTGTCACAGATTGGCATGAAAACCCACACACCAGCTCCATTTTTCATGATGAATTCAGAATGCCAAAGATTGTTGTCAAATTCATCTGTTTGGGGCCTGAACGGCCAAATACGTGATTTGTGCTAATTTGAGGTCAAAAGAATAAAAGTTTGGTCACTGTCACAGATTGGCTTGAAAACCCACACACCCGCTCCATTTTTCCTGAGGAATGCATAATGCCAAAGATTGTTGTCAAATTCATCCGTTTTCGCCCTGAACGGCCAAATACGTGATTTGTGCTAATTTGAGGTCAAAAGAATGAAACTTCGGTCACTGTCACGGATTCTCATGAAAACCCACAGACCCACTCCATTTTTCATGAGGAATCCAGAATGCCTCAGATTGTTGTCAAATTCATCCGTTTGATCCCTGAACGGCCAAATACGTGATTTGTGCTAATTTGAGGTCAAAGGAATGAGACTTCGGTCACGGTCGCGGATTCTCATGAAAACCCACAGACCCACTCCATTTTTCATGAGGAATCCAGAATGCCACAGATTGTTGTCAAATTCATGCGTTTGGGCCCTGAACGGCCAAATACGTGATTTGTGCTAATTTGATGTCAAAAGAATGAAAGTTCGGTCACTGTCACAGATTGGCATGAAAACCCACACACCAGCTCCATTTTTCATGATGAATGCAGAATGCCAAAGATTGTTGTCAAATTCATCTGTTTGGGCCCTGAACGGCCAAATACGTGATTTGTGCTAATTTGAGGTTAAAAGAATAAAAGTTTGGTCACTGTCACAGATTGGCTTGAAAACCCACACACCTGCTCCATTTTTCATGAGGAATGCATAATGCCAAAGATTGTTGTCAAATTCATCCGTTTTCGCCCTGAACGGCCAAATACGTGATTTATGCTAATTTGAGGTCAAAAGAATGAAACTTCGGTCACTGTCACGGATTCTCATGAAAACCCACAGACCCACTCCATTTTTCATGAGGAATCCAGAATGCCACAGATTGTTGTCAAATTCATCCGTTTGATCCCTGAACGGCCAAATACGTGATTTGTGCTAATTTGAGGTCAAAGGAATGAAACTTCGGTCACTGTCACGGATTCTCATGAAAACCCACAGACCCACTCCATTTTTCATGAGGAATCCAGAATGCCACAGATTGTTGTCAAATTCATGCGTTTGTGCCCTGAACGGCCAAATACGTGATTTGTGCTAATTTGAGGTCAAAAGAATGAAAGTTCGGTCACTGTCACAGATTGGCATGAAAACCCACACACCAGCTCCATTTTTCATGATGAATTCAGAATGCCAAAGATTGTTGTCAAATTCATCTGTTTGGGCCCTGAACGGCCAAATACGTGATTTGTGCTAATTTGAGGTTAAAAGAATAAAAGTTTGGTCACTGTCACAGATTGGCTTGAAAACCCACACACCCGCTCCATTTTTCATTAGGAATGCATAATGGCAAAGATTGTTCTCAAATTCATCCGTTTTCGCCCTGAACGGCCAAATACGTGATTTATGCTAATTTGAGGTCTAAAGAATGAAACTTCGGTCACTGTCACGGATTCTCATGAAAACCCACAGACCCACTCCATTTTTCATGAGGAATCCAGAATGCCACAGATTGTTGTCAAATTCATGCGTTTGGGCCCTGAACGGCCAAATACGTGATTTGTGCTAATTTGAGGTCAAAAGAATGAAACTTCGGTCACTGTCACAGATTGGCATGAAAACCCACACACCAGCTCCATTTTTCATGAAGAATTCAGAATGCCAAAGATTGTTGTCAAATTCATCTGTTTGGGTCCTGAACGGCCAAATATGTGATTTGTGCTAATTTGAGGTCAAAAGAATAAAAGTTTGGTCACTGTCACAGATTGGCTTGAAAACCCACACACCCGCTCCATTTTTCATGAGGAATGCATAATGCCAAAGATTGTTGTCAAATTCATCCGTTTTCGCCCTGAACGGCCAAATACGTGATTTGTGCTAATTTGAGATCAAAAGAATGAAACTTCGGTCACTGTCACGGATTCTCATGAAAACCCACAGACCCACTCCATTTTTCATGAGGAATCCAGAATGCCACAGATTGTTGTCAAATTCATCCGTTTGATCCCTGAACGGCCAAATACGTGATTTGTGCTAATTTGAGGTCAAAGGAATGAAACTTCGGTCACTGTCACGGATTCTCATGAAAACCCACAGACCCACTCCATTTTTCATGAGGAATCCAGAATGCCACAGATTGTTGTCAAATTCATGCGTTTGTGCCCTGAACGGCCAAATACGTGATTTGTGCTAATTTGAGGTCAAAAGAATGAAAGTTCGGTCACTGTCACAGATTGGCATGAAAACCCACACACCAGCTCCATTTTTCATGATGAATTCAGAATGCCAAAGATTGTTGTCAAATTCATCTGTTTGGGCCCTGAACGGCCAAATACGTGATTTGTGCTAATTTGAGGTTAAAAGAATAAAAGTTTGGTCACTGTCACAGATTGGCTTGAAAACCCACACACCCGCTCCATTTTTCATTAGGAATGCATAATGGCAAAGATTGTTCTCAAATTCATCCGTTTTCGCCCTGAACGGCCAAATACGTGATTTATGCTAATTTGAGGTCTAAAGAATGAAACTTCGGTCACTGTCACGGATTCTCATGAAAACCCACAGACCCACTCCATTTTTCATGAGGAATCCAGAATGCCACAGATTGTTGTCAAATTCATGCGTTTGGGCCCTGAACGGCCAAATACGTGATTTGTGCTAATTTGAGGTCAAAAGAATGAAACTTCGGTCACTGTCACAGATTGGCATGAAAACCCACACACCAGCTCCATTTTTCATGAAGAATTCAGAATGCCAAAGATTGTTGTCAAATTCATGCGTTTGGGCCCTGAACGGCCAAATACGTGATTTGTGCTAATTTGAGGTCAAAAGAATGAAACTTCGGTCACTGTCACAGATTGGCATGAAAACCCACACACCAGCTCCATTTTTCATGAAGAATTCAGAATGCCAAAGATTGTTGTCAAATTCATCTGTTTGGGTCCTGAACGGCCAAATATGTGATTTGTGCTAATTTGAGGTCAAAAGAATAAAAGTTTGGTCACTGTCACAGATTGGCTTGAAAACCCACACACCCGCTCCATTTTTCATGAGGAATGCATAATGCCAAAGATTGTTGTCAAATTCATCCGTTTTCGCCCTGAACGGCCAAATACGTGATTTGTGCTAATTTGAGATCAAAAGAATGAAACTTCGGTCACTGTCACGGATTCTCATGAAAATCCACAGACCCACTCCATTTTTCATGAGGAATCCAGAATGCCACAGATTGTTGTCAAATTCATCCGTTTGATCCCTGAACGGCAAAATACGTGATTTATGCTAATTTGAGGTCAAAGGATTGAAACTTCGGTCACTGTCACGGATTCTCATGGAAACCCACAGACCCACTCCATTTTTCATGAGGAATCCAGAATGCCACAGATTGTTGTCAAATTCATGCGTTTGGGCCCTAAACGGCCAAATACGTGATTTGTGCTAATTTGAGGTCAAAAGAATGAAAGTTCGGTCACTGTCACAGATTGGTATGAAAACCCACACACCAGCTCCATTTTTCATGATGAATTCAGAATGCCAAAGATTGTTGTCAAATTCATCTGTTTGGGCCCTGAACGGCCAAATACGTGATTTGTGCTAATTTGAGGTTAAAAGAATAAAAGTTTGGTCACTGTCACAGATTGGCTTGAAAACCCACACACCCGCTCCATTTTTCATGAGGAATGCATAATGGGAAAGATTGTTCTCAAATTCATCCGTTTTCGACCTGAACGGCCAAATACGTGATTTATGCTAATTTGAGGTCTAAAGAATGAAACTTCGGTCACTGTCACGGATTCTCATGAAAACCCACAGACCAACTCCATTTTTCATGAGGAATCCAGAATGCCACAGATTGTTGTCAAATTCATCCGTTTGATCCCTGAACGGCCAAATACGTGATTTGTGCTAATTTGAGGTCAAAGGAATGAAACTTCGGTCACTGTCACGGATTCTCATGAAAACCCACAGACCCACTCCATTTTTCATAAGGAATCCAGAATGCCACAGATTGTTTTCAAATTCATGCGTTTGGGCCCTGAACGGCCGAATATGTGATTTGTGCTATTTTGAGGTCAAAAGAATGAAACTTCGGTCACTGTCACGGATTCTCATGAAAACCCACAGACCCACTCCATTTTTCATGAGGAATCCAGAATGCCACAGATTGTTGTCAAATTCATGCGTTTGGGCCCTGAACGGCCAAATACGTGATTTGTGCTAATTTGAGGTCAAAAGAATGAAAGTTCGGTCACTGTCACAGATTGGTATGAAAACCCACACACCAGCTCCATTTTTCATGATGAATTCAGAATGCCAAAGATTGTTGTCAAATTCATCTGTTTGGGCCCTGAACGGCCAAATACGTGATTTGTGCTAATTTGAGGTCAAAAGAATAAAAGTTTGGTCACTGTCACAGATTGGCTTGAAAACCCACACACCCGCTCCATTTTTCATGAGGAATGCATAATGCCAAAGATTGTTGTCAAATTCATCCGTTTTAGCCCTGAACGGCCAAATACGTGATTTGTGCTAATTTGAGGTCAAAAGAATGAAACTTCGGTCACTGTCACGGATTCTCATGAAAACCCACAGACCCACTCCATTTTTCATGAGGAATCCAGAATGCCACAGATTGTTGTCAAATTCATGCGTTTGGGCCCTAAACGGCCAAATACGTGATTTGTGCTAATTTGAGGTCAAAAGAATGAAAGTTCGGTCACTGTCACAGATTGGTATGAAAACCCACACACCAGCTCCATTTTTCATGATGAATTCAGAATGCCAAAGATTGTTGTCAAATTCATCTGTTTGGGCCCTGAACGGCCAAATACGTGATTTGTGCTAATTTGAGGTTAAAAGAATAAAAGTTTGGTCACTGTCACAGATTGGCTTGAAAACCCACACACCCGCTCCATTTTTCATGAGGAATGCATAATGGGAAAGATTGTTCTCAAATTCATCCGTTTTCGACCTGAACGGCCAAATACGTGATTTATGCTAATTTGAGGTCTAAAGAATGAAACTTCGGTCACTGTCACGGATTCTCATGAAAACCCACAGACCAACTCCATTTTTCATGAGGAATCCAGAATGCCACAGATTGTTGTCAAATTCATCCGTTTGATCCCTGAACGGCCAAATACGTGATTTGTGCTAATTTGAGGTCAAAGGAATGAAACTTCGGTCACTGTCACGGATTCTCATGAAAACCCACAGACCCACTCCATTTTTCATAAGGAATCCAGAATGCCACAGATTGTTTTCAAATTCATGCGTTTGGGCCCTGAACGGCCGAATATGTGATTTGTGCTATTTTGAGGTCAAAAGAATGAAACTTCGGTCACTGTCACGGATTCTCATGAAAACCCACAGACCCACTCCATTTTTCATGAGGAATCCAGAATGCCACAGATTGTTGTCAAATTCATGCGTTTGGGCCCTGAACGGCCAAATACGTGATTTGTGCTAATTTGAGGTCAAAAGAATGAAAGTTCGGTCACTGTCACAGATTGGTATGAAAACCCACACACCAGCTCCATTTTTCATGATGAATTCAGAATGCCAAAGATTGTTGTCAAATTCATCTGTTTGGGCCCTGAACGGCCAAATACGTGATTTGTGCTAATTTGAGGTCAAAAGAATAAAAGTTTGGTCACTGTCACAGATTGGCTTGAAAACCCACACACCCGCTCCATTTTTCATGAGGAATGCATAATGCCAAAGATTGTTGTCAAATTCATCCGTTTTAGCCCTGAACGGCCAAATACGTGATTTGTGCTAATTTGAGGTCAAAAGAATGAAACTTCGGTCACTGTCACGGATTCTCATGAAAACCCACAGACCCACTCCATTTTTCATGAGGAATCCAGAATGCCACAGATTGTTGTCAAATTCATCCGTTTGATCCCTGAACGGCCAAATACGTGATTTGTGCTAATTTGAGGTCAAAGGAATGAAACTTCGGTCACTGTCACGGATTCTCATGAAAACCTACAGACCCACTCCATTTTTCATAAGGAATCCAGAATGCCACAAATTGTTGTCAAATTCATGCGTTTGGGCCCTGAACGGCCGAATATGTGATTTGTGCTATTTTGAGGTCAAAAGAATGAAACTTCGGTCACTGTCACGGATTCTCATGAAAACCCACAGACCCACTCCATTTTTCATGAGGAATCCAGAATGCCACAGATTGTTGTCAAATTCATGCGTTTGGGCCCTGAACGGCCAAATACGTGATTTGTGCTAATTTGAGGTCAAAAGAATGAAAGTTCGGTCACTGTCACAGATTGGCATGAAAACCCACACACCAGCTCCATTTTTCATGATGAATTCAGAATGCCAAAGATTGTTGTCAAATTCATCTGTTTGGGCCCTGAACGGCCAAATACGTGATTTGTGCTAATTTGAGGTCAAAAGAATAAAAGTTTGGTCACTGTCACAGATTGGCTTGAAAACCCACACACCCGCTCCATTTTTCATGAGGAATGCATAATGCCAAAGATTGTTGTCAAATTCATCCGTTTTAGCCCTGAACGGCCAAATACGTGATTTGTGCTAATTTGAGGTCAAAAGAATGAAACTTCGGTCACTGTCACGGATTCTCATGAAAACCCACACACCCAGTCCATTTTTCATGAGGAATCCAAAATGCCACAGATTGTTGTCAAATTCATGCGTTTGGGACCTGAACGGCCAAATACGTGATTTGTGCTAATTTGAGGTCAAAAGAATGAAACTTCGGTCACTGTCACGGATTCTCATGAAAACCCACAGACCCACTCCATTTTTCATGAGGAATCCAGAATGCCATAGATTGTTGTCAAATTCATCCGTTTGATCCCTGAACGGCCAAATACGTGATTTGTGCTAATTTGAGGTCAAAAGAATGAAAGTTCGGTCACTGTCACAGATTGGCATGAAAACCCACACACCAGCTCCATTTTTCATGATGAATTCAGAATGCCAAAGATTGTTGTCAAATTCATCTGTTTGGGCCCTGAACGGCCAAATACGTGATTTGTGCTAATTTGAGGTCAAAAGAATAAAAGTTTGGTCACTGTCACAGATTGGCTTGAAAACCCACACACCAGCTCCATTTTTCATGAGGAATGCATAATGCCAAAGATTGTTGTCAAATTCATCCGTTTTCGCCCTGAACGGCCAAATACGTGATTTGTGCTAATTTGAGGTCAAAGGAATGAAACTTCTGTCACTGTCACGGATTCTCATGAAAACCCACAGACCCACTCCATTTTTCATGAGGAATCCAGAATGCCACAGATTGTTGTCAAATTCATGCGTTTGGGCCCTGAACGGCCAAATACGTGATTTGTGCTAATTTGAGGTGAAAGGAATGAAACATCTGTCACTGTCACGGATTCTCATGAAAACCCACAGACCCACTCCATTTTTCATGAGGAATCCAGAATGCCAAAGATTGTTGTCAAATTCATGCGTTTGGGCCCTGAACGGCCAAATACGTGATTTGTGCTAATTTGAGGTCAAAAGAATGAAAGTTCGGTCACTGTCACAGATTGGCATGAAAACCCACACACCAGCTCGATTTTTTATGAAGAATACAGAATGCCAAAGATTGTTGTCAAATTCATCTGTTTGGGCCCTGAACGGCCAAATACGTGATTTGTGCTAATTTGAGGTCAAAAGAATGAAAGTTAGGTCACTGTCACAGATTGGCTTGAAAACCTACACACCCGCTCCATTTTTCATGAGGAATGCATAATGCCAAAGATTGTTGTCAAATTCATCCGTTTGGGCCCCGAACGGCCAAATACGTGATTTGTGCTAATTTGAGGTCAAAAGAATGAAACTTCGGTCACTGTCACGGATTCTCATGAAAACCCACAGACCCACTCCATTTTTCATGAGGAATCCAGAATGCCAAAGATTGTTGTCAAATTCATGCGTTTGGGCCCTGAACGGCCAAATACGTGATTTGTGCTAATTTGAGGTCAAAAGAATGAAACTTCGGTCACTGTCACGGATTCTCATGAAAACCCACAGACCCACTCCATTTTTCATGAGGAAAGCATAATGCCAAAGATTGTTGTCAAATTCATCCGTTTTCGCCCTGAACGGCCAAATACGTGATTTGTGCTAATTTGAGGTCAAAAGAATGAAAGTTCGGTCACTGTCACAGATTGGCATGAAAACCCACACACCAGCTCCATTTTTCATGAAGAATTCAGAATGCCACAGATTGTTGTCAAATTCATCCGTTTGGGCCCCGAACGGCCAAATACGTGATTTGTGCTAATTTGAGGTCAAAAGAATGAAACTTCGGTCACTGTAACGGATTCTCATGAAAACCCACAGACCCACTCCATTTTTCATGAGGAATCCAGAATGCCAAAGATTGTTGTCAAATTCATGCGTTTGGGCCCTGAACGGCCAAATACGTGATTTGTGCTAATTTGAGGTCAAAAGAATGAAAGTTCGGTCACTGTCACAGATTGGCATGAAAACCCACACACCAGCTCGATTTTTTATGAAGAATACAGAATGCCAAAGATTGTTGTCAAATTCATCTGTTTGGGCCCTGAACGGCCAAATACGTGATTTGTGCTAATTTGAGGTCAAAAGAATAAAAGTTTGGTCACTGTCACAGATTGGCTTGAAAACCGACACACCCGCTCCATTTTTCATGAGGAATGCATAATGCCAAAGATTGTTGTCAAATTCATCCGTTTGGGCCCCGAACGGCCAAATACGTGATTTGTGCTAATTTGAGGTCAAAAGAATGAAACTTCGGTCACTGTCACGGATTCTCATGAAAACCCACAGACCCACTCCATTTTTCATCAGGAATCCAGAATGCCAAAGATTGTTGTCAAATTCATGCGTTTGGGTCCTGAACGGCCAAATACGTGATTTGTGCTAATTTGAGGTCAAAAGAATGAAACTTCGGTCACTGTCACGGATTCTCATGAAAACCCACAGACCCACTCCATTTTTCATGAGGAATGCATAATGCCAAAGATTGTTGTCAAATTCATCCGTTTTCGCCCTGAACGGCCAAATACGTGATTTGTGCTAATTTGAGGTCAAAAGAATCAAAGTTTGGTCACTGTCACAGATTGGCATGAAAACCCACACACCAGCTCCATTTTTCATGAAGAATTCAGAATGCCACAGATTGTTGTCAAATTCATCCGTTTGGGCCCCGAACGGCCAAATACGTGATTTGTGCTAATTTGAGGTCAAAAGAATGAAACTTCGGTCACTGTAACGGATTCTCATGAAAACCCACAGACCCACTCCATTTTTCATGAGGAATCCAGAATGCCAAAGATTGTTGTCAAATTCATGCGTTTGGGCCCTGATCGGCCAAATACGTGATTTGTGCTAATTTGAGGTCAAAAGAATGAAAGTTCGGTCACTGTCACAGATTGGCATGAAAACCCACACACCAGCTCCATTTTTCATGAAGAATCCAGAATGCCAAAGATTGTGTCAAATTCATCTGTTTGGGCCCTGAATGGCCAAATACGTGATTTGTGCTAATTTGAGGTCAAAAGAATAAAAGTTTGGTCACTGTCACAGATTGGCTTGAAAACCTACACACCCGCTCCATTTTTCATGAGGAATGCATAATGCCAAAGATTGTTGTCAAATTCATCCGTTTGGGCCCCGAACGGCCAAATACGTGATTTGTGCTAATTTGAGGTCAAAAAAATGAAACTTCGGTCACTGTCACGGATTCTCATGAAAACCCACAGACCCACTCCATTTTTTACGAGGAATCCAGAATGCCACAGATTGTTGTCAAATTCATGCGTTTGGGCCTTGAACGGCCAAATACGTGATATGTGCTAATTTGAGGTCAAAAGAATGAAAGTTCCGTCACTGTCATAGATTGGCATGAAAACCCACACACCAGCTCCATTTTTCATGACGAATGCAGAATGCCAAAGAATGTTGTCAAATTCATCTGTTTGGGGCCTGAACGGCCAAATACGTGATTTGTGCTAATTTGAGGTCAAAAGAATAAAAGTTTGGTCACTGTCACAGATTGGCTTGAAAACCCACACACCCGCTCCATTTTTCATGAGGAATGCATAATGCCAAAGATTGTTGTCAAATTCATCCGTTTTCGCCCTGAACGGCCAAATACGTGATTTATGCTAATTTGAGGTCAAAAGAATGAAACTTCGGTCACTGTCACGAATTCTCATGAAAACCCACAGACCCACTTTATTTTTCATGAGGAATCCAGAATGCCACAGATTGTTGTCAAATTCATCCGTTTGATCCCTAAACGGCCAAATACGTGATTTGTGTTTAATTTGAGGTCAAAGGAATGAAACTACGGTCACTGTCACGGATTCTCATGAAAACCCACAGACCCACTCCATTTTTAATGAGGAATCCAGAATGCCACAGATTGTTGTCAAATTCATGCGTTTGGGCCCTGAACGGCCAAATACGTGATTTGTGCTAATTTGAGGTCAAAAGAATGAAAGTTCGGTCACTGTCACAGATTGGCATGAAAACCCACACACCAGCTCCATTTTTCATGATGAATTCAGAATGCCAAAGATTGTTGTCAAATTCATCTGTTTGGGCCCTGAACGGCCAAATACGTGATTTGTGCTAATTTGAGGTTAAAAGAATAAAAGTTTGGTCACTGTCACAGATTGGCTTGAAAACCCTCACACCCGCTCCATTTTTCATGAGGAATGCATAATGCCAAAGATTGTTGTCAAATTCATCCGTTTTCGCCCTGAACGGCCAAATACGTGATTTATGCTAATTTGAGGTCAAAAGAATGAAACTTCGGTCACGGTCACGGATTCTCATGAAAACCCACAGACCCACTCCATTTTTCATGAGGAATCCAGAATGCCACAGATTGTTGTCAAATTCATCCGTTTGATCCCTGAACGGCCAAACATGTGATTTGTACTAATTTGAGGTCAAAGGAACGAAACTTCGGTCACTGTCACGGATTCTCATGAAAACCCACAGACCCACTCCATTTTTCATGAGGAACCCAGAATGCCACAGATTGTTGTCAAATTCATGCGTTTGGGCCCTGAACGGCCAAATACGTGATTTATGCTAATTTGAGGTCAAAAGAATGAAAGTTCGGTCACTGTCACAGATTGGCATGAAAACCCACACACCAGCTCGATTTTTTATGAAGAATACAGAATGCCAAAGATTGTTGTCAAATTCATCTGTTTGGGCCCTGAACGGCCAAATACGTGATTTGTGCTAATTTGAGGTCAAAAGAATGAAGGTTAGGTCACTGTCACAGATTGGCATGAAAACCCACACACCAGCTCCATTTTTCATGAAGAATCCAGAATGCCAAAGATTGTGTCAAATTCATCTGTTTGGGCCCTGAATGGCCAAATACGTGATTTGTGCTAATTTGAGGTCAAAAGAATAAAAGTTTGGTCACTGTCACAGATTGGCTTGAAAACCTACACACCCGCTCCATTTTTCATGAGGAATGCATAATGACAAAGATTGTTGTCAAATTCATCCGTTTTCGCCCTGAACGGCCAAATACGTGATTTATGCTAATTTGAGGTCAAAAGAATGAAACTTCGGTCACTGTCACGGATTCTCATGAAAACCCACAGACCCACTCCATTTTTTACGAGGAATCCAGAATGCCACAGATTGTTGTCAAATTCATGCGTTTGGGCCTTGAACGGCCAAATACGTGATATGTGCTAATTTGAGGTCAAAAGAATGAAAGTTCAGTCACTGTCATAGATTGGCATGAAAACCCACACACCAGCTCCATTTTTCATGACGAATGCAGAATGCCAAAGATTGTTGTCAAATTCATCTGTTTGGGGCCTGAACGGCCAAATACGTGATTTGTGCTAATTTGAGGTCAAAAGAATAAAAGTTTGGTCACTGTCACAGATTGGCTTGAAAACCCACACACCCGCTCCATTTTTCATGAGGAATGCATAATGCCAAAGATTGTTGTCAAATTCATCCGTTTTCGCCCTGAACGGCCAAATACGTGATTTATGCTAATTTGAGGTCAAAAGAATGAAACTTCGGTCACTGTCACGGATTCTCATGAAAACCCACAGACCCACTTTATTTTTCATGAGGAATCCAGAATGCCACAGATTGTTGTCAAATTCATCCGTTTGATCCCTAAACGGCCAAATACGTGATTTGTGTTAAATTTGAGGTCAAAGGAATGAAACTACGGTCACTGTCACGGATTCTCATGAAAACCCACAGACCCACTCCATTTTTAATGAGGAATCCAGAATGCCACAGATTGTTGTCAAATTCATGCGTTTGGGCCCTGAACGGCCAAATACGTGATTTGTGCTAATTTGAGGTCAAAAGAATGAAAGTTCGGTCACTGTCACAGATTGGCATGAAAACCCACACACCAGCTCCATTTTTCATGATGAATTGAGAATGCCAAAGATTGTTGTCAAATTCATCTGTTTGGGCCCTGAACGGCCAAATACGTGATTTGTGCTAATTTGAGGTTAAAAGAATAAAAGTTTGGTCACTGTCACAGATTGGCTTGAAAACCCTCACACCCGCTCCATTTTTCATGAGGAATGCATAATGCCAAAGATTGTTGTCAAATTCATACGTTTTCGCCCTGAACGGCCAAATACGTGATTTATGCTAATTTGAGGTCAAAAGAATGAAACTTCGGTCACTGTCACAGATTCTCATGAAAACCCACAGACCCACTCCATTTTTCATGAGGAATCCAGAATGCCACAGATTGTTGTCAAATTCATGCGTTTGGGCCCTGAACGGCCAAATACGTGATTTGTGCTAATTTGAGGTCAAAAGAATGAAAGTTCGATCACTGTCACAGATTGGCATGAAAACCCACACACCAGCTCCATTTTTCATGAAGAATCCAGAATGACAAAGATTGTTGTCAAATTCATCTGTTTGGGCCCTGAACGGCCAAATACGTGATTTGTGCTAATTTGAGGTCAAAAGAATCAAAGTTTGGTCACTGTCACAGATTGGCTTGAAAACCCACACACCCGCTCCATTTTTTATGAGGAATGCATAATGCCAAAGATTGTTGTCAAATTCATCCGTTTTCGCCCTGAACGGCCAAATACGTGATTTGTGCTAATTTGAGGTTAAAAGAATAAAAGTTTGGCCACTGTCACAGATTGGCTTGAAAACCCATACATCCGCTCAATTTTTCATGAGGAATGCATAATGCCAAAGATTGTTGTCAAATTCATCCGTTTTCGCCCTGAACGGCCAAATACGTGATTTGTGCTAATTTGAGGTCAAAAGAATGAAACTTCGGTCACTGTCACAGATTCTCATGAAAACCCACAGACCCACTCCATTTATCATGAGGAATCCAGAATGCCACAGATTGTTGTCAAATTCATCCGTTTTCGCCCTGAACGGCCAAATACGTGATTTGTGCTAATTTGAGGTCAAAAGAATCAAAGTTTGGTCACTGTCACAGATTGGCTTGAAATCCCACACACCCGCTCCATTTTTCATGAGGAATGCATAATGCCAAAGATTGTTGTCAAATTCATCCGTTTTCGCCCTGAACGGCCAAATACGTGATTTATGCTAATTTGAGGTCAAATGAATGAAACTACGGTCACTGTCACGGATTCTCATGAAAACCCACAGACCCACTCCATTTTTCAGGAGGAATCCAGAATGCCACAGATTGTTGTCAAATTCATGCGTTTGGGCCCTGAACGGCCAAAAACGTGATTTGGGCTAATTTGAGGTCAAAAGAATGAAACTTCGGTCACTGTCACGGATTCTCATGAAAACCAACAGACCCACTCCATTTTTCATGAGGAATCCAGAATGCCAAAGATTGTTGTCAAATTCATGCGTTTGGGTCCTGAACGGCCAAATACGTGATTTGTGCTAATTTGAGGTCAAACGAATGAAAGTTCGGTCACTGTCACAGATTGGCATGAAAACCCACACACCAGCTCCATTTTTCATGAAGAATCCAGAATGCCAAAGATTGTTGTCAAATTCATCTGTTTGGGCCCTGAACGGCAAAATACGTGATTTATGCTAATTTGAGGTCAAAAGAATCAAAGTTTGGTCACTGTCACAGATTGGCTTGAAAACCCACACACCCGCTCCATTTTTCATGAGGAATGCATAATGCCAAAGATTGTTGTCAAATTCTTCCGTTTTCGCCCTGAACGGCCAAATACGTGATTTGTGCTAATTTGAGGTTAAAAGAATAAAAGTTCGGTCACTGTCATAGATTGGCTTGAAAACCCACACACCCGCTCAATTTTTCATGAGGAATGCATAATGCCAAATATTGTTGTCAAATTCATCCGTTTTCGCCCTGAACGGCCAAATACGTGATTTATGCTAATTTGAGGTCAAAAGAATGAAACTTCGGTCACTGTCACGGATTCTCATGAAAACCCACAGACCCACACCATTTTTCACGAGGAATCCAGAATGCCACAGATTGTTGTCAAATTCATCCGTTTTGGCCCTGAACGGCGAAATACGTTATTTGTGCTAATTTGAGGTCAAAAGAATGAAACTTCGGTCACTGTCACGGATTCTCATGAAAACCCACAGACCCACTCTATTTTTCATAAGGAATCCAGAATACCAAATATTGTTGTCAAATTCATCTGTTTGGGCCCTGAACGGCCAAATACGTCATTTGTGCTAATTTGAGGTCAAAAGAATCAAAGTTGGGTCACTGACACAGATTGGCTTGAAAACCCACACACCCGCTCCATATTTCATGAGGAATCCAGAATGCCACAGATTGTTGTCAAATTCATGCGTTTGGGCCCTGAACGGCCAAATTCATTATTTGTGCTAATTTGAGGTCAAAAGAATGAAAGTTAGGTCACTGTCACAGATTGGCATGAAAACCCACACACCAGCTCCATTTTTCATGAAGAATCCAGAATGCCAAAGATTGGGTCAAATTCATCTGTTTGGGCCCTGAACGGCCAAATACGTGATTTGTGCTAATTTGAGGTCAAAAGAATAAAAGTTCGGTCACTGTCACAGATTGGCTTGAAAACCTACACACCCGCTCCATTTTTCATGATGAATGCATAATGCCAAAGATTGTTGTCAAATTCATCTGTTTTCGCCCTGAACGGCCAAATACGTGATTTATGCTAATTTGAGGTCAAAAGAATGAAACTACGGTCACTGTCACGGATTCTCATGAAAACCCACAGACCCACTCCATTTTTCATGAGGAATCCAGAATGCCACAGATTGTTGTCAAATTCATGCGTTTGGGCCCTGAACGGCCAAATACGTGATTTGTGCTAATTTGAGGTCAAAAGAATGAAAGTTCGGTCACTGTCACAGATTGGCATGAAAACCCACACACCAGCTCCATTTTTCATGACGAATTCAGAATGCCAAAGATTGTTGTCAAATTCATCTGTTTGGGGCCTGAACGGCCAAATACGTGATTTGTGCTAATTTGAGGTCAAAAGAAGAAAAGTTTGGTCACTGTCACAGATTGGCTTGAAAACCTACACACCCGCTCCATTTTTCATGAGGAATGCATAATGACAAAGATTGTTGTCAAATTCATCCGTTTTCGCCCTGAACGGCCAAATACGTGATTTATGCTAATTTGAGGTCAAAAGAATGAAACTTCGGTCACTGTCACAGATTCTCATGAAAACCCACAGACCCACTCCATTTATCATGAGGAATCCAGAATGCCACAGATTGTTGTCAAATTCATGCGTTTGGGCCCTGAACGGCCAAATACGTGATTTGTGCTAATTTGAGGTCAAACGAATGAAAGTTCGGTCACTGTCACAGATTGGCATGAAAACCCACACACCAGCTCCATTTTTCATGAAGAATCCAGAATGCCAAAGATTGTTGTCAAATTCATCTGTTTGGGCCCTGAACGGCAAAATACGTGATTTATGCTAATTTGAGGTCAAAAGAATCAAAGTTTGGTCACTGTCACAGATTGGCTTGAAAACCCACACACCCGCTCCATTTTTCATGAGGAATGCATAATGCCAAAGATTGTTGTCAAATTCTTCCGTTTTCGCCCTGAACGGCCAAATACGTGATTTGTGCTAATTTGAGGTTAAAAGAATAAAAGTTCGGTCACTGTCATAGATTGGCTTGAAAACCCACACACCCGCTCAATTTTTCATGAGGAATGCATAATGCCAAATATTGTTGTCAAATTCATCCGTTTTCGCCCTGAACGGCCAAATACGTGATTTATGCTAATTTGAGGTCAAAAGAATGAAACTTCGGTCACTGTCACGGATTCTCATGAAAACCCACAGACCCACACCATTTTTCACGAGGAATCCAGAATGCCACAGATTGTTGTCAAATTCATCCGTTTTGGCCCTGAACGGCGAAATACGTTATTTGTGCTAATTTGAGGTCAAAAGAATGAAACTTCGGTCACTGTCACGGATTCTCATGAAAACCCACAGACCCACTCTATTTTTCATAAGGAATCCAGAATACCAAATATTGTTGTCAAATTCATCTGTTTGGGCCCTGAACGGCCAAATACGTCATTTGTGCTAATTTGAGGTCAAAAGAATCAAAGTTGGGTCACTGACACAGATTGGCTTGAAAACCCACACACCCGCTCCATATTTCATGAGGAATCCAGAATGCCACAGATTGTTGTCAAATTCATGCGTTTGGGCCCTGAACGGCCAAATTCATTATTTGTGCTAATTTGAGGTCAAAAGAATGAAAGTTAGGTCACTGTCACAGATTGGCATGAAAACCCACACACCAGCTCCATTTTTCATGAAGAATCCAGAATGCCAAAGATTGGGTCAAATTCATCTGTTTGGGCCCTGAACGGCCAAATACGTGATTTGTGCTAATTTGAGGTCAAAAGAATAAAAGTTCGGTCACTGTCACAGATTGGCTTGAAAACCTACACACCCGCTCCATTTTTCATGATGAATGCATAATGCCAAAGATTGTTGTCAAATTCATCTGTTTTCGCCCTGAACGGCCAAATACGTGATTTATGCTAATTTGAGGTCAAAAGAATGAAACTACGGTCACTGTCACGGATTCTCATGAAAACCCACAGACCCACTCCATTTTTCATGAGGAATCCAGAATGCCACAGATTGTTGTCAAATTCATGCGTTTGGGCCCTGAACGGCCAAATACGTGATTTGTGCTAATTTGAGGTCAAAAGAATGAAAGTTCGGTCACTGTCACAGATTGGCATGAAAACCCACACACCAGCTCCATTTTTCATGACGAATTCAGAATGCCAAAGATTGTTGTCAAATTCATCTGTTTGGGGCCTGAACGGCCAAATACGTGATTTGTGCTAATTTGAGGTCAAAAGAAGAAAAGTTTGGTCACTGTCACAGATTGGCTTGAAAACCTACACACCCGCTCCATTTTTCATGAGGAATGCATAATGACAAAGATTGTTGTCAAATTCATCCGTTTTCGCCCTGAACGGCCAAATACGTGATTTATGCTAATTTGAGGTCAAAAGAATGAAACTTCGGTCACTGTCACAGATTCTCATGAAAACCCACAGACCCACTCCATTTATCATGAGGAATCCAGAATGCCACAGATTGTTGTCAAATTCATGCGTTTGGGCCCTGAACGGCCAAATACGTGATTTGTGCTAATTTGAGGTCAAAAGAATGAAAGTTCGGTCACTGTCACAGATTGGCATGAAAACCCACACACCAGCTCCATTTTTCATGAAGAATCCAGAATGACAAAGATTGTTGTCAAATTCATCTGTTTGGGCCCTGAACGGCCAAATACGTGATTTGTGCTAATTTGAGGTCAAAAGAATCAAAGTTTGGTCACTGTCACAGATTGGCTTGAAAACCCACACACCCGCTCCATTTTTTATGAGGAATGCATAATGCCAAAGATTGTTGTCAAATTCATCCGTTTTCGCCCTGAACGGCCAAATACGTGATTTGTGCTAATTTGAGGTTAAAAGAATAAAAGTTTGGCCACTGTCACAGATTGGCTTGAAAACCCATACACCCGCTCAATTTTTCATGAGGAATGCATAATGCCAAAGATTGTTGTCAAATTCATCCGTTTTCGCCCTGAACGGCCAAATACGTGATTTGTGCTAATTTGAGGTCAAAAGAATGAAACTTCGGTCACTGTCACAGATTCTCATGAAAACCCACAGACCCACTCCATTTATCATGAGGAATCCAGAATGCCACAGATTGTTGTCAAATTCATCCGTTTTCGCCCTGAACGACCAAATACGTGATTTGTGCTAATTTGAGGTCAAAAGAATCAAAGTTTGGTAACTGTCACAGATTGGCTTGAAAACCTACACACCCGCTCCATTTTTCATGAGGAATGCATAATGACAAAGATTGTTGTCAAATTCATCCGTTTTCGCCCTGAACGGCCAAATACGTGATTTATGCTAATTTGAGGTCAAAAGAATGAAACTTCGGTCACTGTCACAGATTCTCATGAAAACCCACAGACCCACTCCATTTATCATGAGGAATCCAGAATGCCACAGATTGTTGTCAAATTCATCAGTTTTCGCCCTGAATGGCCAAATACGTGATTTGTGCTAATTTGAGGTCAAAAGAATAAAAGTTGGGTCACTGTCACAGATTGGCTTGAAAACCTACACACCCGCTCCATTTTTCATGAGGAATGCATAATGACAAAGATTGTTGTCAAATTCATGCGTTTGGGCCCTGAACGGCCAAATACGTGATTTGTGCTAATTTGAGGTCAAAAGAATGAAAGTTCGGTCACTGTCACAGATTGGCATGAAAACCCACACACCAGCTCCATTTTTCATGAAGAATCCAGAATGACAAAGATTGTTGTCAAATTCATCTGTTTGGGCCCTGAACGGCCAAATACGTGATTTGTGCTAATTTGAGGTCAAAAGAATCAAAGTTTGGTCACTGTCACAGATTGGCTTGAAAACCCACACACCCGCTCCATTTTTTATGAGGAATGCATAATGCCAAAGATTGTTGTCAAATTCATCTGTTTGGGCCCTGAACGGCCAAATACGTGATTTGTGCTAATTTGAGGTCAAAAGAATCAAAGTTTGGTCACTGTCACAGATTGGCATGAAAACCCACACACCAGCTCCATTTTTCATGACGAATTCAGAATGCCCAAGATTGTTGTCAAATTCATCTGTTTGGGGCCTGAACGGCCAAATACGTGATTTGTGCTAATTTGAGGTCAAAAGAAGAAAAGTTTGGTCACTGTCACAGATTGGCTTGAAAACCGACACACCCGCTCCATTTTTCATGAGGAATGTATAATGCCAAAGATTGTTGTCAAATTCATCCGTTTTCGCCCTGAACGGCCAAATACGTGATTTGTGCTAATTTGAGGTCAAAAGAATGAAACTTCGGTCACTGTCACGGATTCTCATGAAAACCCACAGACCCACTCCATTTTTCATGAGGAATCCAGAATGCCACAGATTGTTGTCAAATTCATCCGTTTTCGCCCTGAACGGCCAAATACGTGATTTGTGCTAATTTGAGGTCAAAAGAATCAAAGTTTGGTCACTGTCACAGATTGGCTTGAAATCCCACACACCCGCTCCATTTTTCATGAGGAATGCATAATGCCAAAGATTGTTGTCAAATTCATCCGTTTTCGCCCTGAACGTCCAAATACGTGATTTATGCTAATTTAAGGTCAAATGAATGAAACTACGGTCACTGTCACGGATTCTCATGAAAACCCACAGACCCACTCCATTTTTCATGAGGAATCCAGAATGCCACAGATTGTTGTCAAATTCATGCGTTTGGGCCCTGAACGGCCAAAAACGTGATTTGTGCTAATTTGAGGTCAAAAGAATGAAACTTCGGTCACTGTCACGGATTCTCATGAAAACCAACAGACCCACTCCATTTTTCATGAGGAATCCAGAATGCCAAAGATTGTTGTCAAATTCATGCGTTTGGGTCCTGAACGGCCAAATACGTGATTTGTGCTAATTTGAGGTCAAACGAATGAAAGTTCGGTCACTGTCACAGATTGGCATGAAAACCCACACACCAGCTCCATTTTTCATGAAGAATCCAGAATGCCAAAGATTGTTGTCAAATTCATCTGTTTGGGCCCTGAACGGCCAAATACGTGATTTATGCTAATTTGAGGTCAAAAGAATCAAAGTTTGGTCACTGTCACAGATTGGCTTGAAAACCCACACACCCGCTCCATTTTTCATGAGGAATGCATAATGCCAAAGATTGTTGTCAAATTCTTCCGTTTTCGCCCTGAACGGCCAAATACGTGATTTGTGCTAATTTGAGGTTAAAAGAATAAAAGTTCGGTCACTGTCATAGATTGGCTTGAAAACCCACACACCCGCTCAATTTTTCATGAGGAATGCATAATGCCAAATATTGTTGTCAAATTCATCCGTTTTCGCCCTGAACGGCCAAATACGTGATTTATGCTAATTTGAGGTCAAAAGAATGAAACTTCGGTCACTGTCACGGATTCTCATGAAAACCCACAGACCCACACCATTTTTCACGAGGAATCCAGAATGCCACAGATTGTTGTCAAATTCATCCGTTTTGGCCCTGAACGGCGAAATACGTTATTTGTGCTAATTTGAGGTCAAAAGAATGAAACTTCGGTCACTGTCACGGATTCTCATGAAAACCCACAGACCCACTCTATTTTTCATAAGGAATCCAGAATACCAAATATTGTTGTCAAATTCATCTGTTTGGGCCCTGAACGGCCAAATACGTCATTTGTGCTAATTTGAGGTCAGAAGAATCAAAGTTGGGTCACTGACACAGATTGGCTTGAAAACCCACACACCCGCTCCATATTTCATGAGGAATCCAGAATGCCACAGATTGTTGTCAAATTCATGCGTTTCGGCCCTGAACGGCCAAATACATTATTTGTGCTAATTTGAGGTCAAAAGAATGAAAGTTAGGTCACTGTCACAGATTGGCATGAAAACCCACACACCAGCTCCATTTTTCATGAAGAATCCAGAATGCCAAAGATTGTGTCAAATTCATCTGTTTGGGCCCTGAACGGCCAAATACGTGATTTGTGCTAATTTGAGGTCAAAAGAATAAAAGTTCGGTCACTGTCACAGATTGGCTTGAAAACCTACACACCCGCTCCATTTTTCATGATGAATGCATAATGCCAAAGATTGTTGTCAAATTCATCTGTTTTCGCCCTGAACGGCCAAATACGTGATTTATGCTAATTTGAGGTCAAAAGAATGAAACTACGGTCACTGTCACGGATTCTCATGAAAACCCACAGACCCACACCATTTTTCACGAGGAATCTAGAATGCCACAGATTGTTGTCAAATTCATCCGTTTTGGCCCTGAACGGCGAAATACGTTATTTGTGCTAATTTGAGGTCAAAAGAATGAAACTTCGGTCACTGTCACGGATTCTCATGAAAACCCACAGACCCACTCTATTTTTCATAAGGAATCCAGAATACCAAATATTGTTGTCAAATTCATCTGTTTGGGCCCTGAACGGCCAAATACGTCATTTGTGCTAATTTGAGGTCAGAAGAATCAAAGTTGGGTCACTGACACAGATTGGCTTGAAAACCCACACACCCGCTCCATATTTCATGAGGAATCCAGAATGCCACAGATTGTTGTCAAATTCATGCGTTTAGGCCCTGAACGGCCAAATACATTATTTGTGCTAATTTGAGGTCAAAAGAATGAAAGTTAGGTCACTGTCACAGATTGGCATGAAAACCCACACACCAGCTCCATTTTTCATGAAGAATCCAGAATGCCAAAGATTGTGTCAAATTCATCTGTTTGGGCCCTGAACGGCCAAATACGTGATTTGTGCTAATTTGAGGTCAAAAGAATAAAAGTTCGGTCACTGTCACAGATTGGCTTGAAAACCTACACACCCGCTCCATTTTTCATGATGAATGCATAATGCCAAAGATTGTTGTCAAATTCATCTGTTTTCGCCCTGAACGGCCAAATACGTGATTTATGCTAATTTGAGGTCAAAAGAATGAAACTACGGTCACTGTCACGGATTCTCATGGAAACCCACAGACCCACTCCATTTTTCATGAGGAATCCAGAATGCCACAGATTGTTGTCAAATTCATGCGTTTGGGCCCTGAACGGCCAAATACGTGATTTGTGCTAATTTGAGGTCAAAAGAATGAAAGTTCGGTCACTGTCACAGATTGGCATGAAAACCCACACACCAGCTCCATTTTTCATGACGAATTCAGAATGCCAAAGATTGTTGTCAAATTCATCTGTTTGGGGCCTGAACGGCCAAATACGTGATTTGTGCTAATTTGAGGTCAAAAGAAGAAAAGTTTGGTCACTGTCACAGATTGGCTTGAAAACCGACACACCCGCTCCATTTTTCATGAGGAATGCATAATGCCAAAGATTGTTGTCAAATTCATCCGTTTTCGCCCTGAACGGCCAAATACGTGATTTGTGCTAATTTGAGGTCAAAAGAATGAAACTTCGGTCACTGTCACGGATTCTCATGAAAACCCACAGACCCACTCCATTTTTCATGAGGAATCCAGAATGCCACAGATTGTTGTCAAATTCATCCGTTTGATCCCTAAACGGCCAAATACGTGATTTGTGCTAATTTGAGGTCAAAGGAATGAAACTTCGGTCACTGTCACGGATTCTCATGAAAACCAACAGACCCACTCCATTTTTCATGAGGAATCCAGAATGCCAAAGATTGTTCTCAAATTCATCCGTTTGGGCCCCGAACGGCCAAATACGTGATTTGTGCTAATTTGAGGTCAAAAGAATGAAAGTTCGGTCACTGTCACAGATTGGCATGAAAACCCACACACCAGCTCCATTTTTCATGAAGAATCCAGAATGACAAAGATTGTTGTCAAATTCATCTGTTTGGGCCCTGAACGGCCAAATACGTGATTTGTGCTAATTTGAGGTCAAAAGAATCAAAGTTTGGTCACTGTCACAGATTGGCTTGAAAACCCACACACCCGCTCCATTTTTTATGAGGAATGCATAATGCCAAAGATTGTTGTCAAATTCATCCGTTTTCGCCCTGAACGGCCAAATACGTGATTTGTGCTAATTTGAGGTTAAAAGAATAAAAGTTTGGCCACTGTCACAGATTGGCTTGAAAACCCATACACCCGCTCAATTTTTCATGAGGAATGCATAATGCCAAAGATTGTTGTCAAATTCATCCGTTTTCGCCCTGAACGGCCAAATCGTGATTTGTGCTAATTTGAGGTCAAAAGAATGAAACTTCGGTCACTGTCACGGATTCTCATGAAAACCCACAGACCCACTCCATTTTTCATGAGGAATCCAGAATGCCACAGATTGTTGTCAAATTCATCCGTTTGATCCCTAAACGGCCAAATACGTGATTTGTGCTAATTTGAGGTCAAAGGAATGAAACTTCGGTCACTGTCACGGATTCTCATGAAAACCCACAGACCCACTCCATTTTTAATGAGGAATCCAGAATGCCACAGATTGTTGTCAAATTCATGCGTTTGGGCCCTGAACGGCCAAATACGTGATTTGTGCTAATTTGAGGTCAAAGGAATGAAACTTCGGTCACTGTCACGGATTCTCATGAAAACCCACAGACCCACTCCATTTTTAATGAGGAATCCAGAATGCCACAGATTGTTGTCAAATTCATGCGTTTGGGCCCTGAACGGCCAAATACGTGATTTGTGCTAATTTGAGGTCAAAAGAATCAAAGTTTGGTCACTGTCACAGATTGGCTTGAAAACCCACACACCCGCTCCATTTTTCATGAGGAATGCATAATGCCAAAGATTGTTGTCAAATTCATCCGTTTTCGCCCTGAACGGCCAAATACGTGATTTGTGCTAATTTGAGATCAAAAGAATGAAACTTCGGTCACTGTCACGGATTCTCATGAAAACCCACAGACCCACTCCATTTTTCATGAGGAATCCAGTATGCCACAGATTGTTGTCAAATTCATCAGTTTGATCCCTCAACGGCCAAATACGTGATTTGTGCTAATTTGAGGTCAAAGGAATGAAACTTCGGTCACTGTCACGGATTCTCATGAAAACCCACAGACCCACTCCATTTTTAATGAGGAATCCAGAATGCCACAGATTGTTGTCAAATTCATCCGTTTGATCCCTAAACGGCCAAATACGTGATTTGTGCTAATTTGAGGTCAAAGGAATGAAACTTTGGTCACTGTCACGGATTCTCATGAAAACCCACAGACCCACTCCATTTTTCATGAGGAATCCAGAATGCCACAGATTGTTGTCAAATTCATGCGTTTGGGCCCTGAACGGCCAAATACGTGATTTGTGCTAATTTGAGGTCAAAGGAATGAAACTTCGGTCACTGTCACGGATTCTCTTGAAAACCCACAGACCCACTCCATTTTTAATGAGGAATCCAGAATGCCACAGATTGTTGTCAAATTCATGCGTTTGGGCCCTGAACGGCCAAATACGTGATTTGTGCTAATTTGAGGTCAAAAGAAAGAAAGTTCGGTCACTGTCACAGATTGGCATGAAAACCCACAAACCAGCTCCATTTTTCATGAAGAATTCAGAATGCCAAAGATTGTTGTCAAAGTCATCTGTTTGGGCCCTGAACGGCCAAATACGTGATTTGTGCTAATTTGAGGTCAAAAGAATCAAAGTTTGGTCACTGTCATAGATTGGCTTGAAAACCCACACACCCGCTCCATTTTTCATGAGGAATGCATAATGCCAAAGATTGTTGTCAAATTCATCCGTTTTCGCCCTGAACGGCCAAATACGTGATTTGTGCTAATTTGAGGTCAAAAGAATGAAACTTCGGTCACTGTCACGGATTCTCATGAAAACCCACAGACCCACTCCATTTTTCATGAGGAATCCAGAATGCCACATATTGTTGTCAAATTCATCCGTTTGATCCCTGAACGGCCAAATACGTGATTTGTGCTAATTTGAGGTCAAAGGAATGAAACTTCGGTCACTATCACGGATTCTCATGAAAACCCACAGACCCACTCCATTTTTCATGAGGAATGCAGAATGCCACAGATTGTTGTCAAATTCATCCGTTTGGGCCCTGAACGGCCAAAAACGTGATTTGTGCTAATTTGAGGTCAAAAGAATGAAACTTCGGTCACTGTCACGGATTCTCATGAAAACCAACATACCCATTCCATTTTTCATGAGGAATCCAGAATGCCAAAGATTGTTGTCAAATTCATGCGTTTGGGCCCTGAACGGCCAAATACGTGATTTGTGCTAATTTGAGGTCAAAAGAATGAAAGTTCGGTCACTGTCACAGATTGGCATGAAAACCCACACACCAGCTCCATTTTTCATGAAGAATCCAGAATGCCAAAGATTGTTGTCAAATTCATCTGTTTGGTCCCTGAACGGCCAAATACGTGATTTATGCTAATTTGAGGTCAAAAGAATCAAAGTTTGGTCACTGTCACAGATTGGCTTGAAAACCCACACACCCGCTCCATTTTTAATGAGGAATGCATAATGCCAAAGATTGTTGTCAAATTCTTCCGTTTTCGCCTTGAACGGCCAAATACGTGATTTGTGCTAATTTGAGGTTAAAAGAATAAAAGTTTGGTCACTGTCATAGATTGGCTTGAAAACCCACACACCCGCTCAATTTTTCATGAGGAATGGATAATGCCAAAGATTGTTGTCAAATTCATCCGTTTTCGCCCTGAACGGCCAAATACGTGATTTATGCTAATTTGAGGTCAAAAGAATGAAACTTCGGTCACTGTCACGGATTCTCATGAAAACCCACAGACCCACACCATTTTTCACGAGGAATCCAGAATGCCACAGATTGTTGTCAAATTCATGCGTTTGGGCCCTGAACGGCCAAATACGTGATTTGTGCTAATTTGAGGTCAAAGGAATGAAACTTCGGTCACTGTCACGGATTCTCTTGAAAACCCACAGACCCACTCCATTTTTAATGAGGAATCCAGAATGCCACAGATTGTTGTCAAATTCATGCGTTTGGGCCCTGAACGGCCAAATACGTGATTTGTGCTAATTTGAGGTCAAAAGAAAGAAAGTTCGGTCACTGTCACAGATTGGCATGAAAACCCACAAACCAGCTCCATTTTTCATGAAGAATTCAGAATGCCAAAGATTGTTGTCAAAGTCATCTGTTTGGGCCCTGAACGGCCAAATACGTGATTTGTGCTAATTTGAGGTCAAAAGAATCAAAGTTTGGTCACTGTCATAGATTGGCTTGAAAACCCACACACCCGCTCCATTTTTCATGAGGAATGCATAATGCCAAAGATTGTTGTCAAATTCATCCGTTTTCGCCCTGAACGGCCAAATACGTGATTTGTGCTAATTTGAGGTCAAAAGAATGAAACTTCGGTCACTGTCACGGATTCTCATGAAAACCCACAGACCCACTCCATTTTTCATGAGGAATCCAGAATGCCACATATTGTTGTCAAATTCATCCGTTTGATCCCTGAACGGCCAAATACGTGATTTGTGCTAATTTGAGGTCAAAGGAATGAAACTTCGGTCACTATCACGGATTCTCATGAAAACCCACAGACCCACTCCATTTTTCATGAGGAATGCAGAATGCCACAGATTGTTGTCAAATTCATCCGTTTGGGCCCTGAACGGCCAAAAACGTGATTTGTGCTAATTTGAGGTCAAAAGAATGAAACTTCGGTCACTGTCACGGATTCTCATGAAAACCAACATACCCATTCCATTTTTCATGAGGAATCCAGAATGCCAAAGATTGTTGTCAAATTCATGCGTTTGGGCCCTGAACGGCCAAATACGTGATTTGTGCTAATTTGAGGTCAAAAGAATGAAAGTTCGGTCACTGTCACAGATTGGCATGAAAACCCACACACCAGCTCCATTTTTCATGAAGAATCCAGAATGCCAAAGATTGTTGTCAAATTCATCTGTTTGGTCCCTGAACGGCCAAATACGTGATTTATGCTAATTTGAGGTCAAAAGAATCAAAGTTTGGTCACTGTCACAGATTGGCTTGAAAACCCACACACCCGCTCCATTTTTAATGAGGAATGCATAATGCCAAAGATTGTTGTCAAATTCTTCCGTTTTCGCCTTGAACGGCCAAATACGTGATTTGTGCTAATTTGAGGTTAAAAGAATAAAAGTTTGGTCACTGTCATAGATTGGCTTGAAAACCCACACACCCGCTCAATTTTTCATGAGGAATGGATAATGCCAAAGATTGTTGTCAAATTCATCCGTTTTCGCCCTGAACGGCCAAATACGTGATTTATGCTAATTTGAGGTCAAAAGAATGAAACTTCGGTCACTGTCACGGATTCTCATGAAAACCCACAGACCCACACCATTTTTCACGAGGAATCCAGAATGCCACAGATTGTTGTCAAATTCATCCGTTTTGGCCCTGAACGGCCAAAAACGTGATTTGTGCTAATTTGAGGTCAAAAGAATGAAACTTCGGTCACTGTCACGGATTCTCATGAAAACCAACAGACCCACTCCATTTTTCATGAGGAATCCAGAATGCCAAAGATTGTTGTCAAATTCATGCGTTTGGGCCCTGAACGGCCAAATACGTGATTTGTGCTAATTTGAGGTCAAACGAATGAAAGTTCGGTCACTGTCACAGATTGGCATGAAAACCCACACACCAGCTCCATTTTTCATGAAGAATCCAGAATGCCAAAGATTGTTGTCAAATTCATCTGTTTGGGCCCTGAACGGCCAAATACGTGATTTATGCTAATTTGAGGTCAAAAGAATCAAAGTTTGGTCACTGTCACAGATTGGCTTGAAAACCCACACACCCGCTCCATTTTTCATGAGGAATGCATAATGCCAAAGATTGTTGTCAAATTCTTCCGTTTTCGCCCTGAACGGCCAAATACGTGATTTGTGCTAATTTGAGGTTAAAAGAATAAAAGTTCGGTCACTGTCATAGATTGGCTTGAAAACCCATACACCCGCTCAATTTTTCATGAGGAATGCATAATGCCAAATATTGTTGTCAAATTCATCCGTTTTCACCCTGAACGGCCAAATACGTGATTTATGCTAATTTGAGGTCAAAAGAATGAAACTTCGGTCACTGTCACGGATTCTCATGAAAACCCACAGACCCACACCATTTTTCACGAGGAATCCAGAATGCCACAGATTGTTGTCAAATTCATCCGTTTTGGCCCTGAACGGCGAAATACGTTATTTGTGCTAATTTGAGGTCAAAAGAATGAAACTTCGGTCACTGTCACGGATTCTCATGAAAACCCACAGACCCACTCTATTTTTCATAAGGAATCCAGAATACCAAATATTGTTGTCAAATTCATCTGTTTGGGCCCTGAACGGCCAAATACGTCATTTGTGCTAATTTGAGGTCAAAAGAATCAAAGTTGGGTCACTGACACAGATTGGCTTGAACACCCACACACCCGCTCCATTTTTCATGAGGAATCCAGAATGCCACAGATTGTTGTCAAATTCATGCGTTTGGGCCCTGAACGGCCAAATACATTATTTGTGCTAATTTGAGGTCAAAAGAATGAAAGTTAGGTCACTGTCACAGATTGGCATGAAAACCCACACACCAGCTCCATTTTTCATGAAGAATCCAGAATGCCAAAGATTGTGTCAAATTCATCTGTTTGGGCCCTGAACGGCCAAATACGTGATTTGTGCTAATTTGAGGTCAAAAGAATAAAAGTTTGGTCACTGTCACAGATTGGCTTGAAAACCTACACACCCGCTCCATTTTTCATGATGAATGCATAATGCCAAAGATTGTTGTCAAATTCATCCGTTTTCGCCCTGAACGGCCAAATACGTGATTTGTGCTAATTTGAGGTCAAAAGAATGAAACTTCGGTCACTGTCACGGATTCTCATGAAAACCCACAGACCCACTCCATTTTTCATGAGGAATCCAGAATGCCAAAGATTGTTGTCAAAATCATCCGTTTGGGCCCCGAACGGCCAAATACGTGATTTGTGCTAATTTGAGGTCAAAAGAATGAAAGTTCGGTCACTGTCACAGATTGGCATGAAAACCCACACACCAGCTCCATTTTTCATGAGGAATGCATAATGCCAAAGATTGTTGTCAAATTCATCCGTTTTCGCCCTGAACGGCCAAATACGTGATTTATGCTAATTTGAGGTCAAATGAATGAAACTTCGGTCACTGTCACAGATTCTCATGAAAACCCACAGACCCACTCCATTTTTCATGAGGAATCCAGAATGCCACAGATTGTTGTCAAATTCATGCGTTTGGGCCCTGAACGGCCAAATACGTGATTTGTGCTAATTTGAGGTCAAAAGAATGAAAGTTCGGTCACTGTCATAGATTGGCATGAAAACCCACACACCAGCTCCATTTTTCATGAAGAATCCAGAATGACAAAGATTGTTGTCAAATTCATCTGTTTGGGCCCTGAACGGCCAAATACGTGATTTGTGCTAATTTGAGGTCAAAAGAATCAAAGTTTGGTCACTGTCACAGATTGGCTTGAAAACCCACACACCCGCTCCATTTTTTATGAGGAATGCATAATGCCAAAGATTGTTGTCAAATTCATCCGTTTTCGCCCTGAACGGCCAAATACGTGATTTGTGCTAATTTGAGGTTAAAAGAATAAAAGTTTGGCCACTGTCACAGATTGGCTTGAAAACCCATACACCCGCTCAATTTTTCATGAGGAATGCATAATGCCAAAGATTGTTGTCAAATTCATCCGTTTTCGCCCTGAACGGCCAAATACGTGATTTGTGCTAATTTGAGGTCAAAAGAATGAAACTTCGGTCACTGTCACGATTCTCATGAAAACCCACAGACCCACTCCATTTTTCATGAGGAATCCAGAATGCCACAGATTGTTGTCAAATTCATCCGTTTGATCTCTAAACGGCCAAATACGTGATTTGTGCTAATTTGAGGTCAAAGGAATGAAACTTCGGTCACTGTCACGGATTCTCATGAAAACCCACAGACCCACTCCATTTTTAATGAGGAATCCAGAATGCCACAGATTGTTGTCAAATTCATGCGTTTGGGCCGTGAACGGCCAAATACGTGATTTGTGCTAATTTGAGATCAAAGGAATGAAACTTCGGTCACTGTCACGGATTCTCATGAAAACCCACAGACCCACACCATTTTTAATGAGGAATCCAGAATGCCACAGATTGTTGTCAAATTCATCTGTTTGGGCCCTGAACGGCCAAATACGTGATTTGTGCTAATTTGAGGTCAAAAGAATCAAAGTTTGGTCACTGTCACAGATTGGCTAGAAAACCCACACACCCGCTCCATTTTTCATGAGGAATGCATAATGCCAAAGATTGTTGACAAATTCATCCGTTTTCGCCCTGAACGGCCAAAAACGTGATTTGTGCTAATTTGAGGTCAAAAGAATGAAACTTCGGTCATTGTCACGGATTCTCATGAAAACCAACAGACCCACTCCATTTTTCATGAGGAATCCAGAATGCCAAAGATTGTTGTCAAATTCATGCGTTTGGGCCCTGAACGGCCAAATACGTGATTTGTGCTAATTTGAGGTCAAAAGAATGAAAGTTCGGTCACTGTCACAGATTGGCATGAAAACCCACACACCAGCTCCATTTTTCATGAAGAATCCAGAATGCCAAAGATTGTTGTCAAATTCATCTGTTTGGGCCCTGAACGGCCAAATACGTGATTTATGCTAATTTGAGGTCAAAAGAATCAAAGTTTGGTCACTGTCACAGATTGGCTTGAAAACCCACACACCCGCTCCATTTTTCATGAGGAATGCATAATGCCAAAGATTGTTGTCAAATTCTTCCGTTTTCGCCCTGAACGGCCAAATACGTGATTTGTGCTAATTTGAGGTCAAAAGAATGAAACTTCGGTCACTGTCACGGATTCTCATGAAAACCCACAGACCCACTCCATTTTTCATGAGGAATCCAGAATGCCACAGATTGTTGTCAAATTCATCCGTTTGATCCCTAAACGGCCAAATACGTGATTTGTGCTAATTTGAGGTCAAAGGAATTAAACTTCGGTCACTGTCCCGGATTCTCATGAAAACCCACAGACCCACTCCATTTTTAATGAGGAATCCAGAATGCCACAGATTGTTGTCAAATTCATGCGTTTGGGCCCTGAACGGCCAAATACGTGATTTGTTCTAATTTGAGGTCAAAAGAATGAAAGTTCGGTCACTGTCACAGATTGGCATGAAAACCCACACGCCAGCTCCATTTTTCATGATGAACCAAGAATGCCAAAGATTGTTGTCAAATTCATCTGTTTGGGCCCTGAACGGCCAAATACGTGATTTGTGCTAATTTGAGGTTAAAGGAATAAAAGTTTGGTCACTGTCACAGATTGGCTTGAAAACCCACACACCCGCTCCATTTTTCATGAGGAATGCATAATGCCAAAGATTGTTGTCAAATTCATCCGTTTTCGCCCTGAACGGCCAAATACGTGATTTATGCTAATTTGAGGTCAAATGAATGAAACTTCGGTCACTGTCACAGATTCTCATGAAAACCCACAGACCCACTCCATTTTTCATGAGGAATCCAGAATGCCACAGATTGTTGTCAAATTCATGCGTTTGGGCCCTGAACGGCCAAATACGTGATTTGTGCTAATTTGAGGTCAAAAGAATGAAAGTTCGGTCACTGTCACAGATTGGCATGAAAACCCACACACCAGCTCCATTTTTCATGAAGAATCCAGAATGACAAAGATTGTTGTCAAATTCATCTGTTTGGGCCCTGAACGGCCAAATACGTGATTTGTGCTAATTTGAGGTCAAAAGAATCAAAGTTTGGTCACTGTCACAGATTGGCTTGAAAACCCACACACCCGCTCCATTTTTTATGAGGAATGCATAATGCCAAAGATTGTTGTCAAATTCATCCGTTTTCGCCCTGAACGGCCAAATACGTGATTTGTGCTAATTTGAGGTTAAAAGAATAAAAGTTTGGCCACTGTCACAGATTGGCTTGAAAACCCATACACCCGCTCAATTTTTCATGAGGAATGCATAATGCCAAAGATTGTTGTCAAATTCATCCGTTTTCGCCCTGAACGGCCAAATACGTGATTTGTGCTAATTTGAGGTCAAAAGAATGAAACTTCGGTCACTGTCACGGATTCTCATGAAAACCCACAGACCCACTCCATTTTTCATGAGGAATCCAGAATGCCACAGATTGTTGTCAAATTCATCCGTTTGATCTCTAAACGGCCAAATACGTGATTTGTGCTAATTTGAGGTCAAAGGAATGAAACTTCGGTCACTGTCACGGATTCTCATGAAAACCCACAGACCCACTCCATTTTTAATGAGGAATCCAGAATGCCACAGATTGTTGTCAAATTCATGCGTTTGGGCCGTGAACGGCCAAATACGTGATTTGTGCTAATTTGAGATCAAAGGAATGAAACTTCGGTCACTGTCACGGATTCTCATGAAAACCCACAGACCCACACCATTTTTAATGAGGAATCCAGAATGCCACAGATTGTTGTCAAATTCATCTGTTTGGGCCCTGAACGGCCAAATACGTGATTTGTGCTAATTTGAGGTCAAAAGAATCAAAGTTTGGTCACTGTCACAGATTGGCTAGAAAACCCACACACCCGCTCCATTTTTCATGAGGAATGCATAATGCCAAAGATTGTTGACAAATTCATCCGTTTTCGCCCTGAACGGCCAAATACGTGATTTGTGCTAATTTGAGGTCAAAAGAATGAAACTTCGGTCACTGTCACGGATTCTCATGAAAACCCACAGACCCACTCCATTTTTCATGAGGAATCCAGAATGCCACATATTGTTGTCAAATTCATCCGTTTGATCCCTGAACGGCCAAATACGTGATTTGTGCTAATTTGAGGTCAAAGGAATGAAACTTCGGTCACTATCACGGATTCTCATGAAAACCCACAGACCCTCTCCATTTTTCATGAGGAATGCAGAATGCCACAGATTGTTGTCAAATTCATCCGTTTGGGCCCTGAACGGCCAAAAACGTGATTTGTGCTAATTTGAGGTCAAAAGAATGAAACTTCGGTCATTGTCACGGATTCTCATGAAAACCAACAGACCCACTCCATTTTTCATGAGGAATCCAGAATGCCAAAGATTGTTGTCAAATTCATGCGTTTGGGCCCTGAACGGCCAAATACGTGATTTGTGCTAATTTGAGGTCAAAAGAATGAAAGTTCGGTCACTGTCACAGATTGGCATGAAAACCCACACACCAGCTCCATTTTTCATGAAGAATCCAGAATGCCAAAGATTGTTGTCAAATTCATCTGTTTGGGCCCTGAACGGCCAAATACGTGATTTATGCTAATTTGAGGTCAAAAGAATCAAAGTTTGGTCACTGTCACAGATTGGCTTGAAAACCCACACACCCGCTCCATTTTTCATGAGGAATGCATAATGCCAAAGATTGTTGTCAAATTCTTCCGTTTTCGCCCTGAACGGCCAAATACGTGATTTGTGCTAATTTGAGGTCAAAAGAATGAAACTTCGGTCACTGTCACGGATTCTCATGAAAACCCACAGACCCACTCCATTTTTCATGAGGAATCCAGAATGCCACAGATTGTTGTCAAATTCATCCGTTTGATCCCTAAACGGCCAAATACGTGATTTGTGCTAATTTGAGGTCAAAGGAATTAAACTTCGGTCACTGTCCCGGATTCTCATGAAAACCCACAGACCCACTCCATTTTTAATGAGGAATCCAGAATGCCACAGATTGTTGTCAAATTCATGCGTTTGGGCCCTGAACGGCCAAATACGTGATTTGTTCTAATTTGAGGTCAAAAGAATGAAAGTTCGGTCACTGTCACAGATTGGCATGAAAACCCACACGCCAGCTCCATTTTTCATGATGAACTCAGAATGCCAAAGATTGTTGTCAAATTCATCTGTTTGGGCCCTGAACGGCCAAATACGTGATTTGTGCTAATTTGAGGTTAAAGGAATAAAAGTTTGGTCACTGTCACAGATTGGCTTGAAAACCCACACACCCGCTCCATTTTTCATGAGGAATGCATAATGCCAAAGATTGTTGTCAAATTCATCCGTTTTCGCCCTGAACGGCCAAATACGTGATTTATGCTAATTTGAGGTCAAAAGAATGAAACTTCGGTCACTGTCACGGATTCTCATGAAAACCCACAGACCCACACCATTTTTCACGAGGAATCCAGAATGCCACAGATTGTTGTCAAATTCATCCGTTTTGGCCCTGAACGGCGAAATACGTTATTTGTGCTAATTTGAGGTCAAAAGAATGAAACTTCGGTCACTGTCACGGATTCTCATGAAAACCCACAGACCCACTCTATTTTTCATAAGGAATCCAGAATACCAAAAATTGTTGTCAAATTCATCTGTTTGGGCCCTGAACGGCCAAATACGTCATTTGTGCTAATTTGAGGTCAAAAGAATCAAAGTTGGGTCACTGACACAGATTGGCTTGAACACCCACACACCCGCTCCATTTTTCATGAGGAATCCAGAATGCCACAGATTGTTGTCAAATTCATGCGTTTGGGCCCTGAACGGCCAAATACATTATTTGTGCTAATTTGAGGTCAAAAGAATGAAAGTTAGGTCACTGTCACAGATTGGCATGAAAACCCACACACCAGCTCCTTTTTTCATGAAGAATCCAGAATGCCAAAGATTGTGTCAAATTCATCTGTTTGGGCCCTGAACGGCCAAATACGTGATTTGTGCTAATTTGAGGTCAAAAGAATAAAAGTTTGGTCACTGTCACAGATTGGCTTGAAAACCTACACACCCGCTCCATTTTTCATGATGAATGCATAATGCCAAAGATTGTTGTCAAATTCATCTGTTTTCGCCCTGAACGGCCAAATACGTGATTTATGCTAATTTGAGGTCAAAAGAATGAAACTACGGTCACTGTCACGGATTCTCATGAAAACCCACAGACCCACTCCATTTTTCATGAGGAATCCAGAATGCCACAGATTGTTGTCAAATTCATGCGTTTGGGCCCTGAACGGCCAAATACGTGATTTGTGCTAATTTGAGGTCAAAAGAATGAAAGTTCGGTCACTGTCACAGATTGGCATGAAAACCCACACACCAGCTCCATTTTTCATGACGAATTCAGAATGCCCAAGATTGTTGTCAAATTCATCTGTTTGGGGCCTGAACGGCCAAATACGTGATTTGTGCTAATTTGAGGTCAAAAGAAGAAAAGTTTGGTCACTGTCACAGATTGGCTTGAAAACCGACACACCCGCTCCATTTTTCATGAGGAATGCATAATGCCAAAGATTGTTGTCAAATTCATCCGTTTTCGCCCTGAACGGCCAAATACGTGATTTGTGCTAATTTGAGGTCAAAAGAATGAAACTTCGGTCACTGTCACGGATTCTCATGAAAACCCACAGACCCACTCCATTTTTCATGAGGAATCCAGAATGCCACAGATTGTTGTCAAATTCATCCGTTTGATCCCTAAACGGCCAAATACGTGATTTGTGCTAATTTGAGGTCAAAGGAATGAAACTTCGGTCACTGTCACGGATTCTCATGAAAACCAACAGACCCACTCCATTTTTCATGAGGAATCCAGAATGCCAAAGATTGTTGTCAAATTCATCCGTTTGGGCCCCGAACGGCCAAATACGTGATTTGTGCTAATTTGAGGTCAAAGGAATGAAAGTTCGGTCACTGTCACAGATTGGCATGAAAACCCACACACCAGCTCCATTTTTCATGAGGAATGCATAATGCCAAAGATTGTTGTCAAATTCATCCGTTTTCGCCCTGAACGGCCAAATACGTGATTTATGCTAATTTGAGGTCAAATGAATGAAACTTCGGTCACAGTCACAGATTCTCATGAAAACCCACAGACCCACTCCATTTTTCATGAGGAATCCAGAATGCCACAGATTGTTGTCAAATTCATGCGTTTGGGCCCTGAACGGCCAAATACGTGATTTGTGCTAATTTGAGGTCAAAAGAATGAAAGTTCGGTCACTGTCACAGATTGGCATGAAAACCCACACACCAGCTCCATTTTTCATGAAGAATCCAGAATGACAAAGATTGTTGTCAAATTCATCTGTTTGGGCCCTGAACGGCCAAATACGTGATTTGTGCTAATTTGAGGTCAAAAGAATCAAAGTTTGGTCACTGTCACAGATTGGCTTGAAAACCCACACACCCGCTCCATTTTTTATGAGGAATGCATAATGCCAAAGATTGTTGTCAAATTCATCCGTTTTCGCCCTGAACGGCCAAATACGTGATTTGTGCTAATTTGAGGTTAAAAGAATAAAAGTTTGGCCACTGTCACAGATTGGCTTGAAAACCCAGACACCCGCTCAATTTTTCATGAGGAATGCATAATGCCAAAGATTGTTGTCAAATTCATCCGTTTTCGCCCTGAACGGCCAAATACGTGATTTGTGCTAATTTGAGGTCAAAAGAATGAAACTTCGGTCACTGTCACGGATTCTCATGAAAACCCACAGACCCACTCCATTTTTCATGAGGAATCCAGAATGCCACAGATTGTTGTCAAATTCATCCGTTTGATCCCTAAAGGGCCAAATACGTGATTTGTGCTAATTTGAGGTCAAAGGAATGAAACTTCGGTCACTGTCCCGGATTCTCATGAAAACCCATAGACCCACTCCATTTTTAATGAGGAATCCAGAATGCCACAGATTGTTGTCAAATTCATGCGTTTGGGCCCTGAACGGCCAAATACGTGATTTGTTCTAATTTGAGGTCAAAAGAATGAAAGTTCGGTCACTGTCACAGATTGGCATGAAAACCCACACGCCAGCTCCATTTTTCATGATGAACTCAGAATGCCAAAGATTGTTGTCAAATTCATCTGTTTGGGCCCTGAACGGCCAAATACGTGATTTGTGCTAATTTGAGGTTAAAGGAATAAAAGTTTGGTCACTGTCACAGATTGGCTTGAAAACCCACACACCCGCTCCATTTTTCATGAGGAATGCATAATGCCAAAGATTGTTGTGAAATTCATCCGTTTTCGCCCTGAACGGCCAAATACGTGATTTATGCTAATTGAGGTCAAAAGAATGAAACTTCGGTCACTGTCACGGATTCTCATGAAAACCCACAGACCCACTCCATTTTTCATGAGGAATCCAGAATGCCACAGATTGTTGTCAAATTCATCCGTTTGATCCCTAAACGGCCAAATACGTGATTTGTGCTAATTTGAGGTCAAAGGAATGAAACTTCGGTCACTGTCACGGATTCTCATGAAAACCCACAGACCCACTCCATTTTTAATGAGGAATCCAGATTGCCACAGATTGTTGTCAAATTCATGCGTTTGGGCCCTGAACGGCCAAATACGTGATTTGTGCTAATTTGAGGTCAAAAGAATGAAAGTTCGGTCACTGTCACAGATTGGCATGAAAACCCACACACCAGCTCCATTTTTCATGAGGAATGCATAATGCCAAAGATTGTTGTCAAATTCATCCGTTTTCGCCCTGAACGGCCAAATACGTGATTTATGCTAATTTGAGGTCAAATGAATGAAACTTCGGTCACTGTCACAGATTCTCATGAAAACCCACAGACCCACTCCATTTTTCATGAGGAATCCAGAATGCCACAGATTGTTGTCAAATTCATGCGTTTGGGCCCTGAACGGCCAAATACGTGATTTGTGCTAATTTGAGGTCAAAAGAATGAAAGTTCGGTCACTGTCACAGATTGGCATGAAAACCCACACACCAGCTCCATTTTTCATGAAGAATCCAGAATGCCACAGATTGTTGTCAAATTCATCCGTTTTGGCCCTGAACGGCGAAATACGTTATTTGTGCTAATTTGAGGTCAAAAGAATGAAACTTCGGTCACTGTCACGGATTCTCATGAAAACCCACAGACCCACTCTATTTTTCATAAGGAATCCAGAATACCAAAAATTGTTGTCAAATTCATCTGTTTGGGCCCTGAACGGCCAAATACGTCATTTGTGCTAATTTGAGGTCAAAAGAATCAAAGTTGGGTCACTGACACAGATTGGCTTGAACACCCACACACCCGCTCCATTTTTCATGAGGAATCCAGAATGCCACAGATTGTTGTCAAATTCATGCGTTTGGGCCCTGAACGGCCAAATACATTATTTGTGCTAATTTGAGGTCAAAAGAATGAAAGTTAGGTCACTGTCACAGATTGGCATGAAAACCCACACACCAGCTCCTTTTTTCATGAAGAATCCAGAATGCCAAAGATTGTGTCAAATTCATCTGTTTGGGCCCTGAACGGCCAAATACGTGATTTGTGCTAATTTGAGGTCAAAAGAATAAAAGTTTGGTCACTGTCACAGATTGGCTTGAAAACCTACACACCCGCTCCATTTTTCATGATGAATGCATAATGCCAAAGATTGTTGTCAAATTCATCTGTTTTCGCCCTGAACGGCCAAATACGTGATTTATGCTAATTTGAGGTCAAAAGAATGAAACTACGGTCACTGTCACGGATTCTCATGAAAACCCACAGACCCACTCCATTTTTCATGAGGAATCCAGAATGCCACAGATTGTTGTCAAATTCATGCGTTTGGGCCCTGAACGGCCAAATACGTGATTTGTGCTAATTTGAGGTCAAAAGAATGAAAGTTCGGTCACTGTCACAGATTGGCATGAAAACCCACACACCAGCTCCATTTTTCATGACGAATTCAGAATGCCCAAGATTGTTGTCAAATTCATCTGTTTGGGGCCTGAACGGCCAAATACGTGATTTGTGCTAATTTGAGGTCAAAAGAAGAAAAGTTTGGTCACTGTCACAGATTGGCTTGAAAACCGACACACCCGCTCCATTTTTCATGAGGAATGTATAATGCCAAAGATTGTTGTCAAATTCATCCGTTTTCGCCCTGAACGGCCAAATACGTGATTTGTGCTAATTTGAGGTCAAAAGAATGAAACTTCGGTCACTGTCACGGATTCTCATGAAAACCCACAGACCCACTCCATTTTTCATGAGGAATCCAGAATGCCACAGATTGTTGTCAAATTCATCCGTTTGATCCCTAAACGGCCAAATACGTGATTTGTGCTAATTTGAGGTCAAAGGAATGAAACTTCGGTCACTGTCACGGATTCTCATGAAAACCAACAGACCCACTCCATTTTTCATGAGGAATCCAGAATGCCAAAGATTGTTGTCAAATTCATCCGTTTGGGCCCCGAACGGCCAAATACGTGATTTGTGCTAATTTGAGGTCAAAGGAATGAAAGTTCGGTCACTGTCACAGATTGGCATGAAAACCCACACACCAGCTCCATTTTTCATGAGGAATGCATAATGCCAAAGATTGTTGTCAAATTCATCCGTTTTCGCCCTGAACGGCCAAATACGTGATTTATGCTAATTTGAGGTCAAATGAATGAAACTTCGGTCACAGTCACAGATTCTCATGAAAACCCACAGACCCACTCCATTTTTCATGAGGAATCCAGAATGCCACAGATTGTTGTCAAATTCATGCGTTTGGGCCCTGAACGGCCAAATACGTGATTTGTGCTAATTTGAGGTCAAAAGAATGAAAGTTCGGTCACTGTCACAGATTGGCATGAAAACCCACACACCAGCTCCATTTTTCATGAAGAATCCAGAATGACAAAGATTGTTGTCAAATTCATCTGTTTGGGCCCTGAACGGCCAAATACGTGATTTGTGCTAATTTGAGGTCAAAAGAATCAAAGTTTGGTCACTGTCACAGATTGGCTTGAAAACCCACACACCCGCTCCATTTTTTATGAGGAATGCATAATGCCAAAGATTGTTGTCAAATTCATCCGTTTTCGCCCTGAACGGCCAAATACGTGATTTGTGCTAATTTGAGGTTAAAAGAATAAAAGTTTGGCCACTGTCACAGATTGGCTTGAAAACCCAGACACCCGCTCAATTTTTCATGAGGAATGCATAATGCCAAAGATTGTTGTCAAATTCATCCGTTTTCGCCCTGAACGGCCAAATACGTGATTTGTGCTAATTTGAGGTCAAAAGAATGAAACTTCGGTCACTGTCACGGATTCTCATGAAAACCCACAGACCCACTCCATTTTTCATGAGGAATCCAGAATGCCACAGATTGTTGTCAAATTCATCCGTTTGATCCCTAAAGGGCCAAATACGTGATTTGTGCTAATTTGAGGTCAAAGGAATGAAACTTCGGTCACTGTCCCGGATTCTCATGAAAACCCATAGACCCACTCCATTTTTAATGAGGAATCCAGAATGCCACAGATTGTTGTCAAATTCATGCGTTTGGGCCCTGAACGGCCAAATACGTGATTTGTTCTAATTTGAGGTCAAAAGAATGAAAGTTCGGTCACTGTCACAGATTGGCATGAAAACCCACACGCCAGCTCCATTTTTCATGATGAACTCAGAATGCCAAAGATTGTTGTCAAATTCATCTGTTTGGGCCCTGAACGGCCAAATACGTGATTTGTGCTAATTTGAGGTTAAAGGAATAAAAGTTTGGTCACTGTCACAGATTGGCTTGAAAACCCACACACCCGCTCCATTTTTCATGAGGAATGCATAATGCCAAAGATTGTTGTGAAATTCATCCGTTTTCGCCCTGAACGGCCAAATACGTGATTTATGCTAATTGAGGTCAAAAGAATGAAACTTCGGTCACTGTCACGGATTCTCATGAAAACCCACAGACCCACTCCATTTTTCATGAGGAATCCAGAATGCCACAGATTGTTGTCAAATTCATCCGTTTGATCCCTAAACGGCCAAATACGTGATTTGTGCTAATTTGAGGTCAAAGGAATGAAACTTCGGTCACTGTCACGGATTCTCATGAAAACCCACAGACCCACTCCATTTTTAATGAGGAATCCAGATTGCCACAGATTGTTGTCAAATTCATGCGTTTGGGCCCTGAACGGCCAAATACGTGATTTGTGCTAATTTGAGGTCAAAAGAATGAAAGTTCGGTCACTGTCACAGATTGGCATGAAAACCCACACACCAGCTCCATTTTTCATGAGGAATGCATAATGCCAAAGATTGTTGTCAAATTCATCCGTTTTCGCCCTGAACGGCCAAATACGTGATTTATGCTAATTTGAGGTCAAATGAATGAAACTTCGGTCACTGTCACAGATTCTCATGAAAACCCACAGACCCACTCCATTTTTCATGAGGAATCCAGAATGCCACAGATTGTTGTCAAATTCATGCGTTTGGGCCCTGAACGGCCAAATACGTGATTTGTGCTAATTTGAGGTCAAAAGAATGAAAGTTCGGTCACTGTCACAGATTGGCATGAAAACCCACACACCAGCTCCATTTTTCATGAAGAATCCAGAATGACAAAGATTGTTGTCAAATTCATCTGTTTGGGCCCTGAACGGCCAAATACGTGATTTGTGCTAATTTGAGGTCAAAAGAATCAAAGTTTGGTCACTGTCACAGATTGGCTTGAAAACCCACACACCCGCTCCATTTTTTATGAGGAATGCATAATGCCAAAGATTGTTGTCAAATTCATCCGTTTTCGCCCTGAACGGCCAAATACGTGATTTGTGCTAATTTGAGGTCAAAGGAATGAAACTTCGGTCACTGTCAAGGATTCTCATGAAAACCCACAGACCCACTCCATTTTTAATGAGGAATCCAGAATGCCACAGATTGTTGTCAAATTCATGCGTTTGGGCCGTGAACGGCCAAATACGTGATCTGTGCTAATTTGAGGTCAAAGGAATGAAACTTCGGTCACTGTCACGGATTCTCATGAAAACCCATAGACCCACACCATTTTTAATGAGGAATCCAGAATGCCACAGATTGTTGTCAAATTCATGCGTTTGGGCCCTGAACGGCCAAATACGTGATTTGTGCTAATTTGAGGTCAAAAGAATCAAAGTTTGGTCACTGTCACAGATTGGCTTGAAAACCCACACACCCGCTCCATTTTTCATGAGGAATGCATAATGCCAAAGATTGTTGTCAAATTCATCCGTTTTCGCCCTGAACGGCCAAATACGTGATTTGTGCTAATTTGAGGTCAAAAGAATGAAACTTCGGTCACTGTCACGGATTCTCATGAAAACCCACAGACCCACTCCATTTTTCATGAGGAATCCAGAATGCCACATATTGTTGTCAAATTCATCCGTTTGATCCCTGAACGGCCAAATACGTGATTTGTGCTAATTTGAGGTCAAAGGAATGAAACTTCGGTCACTATCACGGATTCTCATGAAAACCCACAGACCCACTCCATTTTTCATGAGGAATGCAGAATGCCACAGATTGTTGTCAAATTCATCCGTTTGGGCCCTGAACGGCCAAAAACGTGATTTGTGCTCATTTGAGGTCAAAAGAATGAAACTTCGGTCACTGTCACGGATTCTCATGAAAACCAACAGACCCACTCCATTTTTCATGAGGAATCCAGAATGCCAAAGATTGTTGTCAAATTCATGCGTTTGGGCCCTGAACGGCCAAATACGTGATTTGTGCTAATTTGAGGTCAAAAGAATGAAAGTTCGGTCACTGTCACAGATTGGCATGAAAACCCACACACCAGCTCCATTTTTCATGAAGAATCCAGAATGACAAAGATTGTTGTCAAATTCATCTGTTTGGGCCCTGAACGGCCAAATACGTGATTTGTGCTAATTTGAGGTCAAAAGAATCAAAGTTTGGTCACTGTCACAGATTGGCTTGAAAACCCACACACCCGCTCCATTTTTTATGAGGAATGCATAATGCCAAAGATTGTTGTCAAATTCATCCGTTTTCGCCCTGAACGGCCAAATACGTGATTTGTGCTAATTTGAGGTCAAAGGAATGAAACTTCGGTCACTGTCACGGATTCTCATGAAAACCCACAGACCCACTCCATTTTTAATGAGGAATCCAGAATGCCACAGATTGTTGTCAAATTCATGCGTTTGGGCCGTGAACGGCCAAATACGTGATCTGTGCTAATTTGAGGTCAAAGGAATGAAACTTCGGTCACTGTCACGGATTCTCATGAAAACCCACAGACCCACACCATTTTTAATGAGGAATCCAGAATGCCACAGATTGTTGTCAAATTCATGCGTTTGGGCCCTGAACGGCCAAATACGTGATTTGTGCTAATTTGAGGTCAAAAGAATCAAAGTTTGGTCACTGTCACAGATTGGCTTGAAAACCCACACACCCGCTCCATTTTTCATGAGGAATGCATAATGCCAAAGATTGTTGTCAAATTCATCCGTTTTCGCCCTGAACGGCCAAATACGTGATTTGTGCTAATTTGAGGTCAAAAGAATGAAACTTCGGTCACTGTCACGGATTCTCATGAAAACCCACAGACCCACTCCATTTTTCATGAGGAATCCAGAATGCCACATATTGTTGTCAAATTCATCCGTTTGATCCCTGAACGGCCAAATACGTGATTTGTGCTAATTTGAGGTCAAAGGAATGAAACTTTGGTCACTATCACGGATTCTCATGAAAACCCACAGACCCACTCCATTTTTCATGAGGAATGCAGAATGCCACAGATTGTTGTCAAATTCATCCGTTTGGGCCCTGAACGGCCAAAAACGTGATTTGTGCTCATTTGAGGTCAAAAGAATGAAACTTTGGTCACTGTCACGGATTCTCATGAAAACTAACAGACCCACTCCATTTTTCATGAGGAATCCAGAATGCCAAAGATTGTTGTCAAATTCATGCGTTTGGGCCCTGAACGGCCAAATACGTGATTTGTGCTAATTTGAGGTCAAAAGAATGAAAGTTCGGTCACTGTCACAGATTGGCATGAAAACCCACACACCAGCTCCATTTTTCATGAAGAATCCAGAATGCCAAAGATTGTTGTCAAATTCATCTGTTTGGGCCCTGAACGGCCAAATACGTGATTTATGCTAATTTGAGGTCAAAAGAATCAAAGTTTGGTCACTGTCACAGATTGGCTTGAAAACCCACACACCCGCTCCATTTTTCATGAGGAATGCATAATGCCAAAGATTGTTGTCAAATTCTTCCGTTTTCGCCCTGAACGGCCAAATACGTGATTTGTGCTAATTTGAGGTCAAAAGAATGAAACTTCGGTCACTGTCACGGATTCTCATGAAAACCCACAGACCCACTCCATTTTTCATGAGGAATCCAGAATGCCACAGATTGTTGTCAAATTCATCCGTTTGATCCCTAAACGGCCAAATACGTGATTTGTGCTAATTTGAGGTCAAAGGAATGAAACTTCGGTCACTGTCCCGGATTCTCATGAAAACCCACAGACCCACTCCATTTTTAATGAGGAATCCAGAATGCCACAGATTGTTGTCAAATTCATGCGTTTGGGCCCTGAACGGCCAAATACGTGATTTGTTCTAATTTGAGGTCAAAAGAATGAAAGTTCGGTCACTGTCACAGATTGGCATGAAAACCCACACGCCAGCTCCATTTTTCATGATGAACTCAGAATGCCAAAGATTGTTGTCAAATTCATCTGTTTGGGCCCTGAACGGCCAAATACGTGATTTGTGCTAATTTGAGGTTAAAGGAATAAAAGTTTGGTCACTGTCACAGATTGGCTTGAAAACCCACACACCCGCTCCATTTTTCATGAGGAATGCATAATGCCAAAGATTGTTTTGAAATTCATCCGTTTTCGCCCTGAACGGCCAAATACGTGATTTATGCTAATTGAGGTCAAAAGAATGAAACTTCGGTCACTGTCACGGATTCTCATGAAAACCCACAGACCCACTCCATTTTTCATGAGGAATCCAGAATGCCACAGATTGTTGTCAAATTCATCCGTTTGATCCCTAAACGGCCAAATACGTGATTTGTGCTAATTTGAGGTCAAAGGAATGAAACTTCGGTCACTGTCACGGATTCTCATGAAAACCCACAGACCCACTCCATTTTTAATGAGGAATCCAGAATGCCACAGATTGTTGTCAAATTCATGCGTTTGGGCCCTGAACGGCCAAATACGTGATTTGTGCTAATTTGAGGTCAAAGGAATGAAACTTCGGTCACTGTCACGGATTCTCATGAAAACCCACAGACCCACTCCATTTTTAATGAGGAATCCAGAATGCCACAGATTGTTGTCAAATTCATGCGTTTGGGCCCTGAACGGCCAAATACGTGATTTGTGCTAATTTGAGGTCAAAAGAATCAAAGTTTGGTCACTGTCACATATTGGCTTGAAAACCCACACACCCGCTCCATTTTTCATGAGGAATGCATAATGCCAAAGATTGTTGTCAAATTCATCCGTTTTCGCCCTGAACGGCCAAATACGTGATTTGTGCTAATTTAAGGTCAAAAGAATGAAACTTTGGTCACTGTCACGGATTCTCATGAAAACCCACAGACCCACTCCATTTTTCATGAGGAATCCAGAATGCCAGAGATTGTTGTCAAATTTATGCGTTTGCGCCCTGAACGGCCAAATACGTGATTTGTGCTAATTTGAGGTCAAAAGAATGAAACTTCGGTCACTGTCACGGATTCTCATGAAAACCCACAGACCCACTCCATTTTTAATGAGGAATCCAGAATGCCACAGATTGTTGTCAAATTCATGCGTTTGGGCCGTGAACGGCCAAATACGTGATTTGTGCTAATTTGAGGTCAAAGGAATGAAACTTCGGTCACTGTCACGGATTCTCATGAAAACCCACAGACCCACACCATTTTTAATGAGGAATCCAGAATGCCACAGATTGTTGTCAAATTCATGCGTTTGGGCCCTGAACGGCCAAATACGTGATTTGTGCTAATTTGAGGTCAAAAGAATCAAAGTTCGGTCACTGTCACAGATTGGCATGAAAACCCACACACCAGCTCCATTTTTCATGAGGAATGCATAATGCCAAAGATTGTTGTCAAATTCATCCGTTTTCGCCCTGAACGGCCAAATACGTGATTTGTGCTAATTTGAGGTCAAAAGAATGAAACTTCGGTCACTGTCACGGATTCTCATGAAAACCCACAGACCCACTCCATTTTTCATGAGGAATCCAGAATGCCACATATTGTTGTCAAATTCATCCGTTTGATCCCTGAACGGCCAAATACGTGATTTGTGCTAATTTGAGGTCAAAGGAATGAAACTTCGGTCACTATCACGGATTCTCATGAAAACCCACAGACCCACTCCATTTTTCATGAGGAATGCAGAATGCCACAGATTGTTGTCAAATTCATCCGTTTGGGCCCTGAACGGCCAAAAACGTGATTTGTGCTCATTTGAGGTCAAAAGAATGAAACTTTGGTCACTGTCACGGATTCTCATGAAAACCAACAGACCCACTCCATTTTTCATGAGGAATCCAGAATGCCAAAGATTGTTGTCAAATTCATGCGTTTGGGCCCTGAACGGCCAAATACGTGATTTGTGCTAATTTGAGGTCAAAAGAATGAAAGTTCGGTCACTGTCACAGATTGGCATGAAAACCCACACACCAGCTCCATTTTTCATGAAGAATCCAGAATGCCAAAGATTGTTGTCAAATTCATCTGTTTGGGCCCTGAACGGCCAAATACGTGATTTATGCTAATTTGAGGTCAAAAGAATCAAAGTTTGGTCACTGTCACAGATTGGCTTGAAAACCCACACACCCGCTCCATTTTTCATGAGGAATGCATAATGCCAAAGATTGTTGTCAAATTCTTCCGTTTTCGCCCTGAACGGCCAAATACGTGATTTGTGCTAATTTGAGGTCAAAAGAATGAAACTTCGGTCACTGTCACGGATTCTCATGAAAACCCACAGACCCACTCCATTTTTCATGAGGAATCCAGAATGCCACAGATTGTTGTCAAATTCATCCGTTTGATCCCTAAACGGCCAAATACGTGATTTGTGCTAATTTGAGGTCAAAGGAATGAAACTTCGGTCACTGTCCCGGATTCTCATGAAAACCCACAGACCCACTCCATTTTTAATGAGGAATCCAGAATGCCACAGATTGTTGTCAAATTCATGCGTTTGGGCCCTGAACGGCCAAATACGTGATTTGTTCTAATTTGAGGTCAAAAGAATGAAAGTTCGGTCACTGTCACAGATTGGCATGAAAACCCACACGCCAGCTCCATTTTTCATGATGAACTCAGAATGCCAAAGATTGTTGTCAAATTCATCTGTTTGGGCCCTGAACGGCCAAATACCTGATTTGTGCTAATTTGAGGTTAAAGGAATAAAAGTTTGGTCACTGTCACAGATTGGCTTGAAAACCCACACACCCGCTCCATTTTTCATGAGGAATGCATAATGCCAAAGATTGTTTTGAAATTCATCCGTTTTCGCCCTGAACGGCCAAATACGTGATTTATGCTAATTGAGGTCAAAAGAATGAAACTTCGGTCACTGTCACGGATTCTCATGAAAACCCACAGACCCACTCCATTTTTCATGAGGAATCCAGAATGCCACAGATTGTTGTCAAATTCATCCGTTTGATCCCTAAACGGCCAAATACGTGATTTGTGCTAATTTGAGGTCAAAGGAATGAAACTTCGGTCACTGTCACGGATTCTCATGAAAACCCACAGACCCACTCCATTTTTAATGAGGAATCCAGAATGCCACAGATTGTTGTCAAATTCATGCGTTTGGGCCCTGAACGGCCAAATACGTGATTTGTGCTAATTTGAGGTCAAAGGAATGAAACTTCGGTCACTGTCACGGATTCTCATGAAAACCCACAGACCCACTCCATTTTTAATGAGGAATCCAGAATGCCACAGATTGTTGTCAAATTCATGCGTTTGGGCCCTGAACGGCCAAATACGTGATTTGTGCTAATTTGAGGTCAAAAGAATCAAAGTTTGGTCACTGTCACATATTGGCTTGAAAACCCACACACCCGCTCCATTTTTCATGAGGAATGCATAATGCCAAAGATTGTTGTCAAATTCATCCGTTTTCGCCCTGAACGGCCAAATACGTGATTTGTGCTAATTTGAGGTCAAAAGAATGAAACTTTGGTCACTGTCACGGATTCTCATGAAAACCCACAGACCCACTCCATTTTTCATGAGGAATCCAGAATGCCAGAGATTGTTGTCAAATTTATGCGTTTGCGCCCTGAACGGCCAAATACGTGATTTGTGCTAATTTGAGGTCAAAAGAATGAAACTTCGGTCACTGTCACGGATTCTCATGAAAACCCACAGACCCACTCCATTTTTAATGAGGAATCCAGAATGCCACAGATTGTTGTCAAATTCATGCGTTTGGGCCGTGAACGGCCAAATACGTGATTTGTGCTAATTTGAGGTCAAAGGAATGAAACTTCGGTCACTGTCACGGATTCTCATGAAAACCCACAGACCCACACCATTTTTAATGAGGAATCCAGAATGCCACAGATTGTTGTCAAATTCATGCGTTTGGGCCCTGAACGGCCAAATACGTGATTTGTGCTAATTTGAGGTCAAAAGAATCAAAGTTTGGTCACTGTCACAGATTGGCTTGAAAACCCACACACCCGCTCCATTTTTCATGAGGAATGCATAATGCCAAAGATTGTTGTCAAATTCATCCGTTTTCGCCCTGAACGGCCAAATACGTGATTTGTGCTAATTTGAGGTCAAAAGAATGAAACTTCGGTCACTGTCACGGATTCTCATGAAAACCCACAGACCCACTCCATTTTTCATGAGGAATCCAGAATGCCACATATTGTTGTCAAATTCATCCGTTTGATCCCTGAACGGCCAAATACGTGATTTGTGCTAATTTGAGGTCAAAGGAATGAAACTTCGGTCACTATCACGGATTCTCATGAAAACCCACAGACCCACTCCATTTTTCATGAGGAATGCAGAATGCCACAGATTGTTGTCAAATTCATCCGTTTGGGCCCTGAACGGCCAAAAACGTGATTTGTGCTAATTTGAGGTCAAAAGAATGAAACTTCGGTCACTGTCACGGATTCTCATGAAAACCAACAGACCCACTCCATTTTTCATGAGGAATCCAGAATGCCAAAGATTGTTGTCAAATTCATGCGTTTGGGCCCTGAACGGCCAAATACGTGATTTGTCCTAATTTGAGGTCAAAAGAATGAAAGTTCGGTCACTGTCACAGATTGGCATGAAAACCCACACACCAGCTCCATTTTTCATGAAGAATCCAGAATGCCAAAGATTGTTGTCAAATTCATCTGTTTAGGCCCTAAACGGCCAAATACGTGATTTATGCTAATTTGAGGTCAAAAGAATCAAAGTTTGGTCACTGTCACAGATTGGCTTGAAAACCCACACACCTGCTCCATTTTTCATGAGGAATGCATAATGACAAAGATTGTTGTCAAATTCTTCCGTTTTCGCCCTGAACGGCCAAATACGTGATTTGTGCTAATTTGAGGTCAAAAGAATGAAACTTCGGTCACTGTCACGGATTCTCATGAAAACCCACAGACCCACTCCATTTTTCATGAGGAATCCAGAATGCCACAGATTGTTGTCAAATTCATCCGTTTGATCCCTAAACGGCCAAATACGTGATTTGTGCTAATTTGAGGTCAAAGGAATGAAACTTCGGTCACTGTCCCGGATTCTCATGAAAACCCACAGACCCACTCCATTTTTAATGAGGAATCGAGAATGCCACAGATTGTTGTCAAATTCATGCGTTTGGGCCCTGAACGGCCAAATACGTGATTTGTTCTAATTTGAGGTCAAAAGAATGAAAGTTCGGTCACTGTCACAGATTGGCATGAAAACCCACACGCCAGCTCCATTTTTCATGATGAACTCAGAATGCCAAAGATTGTTGTCAAATTCATCTGTTTGGGCCCTGAACGGCCAAATACGTGATTTGTGCTAATTTGAGGTTAAAGGAATAAAAGTTTGGTCACTGTCACAGATTGGCTTGAAAACCCACACACCCGCTCCATTTTTCATGAGGAATGCATAATGCCAAAGATTGTTGTCAAATTCATGCGTTTGGGCCCTGAACGGCCAAATACGTGATTTGTGCTAATTGAGGTCAAAAGAATGAAACTTCGGTCACTGTCACGGATTCTCATGAAAACCCACAGACCCACTCCATTTTTCATGAGGAATCCAGAATGCCACAGATTGTTGTCAAATTCATCCGTTTGATCCCTAAACGGCCAAATACGTGATTTGTGCTAATTTGAGGTCAAAGGAATGAAACTTCGGTCACTGTCACGGATTCTCATGAAAACCCACAGACCCACTCCATTTTTAATGAGGAATCCAGAATGCCAAAGATTGTTGTGAAATTCATCCGTTTTCGCCCTGAACGGCCAAATACGTGATTTGTGCTAATTTGAGGTCAAAAGAATGAAACTTCGGTCACTGTCACGGATTCTCATGAAAACCCACAGACCCACTCCATTTTTCATGAGGAATCCAGAATGCCACAGATTGTTGTCAAATTCATCCGTTTGGGACCTGAACGGCCAAATACGTGATTTGTGCTAATTTGAGGTCAAAAGAATGAAACTTCGGTCACTGTCACGGATTCTCATGAAAACCCACAGACCCACTCCATTTTTAATGAGGAATCCAGAATGCCACAGATTGTTGTCAAATTCATGCGTTTGGGCCGTGAACGGCCAAATACGTGATTTGTGCTAATTTGAGGTCAAAGGAATGAAACTTCGGTCACTGTCACGGATTCTCATGAAAACCCACAGACCCACACCATTTTTAATGAGGAATCCAGAATGCCACAGATTGTTGTCAAATTCATGCGTTTGGGCCCTGAACGGCCAAATACGTGATTTGTGCTAATTTGAGGTCAAAAGAATAAAAGTTTGGTCACTGTCACAGATTGGCTTGAAAACCCACACACCCGCTCCATTTTTCATGAGGAATGCATAATGCCAAAGATTGTTGTCAAATTCATCCGTTTTCGCCCTGAACGGCCAAATACGTGATTTGTGCTAATTTGAGGTCAAAAGAATGAAACTTCGGTCACTGTCACGGATTCTCATGAAAACCCACAGACCCACTCCATTTTTCATGAGGAATCCAGAATGCCACATATTGTTGTCAAATTCATCCGTTTGATCCCTGAACGGCCAAATACGTGATTTGTGCTAATTTGAGGTCAAAGGAATGAAACTTCGGTCACTATCACGGATTCTCATGAAAACCCACAGACCCACTCCATTTTTCATGAGGAATGCAGAATGCCACAGATTGTTGTCAAATTCATCCGTTTGGGCCCTGAACGGCCAAAAACGTGATTTGTGCTAATTTGAGGTCAAAAGAATGAAACTTCGGTCACTGTCACGGATTCTCATGAAAACCAACAGACCCACTCCATTTTTCATGAGGAATCCAGAATGCCACAGATTGTTGTCAAATTCATGCGTTTGGGCCCTGAACGGCCAAATACGTGATTTGTCCTAATTTGAGGTCAAAAGAATGAAAGTTCGGTCACTGTCACAGATTGGCATGAAAACCCACACACCAGCTCCATTTTTCATGAAGAATCCAGAATGCCAAAGATTGTTGTCAAATTCATCTGTTTGGGCCCTGAACGGCCAAATACGTGATTTATGCTAATTTGAGGTCAAAAGAATCAAAGTTTGGTCACTGTCACAGATTGGCTTGAAAACCCACACACCCGCTCCATTTTTCATGAGGAATGCATAATGACAAAGATTGTTGTCAAATTCTTCCGTTTTCGCCCTGAACGGCCAAATACGTGATTTGTGCTAATTTGAGGTCAAAAGAATGAAACTTCGGTCACTGTCACGGATTCTCATGAAAACCCACAGACCCACTCCATTTTTCATGAGGAATCCAGAATGCCACAGATTGTTGTCAAATTCATCCGTTTGAATCCTAAACGGCCAAATACGTGATTTGTGCTAATTTGAGGTCAAAGGAATGAAACTTCGGTCACTGTCCCGGATTCTCATGAAAACCCACAGACCCACTCCATTTTTAATGAGGAATCCAGAATGCCACAGATTGTTGTCAAATTCATGCGTTTGGGCCCTGAACAGCCAAATACGTGATTTGTTCTAATTTGAGGTCAAAAGAATAAAAGTTCGGTCACTGTCACAGATTGGCATGAAAACCCACACGCCAGCTTTATTTTTCATGATGAACTCAGAATGCCAAAGATTGTTGTCAAATTCATCTGTTTGGGCCCTGAACGGCCAAATACGTGATTTGTGCTAATTTGTGGTTAAAGGAATAAAAGTTTGGTCACTGTCACATATTGGCTTGAAAACCCACACACCCGCTCCATTTTTCATGAGGAATGCATAATGCCAAAGATTGTTGTCAAATTCATCCGTTTTCGCCCTGAACGGCCAAATACGTGATTTGTGCTAATTTGAGGTCAAAAGAATGAAACTTCGGTCACTGTCACGGATTCTCATGAAAACCCACAGACCCACTCCATTTTTCATGAGGAATCCAGAATGCCACAGATTGTTGTCAAATTCATCCGTTTGATCCCTAAACGGCCAAATACGTGATTTGTGCTAATTTGAGGTCAAAGGAATGAAACTTCGGTCACTGTCACGGATTCTCATGAAAACCCACAGACCCACTCCATTTTTAATGAGGAATCCAGAATGCCACAGATTGTTGTCAAATTCATGCGTTTGGGCCCTGAACGGCCAAATACGTGATTTGTGCTAATTTGAGGTCAAAGGAATGAAACTTCGGTCACTGTCACGGATTCTCATGAAAACCCACAGACCCACTCCATTATAAATGAGGAATCCAGAATGCCACAGATTGTTGTCAAATTCATGCGTTTGGGCCCTGAACGGCCAAATACGTGATTGGTGCTAATTTGAGGTCAAAAGAATCAAAGTTAGGTCACTGTCACATATTGGCTTGAAAACCCACACACCCGCTCCATTTTTCATGAGGAATGCATAATGCCAAAGATTGTTGTCAAATTCATCCGTTTTCGCCCTGAACGGCCAAATACGTGATTTGTGCTAATTTGAGGTCAAAAGAATGAAACTTCGGTCACTGTCACGGATTCTCATGAAAACCCACAGACCCACTCCATTTTTCATGAGGAATCCAGAATGCCACAGATTGTTGTCAAATTCATCCGTTTGATCCCTAAACGGCCAAATACGTGATTTGTGCTAATTTGAGGTCAAAGGAATGAAACTTCGGTCACTGTCACGGATTCTCATGAAAACCCACAGACCCACACCATTTTTAATGAGGAATCCAGAATGCCACAGATTGTTGTCAAATTCATGCGTTTGGGCCCTGAACGGCCAAATACGTGATTTGTGCTAATTTGAGGTCAAAGGAATGAATCTTCGGTCACTGTCCCGGATTCTCATGAAAACCCACAGACCCACTCCATTTTTAATGAGGAATCGAGAATGCCACAGATTGTTGTCAAATTCATGCGTTTGGGCCCTGAACGGCCAAATACGTGATTTGTTCTAATTTGAGGTCAAAAGAATGAAAGTTCGGTCACTGTCACAGATTGGCATGAAAACCCACACGCCAGCTCCATTTTTCATGATGAACTCAGAATGCCAAAGATTGTTGTCAAATTCATCTGTTTGGGCCCTGATCGGCCAAATACGTGATTTGTGCTAATTTGAGGTTAAAGGAATAAAAGTTTGGTCACTGTCACAGACTGGCTTGAAAACCCACACACCCGCTCCATTTTTCATGAGGAATGCATAATGCCAAAGATTGTTGTGAAATTCATCCGTTTTCGCCCTGAACGGCCAAATACGTGATTTATGCTAATTGAGGTCAAAAGAATGAAACTTCGGTCACTGTCACGGATTCTCATGAAAACCCACAGACCCACTCCATTTTTCATGAGGAATCCAGAATGCCACAGATTGTTGTCAAATTCATCCGTTTGATCCCTGAACGGTCAAATACGTGATTTGTGCTAATTTGAGGTCAAAGGAATGAAACTTCGGTCACTGTCACGGATTCTCATGAAAACCCACAGACCCACTCCATTTTTCATGAGGAATCCAGAATGCCACAGATTGTTGTCAAATTCATGCGTTTGGGACCTGAACGGCCAAATACGTGATTTGTGCTAATTTGAGGTCAAAAGAATGAAACTTCGGTCACTGTCACGGATTCTCATGAAAACCCACAGACCCACTCCATTTTTCATAAAGAATCCAGAATGCCAAAGATTGTTGTCAAATTCATCCGTTTGTGACCTGAATGGCCAATTACGTTATTTGTGCTATTATGAGTTTAAAAGAATGAAAGTTTGGTCACTGTCACGGATTCCCATGAAAACCCATAGACCCACTCCATTTTTCATGAGGAATCCAGAATGCCAAAGATTGTTGTCAAATACATCTGTTTGGGCCCTGAACGGCCAAATACGTGATTTGTGCTAATTTGAGGTCAAAAGAATAAAAGTTTGGTCACTGTCACAGATTGGCATGAAAACCCACACACCCGCTCCATTTTTCATGAGGAATGCAGAATGCCAAAGATTGTTGTCAAATTCATCCGTTTTGGCCCTGAACGGCCAAATACATTATTTGTGCTAATTTGAGGTCAAAAGAATGAAACTTCGGTCACTGTCACGGATTCTCATGAAAACCCACAGACCCACTCCATTTTTCATGAGGAATCCAGAATGCCACATATTGTTGTCAAATTCATCCGTTTGATCCCTGAACGGCCAAATACGTGATTTGTGCTAATTTGAGGTCAAAGGAATGAAACTTCGGTCACTGTCACGGATTCTCATGAAAACCCACAGACCCACACCATTTTTAATGAGGAATCCAGAATGCCACAGATTGTTGTCAAATTCATGCGTTTGGGCCCTGAACGGCCAAATACGTGATTTGTGCTAATTTGAGGTCAAAAGAATCAAAGTTTGGTCACTGTCACAGATTGGCTTGAAAACCCACACACCCGCTCCATTTTTCATGAGGAATGCATAATGCCAAAGATTGTTGTCAAATTCATCCGTTTTCGCCATGAACGGCCAAATACGTGATTTGTGCTAATTTGAGGTCAAAAGAATGAAACTTCGGTCACTGTCACGGATTCTCATGAAAACCCACAGACCCACTCCATTTTTCATGAGGAATCCAGAATGCCACATATTGTTGTCAAATTCATCCGTTTGATCCCTGAACGGCCAAATACGTGATTTGTGCTAATTTGAGGTCAAAGGAATGAAACTTCGGTCACTATCACGGATTCTCATGAAAACCCACAGACCCACTCCATTTTTCATGAGGAATGCAGAATGCCACAGATTGTTGTCAAATTCATCCGTTTGGGCCCTGAACGGCCAAAAAGGTGATTTGTGCTAATTTGAGGTCAAAAGAATGAAACTTCGGTCACTGTCACGGATTCTCATGAAAACCAACAGACCCACTCCATTTTTCATGAGGAATCCAGAATGCCAAAGATTGTTGTCAAATTCATGCGTTTGGGCCCTGAACGGCCAAATACTTGATTTGTGCTAATTTGAGGTCAAAAGAATGAAAGTTCGGTCACTGTCACAGATTGGCATGAAAACCCACACACCAGCTCCATTTTTCATGAAGAATCCAGAATGCCAAAGATTGTTGTCAAATTCATCTGTTTGGGCCCTGAACGGCCAAATACGTGATTTATGCTAATTTGAGGTCAAAAGAATCAAAGTTTGGTCACTGTCACAGATTGGCTTGAAAACCCACACACCCGCTCCATTTTTCATGAGGAATGCATAATGCCAAAGATTGTTGTCAAATTCTTCCGTTTTCGCCCTGAACGGCCAAATACGTGATTTGTCCTAATTTGAGGTCAAAAGAATGAAACTTCGGTCACTGTCACGGATTCTCATGAAAAACCACAGACCCACTCCATTTTTCATGAGGAATCCAGAATGCCACAGATTGTTGTCAAATTCATCTGTTTGATCCCTAAACGGCCAAATACGTGATTTGTGCTAATTTGAGGTCAAAGGAATGAAACTTCGGTCACTATCACGGATTCTCATGAAAACCCACAGACCCACTCCATTTTTCATGAGGAATGCAGAATGCCACAGATTGTTGTCAAATTCATCCGTTTGGGCCCTGAACGGCCAAAAACGTGATTTGTGCTAATTTGAGGTCAAAAGAATGAAACTTCGGTCACTGTCACGGATTCTCATGAAAACCAACAGACCCACTCCATTTTTCATGAGGAATCCAGAATGCCAAAGATTGTTGTCAAATTCATGCGTTTGGGCCCTGAACGGCCAAATACGTGATTTGTGCTAATTTGAGGTCAAAGGAATGAAACTTCGGTCACTGTCACGGATTCTCATGAAAACCCACAGACCCACACCATTTTTAATGAGGAATCCAGAATGCCACAGATTGTTGTCAAATTCATGCGTTTGGGCCCTGAACGGCCAAATACGTGATTTGTGCTAATTTGAGGTCAAAAGAATCAAAGTTTGGTCACTGTCACAGATTGGCTTGAAAACCCACACACCTGCTCCATTTTTCATGAGGAATGCATAATGCCAAAGATTGTTGTCAAATTCATCCGTTTTCGCCCTGAACGGCCAAATACGTGATTTGTGCTAATTTGAGGTCAAAAGAATGAAACTTCGGTCACTGTCACGGATTCTCATGAAAACCCACAGACCCACTCCATTTTTCATGAGGAATCCAGAATGCCACATATTGTTGTCAAATTCATCCGTTTGATCCCTGAACGGCCAAATACGTGATTTGTGCTAATTTGAGGTCAAAGGAATGAAACTTCGGTCACTATCACGGATTCTCATGAAAACCCACAGACCCACTCCATTTTTCATGAGGAATGCAGAATGCCACAGATTGTTGTCAAATTCATCCGTTTGGGCCCTGAACGGACAAAAAGGTGATTTGTGCTAATTTGAGGTCAAAAGAATGAAACTTCGGTCACTGTCACGGATTCTCATGAAAACCAACAGACCCACTCCATTTTTCATGAGGAATCCAGAATGCCAAAGATTGTTGTCAAATTCATGCGTTTGGGCCCTGAACGGCCAAATACTTGATTTGTGCTAATTTGAGGTCAAAAGAATGAAAGTTCGGTCACTGTCACAGATTGGCATGAAAACCCACACACCAGCTCCATTTTTCATGAAGAATCCAGAATGCCAAAGATTGTTGTCAAATTCATCTGTTTGGGCCCTGAACGGCCAAATACGTGATTTATGCTAATTTGAGGTCAAAAGAATCAAAGTTTGGTCACTGTCACAGATTGGCTTGAAAACCCACACACCCGCTCCATTTTTCATGAGGAATGCATAATGCCAAAGATTGTTGTCAAATTCATCCGTTTTCGCCCTGAACGGCCAAATACGTGATTTGTGCTAATTTGAGGTCAAAAGAATGAAACTTCGGTCACTGTCACGGATTCTCATGAAAACCCACAGACCCACTCCATTTTTCATGAGGAATCCAGAATGCCACATATTGTTGTCAAATTCATCCGTTTGATCCCTGAACGGCCAAATACGTGATTTGTGCTAATTTGAGGTCAAAGGAATGAAACTTCGGTCACTATCACGGATTCTCATGAAAACCCACAGACCCACTCCATTTTTCATGAGGAATGCAGAATGCCACAGATTGTTGTCAAATTCATCCGTTTGGGCCCTGAACGGCCAAAAAGGTGATTTGTGCTAATTTGAGGTCAAAAGAATGAAACTTCGGTCACTGTCACGGATTCTCATGAAAACCAACAGACCCACTCCATTTTTCATGAGGAATCCAGAATGCCAAAGATTGTTGTCAAATTCATGCGTTTGGGCCCTGAACGGCCAAATACTTGATTTGTGCTAATTTGAGGTCAAAAGAATGAAAGTTCGGTCACTGTCACAGATTGGCATGAAAACCCACACACCAGCTCCATTTTTCATGAAGAATCCAGAATGCCAAAGATTGTTGTCAAATTCATCTGTTTGGGCCCTGAACGGCCAAATACGTGATTTATGCTAATTTGAGGTCAAAAGAATCAAAGTTTGGTCACTGTCACAGATTGGCTTGAAAACCCACACACCCGCTCCATTTTTCATGAGGAATGCATAATGCCAAAGATTGTTGTCAAATTCTTCCGTTTTCCCCCTGAACGGCCAAATACGTGATTTGTGCTAATTTGAGGTCAAAAGAATGAAACTTCGGTCACTGTCACGGATTCTCATGAAAACCCACAGACCCACTCCATTTTTCATGAGGAATCCAGAATGCCACAGATTGTTGTCAAATTCATCCGTTTGATCCCTAAACGGCCAAATACGTGATTTGTGCTAATTTGAGGTCAAAGGAATGAAACTTCGGTCACTATCACGGATTCTCATGAAAACCCACAGACCCACTCCATTTTTCATGAGGAATGCAGAATGCCACAGATTGTTGTCAAATTCATCCGTTTGGGCCCTGAACGGCCAAAAACGTGATTTGTGCTAATTTGAGGTCAAAAGAATCAAAGTTCGGTCACTGTCACGGATTCTCATGAAAACCAACAGACCCATTCCATTTTTCATGAGGAATCCAGAATGCCAAAGATTGTTGTCAAATTCATCCGTTTGGGCCCTGAACGGCCAAATACGTGATTTGTGCTAATTTGAGGTCAAAAGAATGAAAGTTCGGTCACTGTCACAGATTGGCATGAAAACCCACACACCAGCTCCATTTTTCATGAAGAATCCAGAATGCCAAAGATTGTTGTCAAATTCATCTGTTTGGGCCCTGAACGGCCAAATACGTGATTTATGCTAATTTGAGGTCAAAAGAATCAAAGTTTGGTCACTGTCACAGATTGGCTTGAAAACCCACAGACCCGCTCCATTTTTCATGAGGAATGCAAAATGCCACAGATTGTTGTCAAATTCTTCCGTTTTCGCCCTGAACGGCCAAATACGTGATTTGTGCTAATTTGAGGTCAAAAGAATGAAACTTCGGTCACTGTCACGGATTCTCATGAAAACCCACAGACCCATTCCATTTTTCATGAGGAATCCAGAATGCCAAAGATTGTTGTCAAATTCATGCGTTTGGGCCCTGAACGGCCAAATACGTGATTTGTGCTAATTTGAGGTCAAAGGAATGAAACTTCGGTCACTGTCCCGGATTCTCATGAAAACCCACACACCAGCTCCATTTTTCATGAAGAATCCAGAATGCCAAAGATTGTTGTCAAATTCATCTGTTTGGGCCCTGAACGGCCAAATACGTGATTTGTGCTAATTTGAGGTCAAAAGAATCAAAGTTTGGTCACTGTCACAGATTGGCTTGAAAACCCACACACCCGCTCCATTTTTCATGAGGAATGCATAATGCCAAAGATTGTTGTCAAATTCTTCCGTTTTCGCCCTGAATGGCCAAATACGTGATTTGTGCTAATTTGAGGTCAAAAGAATGAAACATCGGTCACTGTCACGGATTCTCATGAAAACCCACAGACCCACTCCATTTTTCATGAGGAATCCAGAATGGCACATATTGTTGTCAAATTCATCCGTTTGATCCCTGAACGGCCAAATACGTGATTTGTGCTAATTTGAGGTCAAAGGAATGAAACTTCGGTCACTATCACGGATTCTCATGAAAACCCACAGACCCACTCCATTTTTCATGAGGAATGCAGAATGCCACAGATTGTTGTCAAATTCATCCGTTTGGGCCCTGAACGGCCAAATACGTGATTTGTGCTAATTTGAGGTCAAAAGAATGAAACTTCGGTCACTGTCACGGATTCTCATGAAAACCAACAGACCCACTCCATTTTTCATGAGGAATCCAGAATGCCAAAGATTGTTGTCAAATTCATGCGTTTGGGCCCTGAACGGCCAAATACGTGATTTGTGCTAATTTGAGGTCAAAAGAATGAAAGTTCGGTCACTGTCACAGATTGGCATGAAAACCCACACACCAGCTCCATTTTTCATGAAGAATCCAGAATGCCAAAGATTGTTGTCAAATTCATCTGTTTGGGCCCTGAACGGCCAAATACGTGATTTATGCTAATTTGAGGTCAAAAGAATCAAAGTTTGGTCACTGTCACAGATTGGCTTGAAAACCCACACACCCGCTCCATTTTTCATGAGGAATGCATAATGCCAAAGATTGTTGTCAAATTCTTCCGTTTTCGCCCTGAACGGCCAAATACGTGATTTGTGCTAATTTGAGGTCAAAAGAATGAAACTTCGGTCACTGTCACGGATTCTCATGAAAACCAACAGACCCACTCCATTTTTCATGAGGAATCCAGAATGCCACAGATTGTTGTCAAATTCATGCGTTTGGGCCCTGAACGGCCAAATACGTGATTTGTGCTAATTTGAGGTCAAAGGAATGAAACTTCGGTCACTATCACGGATTCTCATGAAAACCCACAGACCCACTCCATTTTTCATGAGGAATGCAGAATGCCACAGATTGTTGTCAAATTCATCCGTTTGGGCCCTGAACGGCCAAAAACGTGATTTGTGCTAATTTGAGGTCAAAAGAATCAAAGTTCGGTCACTGTCACGGATTCTCATGAAAACCAACAGACCCACTCCATTTTTCATGAGGAATCCAGAATGCCAAAGATTGTTGTCAAATTCATCCGTTTGGGCCCTGAACGGCCAAATACGTGATTTGTGCTAATTTGAGGTCAAAAGAATGAAAGTTCGGTCACTGTCACAGATTGGCATGAAAACCCACACACCAGCTCCATTTTTCATGAAGAATCCAGAATGCCAAAGATTGTTGTCAAATTCATCTGTTTGGGCCCTGAACGGCCAAATACGTGATTTATGCTAATTTGAGGTCAAAAGAATCAAAGTTTGGTCACTGTCACAGATTGGCTTGAAAACCCACAGACCCGCTCCATTTTTCATGAGGAATGCAGAATGCCACAGATTGTTGTCAAATTCTTCCGTTTTCGCCCTGAACGGCCAAATACGTGATTTGTGCTAATTTGAGGTCAAAAGAATGAAACTTCGGTCACTGTCACGGATTCTCATGAAAACCCACAGACCCATTCCATTTTTCATGAGGAATCCAGAATGCCAAAGATTGTTGTCAAATTCATGCGTTTGGGCCCTGAACGGCCAAATACGTGATTTGTGCTAATTTGAGGTCAAAGGAATGAAACTTCGGTCACTGTCCCGGATTCTCATGAAAACCCACACACCAGCTCCATTTTTCATGAAGAATCCAGAATGCCAAAGATTGTTGTCAAATTCATCTGTTTGGGCCCTGAACGGCCAAATACGTGATTTGTGCTAATTTGAGGTCAAAAGAATCAAAGTTTGGTCACTGTCACAGATTGGCTTGAAAACCCACACACCCGCTCCATTTTTCATGAGGAATGCATAATGCCAAAGATTGTTGTCAAATTCTTCCGTTTTCGCCCTGAACGGCCAAATACGTGATTTGTGCTAATTTGAGGTCAAAAGAATGAAACATCGGTCACTGTCACGGATTCTCATGAAAACCCACAGACCCACTCCATTTTTCATGAGGAATCCAGAATGGCACATATTGTTGTCAAATTCATCCGTTTGATCCCTGAACGGCCAAATACGTGATTTGTGCTAATTTGAGGTCAAAGGAATGAAACTTCGGTCACTATCACGGATTCTCATGAAAACCCACAGACCCACTCCATTTTTCATGAGGAATGCAGAATGCCACAGATTGTTGTCAAATTCATCCGTTTGGGCCCTGAACGGCCAAAAAGGTGATTTGTGCTAATTTGAGGTCAAAAGAATGAAACTTCGGTCACTGTCACGGATTCTCATGAAAACCAACAGACCCACTCCATTTTTCATGAGGAATCCAGAATGCCAAAGATTGTTGTCAAATTCATGCGTTTGGGCCCTGAACGGCCAAATACGTGATTTGTGCTAATTTGAGGTCAAAAGAATGAAAGTTCGGTCACTGTCACAGATTGGCATGAAAACCCACACACCAGCTCCATTTTTCATGAAGAATCCAGAATGCCAAAGATTGTTGTCAAATTCATCTGTTTGGGCCCTGAACGGCCAAATACGTGATTTATGCTAATTTGAGGTCAAAAGAATCAAAGTTTGGTCACTGTCACAGATTGGCTTGAAAACCCACACACCCGATCCATTTTTCATGAGGAATGCATAATGCCAAAGATTGTTGTCAAATTCTTCCGTTTTCGCCCTGAACGGCCAAATACGTGATTTGTGCTAATTTGAGGTCAAAAGAATGAAACTTCGGTCACTGTCACGGATTCTCATGAAAACCAACAGACCCACTCCATTTTTCATGAGGAATCCAGAATGCCAAAGATTGTTGTCAAATTCATGCGTTTGGGCCCTGAACGGCCAAATACGTGATTTGTGCTAATTTGAGGTCAAAAGAATGAAAGTTCGGTCACTGTCACGGATTCTCATGAAAACCCACAGACCCACACCATTTTTAATGAGGAATCCAGAATGCCACAGATTGTTGTCAAATTCATGCGTTTGGGCCCTGAACGGCCAAATACGTGATTTGTGCTAATTTGAGGTCAAAAGAATCAAAGTTTGGTCACTGTCACAGATTGGCTTGAAAACCCACACACCCGCTCCATTTTTCATGAGGAATGCATAATGCCAAAGATTGTTGTCAAATTCTTCCGTTTTCGCCCTGAACGGCCAAATACGTGATTTGTGCTAATTTGAGGTCAAAAGAATGAAACTTCGGTCACTGTCACGGATTCTCATGAAAACCAACAGACCCACTCCATTTTTCATGAGGAATCCAGAATGCCACAGATTGTTGTCAAATTCATGCGTTTGGGCCCTGAACGGCCAAATACGTGATTTGTGCTAATTTGAGGTCAAAGGAATGAAACTTCGGTCACTATCACGGATTCTCATGAAAACCCACAGACCCACTCCATTTTTCATGAGGAATGCAGAATGCCACAGATTGTTGTCAAATTCATCCGTTTGGGCCCTGAACGGCCAAAAACGTGATTTGTGCTAATTTGAGGTCAAAAGAATCAAAGTTCGGTCACTGTCACGGATTCTCATGAAAACCAACAGACCCACTCCATTTTTCATGAGGAATCCAGAATGCCAAAGATTGTTGTCAAATTCATCCGTTTGGGCCCTGAACGGCCAAATACGTGATTTGTGCTAATTTGAGGTCAAAAGAATGAAAGTTCGGTCACTGTCACAGATTGGCATGAAAACCCACACACCAGCTCCATTTTTCATGAAGAATCCAGAATGCCAAAGATTGTTGTCAAATTCATCTGTTTGGGCCCTGAACGGCCAAATACGTGATTTATGCTAATTTGAGGTCAAAAGAATCAAAGTTTGGTCACTGTCACAGATTGGCTTGAAAACCCACAGACCCGCTCCATTTTTCATGAGGAATGCAGAATGCCACAGATTGTTGTCAAATTCTTCCGTTTTCGCCCTGAACGGCCAAATACGTGATTTGTGCTAATTTGAGGTCAAAAGAATGAAACTTCGGTCACTGTCACGGATTCTCATGAAAACCCACAGACCCATTCCATTTTTCATGAGGAATCCAGAATGCCAAAGATTGTTGTCAAATTCATGCGTTTGGGCCCTGAACGGCCAAATACGTGATTTGTGCTAATTTGAGGTCAAAGGAATGAAACTTCGGTCACTGTCCCGGATTCTCATGAAAACCCACACACCAGCTCCATTTTTCATGAAGAATCCAGAATGCCAAAGATTGTTGTCAAATTCATCTGTTTGGGCCCTGAACGGCCAAATACGTGATTTGTGCTAATTTGAGGTCAAAAGAATCAAAGTTTGGTCACTGTCACAGATTGGCTTGAAAACCCACACACCCGCTCCATTTTTCATGAGGAATGCATAATGCCAAAGATTGTTGTCAAATTCTTCCGTTTTCGCCCTGAACGGCCAAATACGTGATTTGTGCTAATTTGAGGTCAAAAGAATGAAACTTCGGTCACTGTCACGGATTCTCATGAAAACCAACAGACCCACTCCATTTTTCATGAGGAATCCAGAATGCCACAGATTGTTGTCAAATTCATGCGTTTGGGCCCTGAACGGCCAAATACGTGATTTGTGCTAATTTGAGGTCAAAGGAATGAAACTTCGGTCACTATCACGGATTCTCATGAAAACCCACAGACCCACTCCATTTTTCATGAGGAATGCAGAATGCCACAGATTGTTGTCAAATTCATCCGTTTGGGCCCTGAACGGCCAAAAACGTGATTTGTGCTAATTTGAGGTCAAAAGAATCAAAGTTCGGTCACTGTCACGGATTCTCATGAAAACCAACAGACCCACTCCATTTTTCATGAGGAATCCAGAATGCCAAAGATTGTTGTCAAATTCATCCGTTTGGGCCCTGAACGGCCAAATACGTGATTTGTGCTAATTTGAGGTCAAAAGAATGAAAGTTCGGTCACTGTCACAGATTGGCATGAAAACCCACACACCAGCTCCATTTTTCATGAAGAATCCAGAATGCCAAAGATTGTTGTCAAATTCATCTGTTTGGGCCCTGAACGGCCAAATACGTGATTTATGCTAATTTGAGGTCAAAAGAATCAAAGTTTGGTCACTGTCACAGATTGGCTTGAAAACCCACAGACCCGCTCCATTTTTCATGAGGAATGCAGAATGCCACAGATTGTTGTCAAATTCTTCCGTTTTCGCCCTGAACGGCCAAATACGTGATTTGTGCTAATTTGAGGTCAAAAGAATGAAACTTCGGTCACTGTCACGGATTCTCATGAAAACCCACAGACCCATTCCATTTTTCATGAGGAATCCAGAATGCCAAAGATTGTTGTCAAATTCATGCGTTTGGGCCCTGAACGGCCAAATACGTGATTTGTGCTAATTTGAGGTCAAAGGAATGAAACTTCGGTCACTGTCCCGGATTCTCATGAAAACCCACACACCAGCTCCATTTTTCATGAAGAATCCAGAATGCCAAAGATTGTTGTCAAATTCATCTGTTTGGGCCCTGAACGGCCAAATACGTGATTTGTGCTAATTTGAGGTCAAAAGAATCAAAGTTTGGTCACTGTCACAGATTGGCTTGAAAACCCACACACCCGCTCCATTTTTCATGAGGAATGCATAATGCCAAAGATTGTTGTCAAATTCATCCGTTTTCGCCCTGAACGGCCAAACACGTGATTTGTGCTAATTTGAGGTCAAAAGAATGAAACATCGGTCACTGTCACGGATTCTCATGAAAACCCACAGACCCACTCCATTTTTCATGAGGAATCCAGAATGGCACATATTGTTGTCAAATTCATCCGTTTGATCCCTGAACGGCCAAATACGTGATTTGTGCTAATTTGAGGTCAAAGGAATGAAACTTCGGTCACTATCACGGATTCTCATGAAAACCCACAGACCCACTCCATTTTTCATGAGGAATGCAGAATGCCACAGATTGTTGTCAAATTCATCCGTTTGGGCCCTGAACGGCCAAAAAGGTGATTTGTGCTAATTTGAGGTCAAAAGAATGAAACTTCGGTCACTGTCACGGATTCTCATGAAAACCAACAGACCCACTCCATTTTTCATGAGGAATCCAGAATGCCAAAGATTGTTGTCAAATTCATGCGTTTGGGCCCTGAACGGCCAAATACGTGATTTGTGCTAATTTGAGGTCAAAAGAATGAAAGTTCGGTCACTGTCACAGATTGGCATGAAAACCCACACACCAGCTCCATTTTTCATGAAGAATCCAGAATGCCAAAGATTGTTGTCAAATTCATCTGTTTGGGCCCTGAACGGCCAAATACGTGATTTATGCTAATTTGAGGTCAAAAGAATCAAAGTTTGGTCACTGTCACAGATTGGCTTGAAAACCCACACACCCGATCCATTTTTCATGAGGAATGCATAATGCCAAAGATTGTTGTCAAATTCTTCCGTTTTCGCCCTGAACGGCCAAATACGTGATTTGTGCTAATTTGAGGTCAAAAGAATGAAACTTCGGTCACTGTCACGGATTCTCATGAAAACCAACAGACCCACTCCATTTTTCATGAGGAATCCAGAATGCCAAAGATTGTTGTCAAATTCATGCGTTTGGGCCCTGAACGGCCAAATACGTGATTTGTGCTAATTTGAGGTCAAAAGAATGAAAGTTCGGTCACTGTCACAGATTGGCATGAAAACCCACACACCAGCTCCATTTTTCATGAAGAATCCAGAATGCCAAAGATTGTTGTCAAATTCATCTGTTTGGGCCCTGAACGGCCAAATACGTAATTTATGCTAATTTGAGGTCAAAAGAATCAAAGTTTGGTCACTGTCACAGATTGGCTTGAAAACCCACACACCCGCTCCATTTTTCATGAGGAATGCATAATGCCAAAGATTGTTGTCAAATTCTTCCGTTTTCCCCCTGAACGGCCAAATACGTGATTTGTGCTAATTTGAGGTCAAAAGAATGAAACTTCGGTCACTGTCACGGATTTTCATGAAAACCCACAGACCCACTCCATTTTTCATGAGGAATCCAGAATGCCACAGATTGTTGTCAAATTCATCCGTTTGATCCCTAAACGGCTAACTACGTGATTTGTGCTAATTTGAGGTCAAAGGAATGAAACTTCGGTCACTGTCCCGGATTCTCATGAAAACCCACAGACCCACTCCATTTTTAATGAGGAATCTAGAATGCCACAGATTGTTGTCAAATTCATGCGTTTGGGCCCTGAACGGCCAAATACGTGATTTGTTCTAATTTGAGGTCAAAAGAATGAAAGTTCGGTCACTGTCACAGATTGGCATGAAAACCCACACGCCAGCTCCATTTTTCATGATGAACTCAGAATGCCAAAGATTGTTGTCAAATTCATCTGTTTGGGCCCTGAACGGCCAAATACGTGATTTGTGCTAATTTGAGGTTAAAGGAATAAAAGTTTGGTCACTGTCACAGATTGGCTTGAAAACCCACACGCCCGCTCCATTTTTCATGAGGAATGCATAATGCCAAAGATTGCTGTGAAATTCATCCGTTTTCGCCCTGAACGGCCAAATACGTGATTTATGCTAATTGAGGTCAAAAGAATGAAACTTCGGTCACTGTCACGGATTCTCATGAAAACCCACAGACCCACTCCATTTTTCATGAGGAATCCAGAATGCCACAGATTGTTGTCAAATTCATCCGTTTGATCCCTCAACGGCCAAATACGTGATTTGTGCTAATTTGAGGTCAAAGGAATGAAACTTCGGTCACTGTCACGGATTCTCATGAAAACCCACAGACCCACTCCATTTTTAATGAGGAATCCAGAATGCCACAGATTGTTGTCAAATTCATGCGTTTGGGCCCTGAACGGCCAAATACGTGATTTGTGCTAATTTGAGGTCAAAGGAATGAAACTTCGGTCACTGTCACGGATTCTCATGAAAACCCACAGACCCACTCCATTTTTAATGAGGAATCCAGAATGCCACAGATTGTTGTCAAATTCATGCGTTTGGGCCCTGAACGGCCAAATACGTGATTTGTGCTAATTTGAGGTCAAAAGAATCAAAGTTTGGTCACTGTCACATATTGGCTTGAAAACCCACACACCCGCTCCATTTTTCATGAGGAATGCATAATGCCAAAGATTGTTGTCAAATTCATCCGTTTTCGCCCTGAACGGCCAAATACGTGATTTGTGCTAATTTGAGGTCAAAAGAATGAAACTTTGGTCACTGTCACGGATTCTCATGAAAACCCACAGACCCACTCCATTTTTCATGAGGAATCCAGAATGCCAGAGATTGTTGTCAAATTTATGCGTTTGCGCCCTGAACGGCCAAATACGTGATTTGTGCTAATTTGAGGTCAAAAGAATGAAACTTCGGTCACTGTCACGGATTCTCATGAAAACCCACAGACCCACTCCATTTTTAATGAGGAATCCAGAATGCCACAGATTGTTGTCAAATTCATGCGTTTGGGCCGTGAACGGCCAAATCCGTGATTTGTGCTAATTTGAGGTCAAAGGAATGAAACTTCGGTCACTGTCACGGATTCTCATGAAAACCCACAGACCCACACCATTTTTAATGAGGAATCCAGAATGCCACAGATTGTTGTCAAATTCATGCGTTTGGGCCCTGAACGGCCAAATACGTGATTTGTGCTAATTTGAGGTCAAAAGAATCAAAGTTTGGTCACTGTCACAGATTGGCTTGAAAACCCACACACCCGCTCCATTTTTCATGAGGAATGCATAATGCCAAAGATTGTTGTCAAATTCATCCGTTTTCGCCCTGAACGGCCAAATACGTGATTTGTGCTAATTTGAGGTCAAAAGAATGAAACTTCGGTCACTGTCACGGATTCTCATGAAAACCAACAGACCCACTCCATTTTTCATGAGGAATCCAGAATGCCAAAGATTGTTGTCAAATTCATGCGTTTGGGCCCTGAACGGCCAAATACGTGATTTGTCCTAATTTGAGGTCAAAAGAATGAAAGTTCGGTCACTGTCACAGATTGGCATGAAAACCCACACACCAGCTCCATTTTTCATGAAGAATCCAGAATGCCAAAGATTGTTGTCAAATTCATCTGTTTGGGCCCTGAACGGCCAAATACGTGATTTATGCTAATTTGAGGTCAAAAGAATCAAAGTTTGGTCACTGTCACAGATTGGCTTGAAAACCCACACACCTGCTCCATTTTTCATGAGGAATGCATAATGACAAAGATTGTTGTCAAATTCTTCCGTTTTCGCCCTGAACGGCCAAATACGTGATTTGTGCTAATTTGAGGTCAAAAGAATGAAACTTCGGTCACTGTCACGGATTCTCATGAAAACCCACAGACCCACTCCATTTTTCATGAGGAATCCAGAATGCCACAGATTGTTGTCAAATTCATCCGTTTGATCCCTAAACGGCCAAATACGTGATTTGTGCTAATTTGAGGTCAAAGGAATGAAACTTCGGTCACTGTCCCGGATTCTCATGAAAACCCACAGACCCACTCCATTTTTAATGAGGAATCGAGAATGCCACAGATTGTTGTCAAATTCATGCGTTTGGGCCCTGAACGGCCAAATACGTGATTTGTTCTAATTTGAGGTCAAAAGAATGAAAGTTCGGTCACTGTCACAGATTGGCATGAAAACCCACACGCCAGCTCCATTTTTCATGATGAACTCAGAATGCCAAAGATTGTTGTCAAATTCATCTGTTTGGGCCCTGAACGGCCAAATACGTGATTTGTGCTAATTTGAGGTTAAAGGAATAAAAGTTTGGTCACTGTCACAGATTGGCTTGAAAACCCACACACCCGCTCCATTTTTCATGAGGAATGCATAATGCCAAAGATTGTTGTCAAATTCATGCGTTTGGGCCCTGAACGGCCAAATACGTGATTTGTGCTAATTGAGGTCAAAAGAATGAAACTTCGGTCACTGTCACGGATTCTCATGAAAACCCACAGACCCACTCCATTTTTCATGAGGAATCCAGAATGCCACAGATTGTTGTCAAATTCATCCGTTTGATCCCTAAACGGCCAAATACGTGATTTGTGCTAATTTGAGGTCAAAGGAATGAAACTTCGGTCACTGTCACGGATTCTCATGAAAACCCACAGACCCACTCCATTTTTAATGAGGAATCCAGAATGCCAAAGATTGTTGTGAAATTCATCCATTTTCGCCCTGAACGGCCAAATACGTGATTTGTGCTAATTTGAGGTCAAAAGAATGAAACTTCGGTCACTGTCACGGATTCTCATGAAAACCCACAGACCCACTCCATTTTTCATGAGGAATCCAGAATGCCACAGATTGTTGTCAAATTCATCCGTTTGGGACCTGAACGGCCAAATACGTGATTTGTGCTAATTTGAGGTCAAAAGAATGAAACTTCGGTCACTGTCACGGATTCTCATGAAAACCCACAGACCCACTCCATTTTTAATGAGGAATCCAGAATGCCACAGATTGTTGTCAAATTCATGCGTTTGGGCCGTGAACGGCCAAATACGTGATTTGTGCTAATTTGAGGTCAAAAGAATGAAACTTCGGTCACTGTCACGGATTCTCATGAAAACCCACAGACCCACTCCATTTTTCATGAGGAATCCAGAATGCCACATATTGTTGTCAAATTCATCCGTTTGATCCCTGAACGGCCAAATACGTGATTTGTACTAATTTGAGGTCAAAGGAATGAAACTTCGGTCACTATCACGGATTCTCATGAAAACCCACAGACCCACTCCATTTTTCATGAGGAATGCAGAATGCCACAGATTGTTGTCAAATTCATCCGTTTGGGCCCTGAACGGCCAAAAACGTGATTTGTGCTAATTTGAGGTCAAAAGAATGAAACTTCGGTCACTGTCACGGATTCTCATGAAAACCAACAGACCCACTCCATTTTTCATGAGGAATCCAGAATGCCACAGATTGTTGTCAAATTCATGCGTTTGGGCCCTGAACGGCCAAATACGTGATTTGTCCTAATTTGAGGTCAAAAGAATGAAAGTTCGGTCACTGTCACAGATTGGCATGAAAACCCACACACCAGCTCCATTTTTCATGAAGAATCCAGAATGCCAAAGATTGTTGTCAAATTCATCTGTTTGGGCCCTGAACGGCCAAATACGTGATTTATGCTAATTTGAGGTCAAAAGAATCAAAGTTTGGTCACTGTCACAGATTGGCTTGAAAACCCACACACCCGCTCCATTTTTCATGAGGAATGCAAATGACAAAGATTGTTGTCAAATTCTTCCGTTTTCGCCCTGAACGGCCAAATACGTGATTTGTGCTAATTTGAGGTCAAAAGAATGAAACTTCGGTCACTGTCACGGATTCTCATGAAAACCCACAGACCCACTCCATTTTTCATGAGGAATCCAGAATGCCACAGATTGTTGTCAAATTCATCCGTTTGATCCCTAAACGGCCAAATACGTGATTTGTGCTAATTTGAGGTCAAAGGAATGAAACTTCGGTCACTGTCCCGGATTCTCATGAAAACCCACAGACCCACTCCATTTTTAATGAGGAATCCAGAATGCCACAGATTGTTGTCAAATTCATGCGTTTGGGCCCTGAACGGCCAAATACGTGATTTGTTCTAATTTGAGGTCAAAAGAATGAAAGTTCGGTCACTGTCACAGATTGGCATGAAAACCCACACGCCAGCTCCATTTTTCATGATGAACTCAGAATGCCAAAGATTGTTGTCAAATTCATCTGTTTGGGCCCTGAACGGCCAAATACGTGATTTGTGCTAATTTGTGGTTAAAGGAATAAAAGTTTGGTCACTGTCACAGATTGGCTTGAAAACCCACACACCCGCTCCATTTTTCATGAGGAATGCATAATGCCAAAGATTGTTGTGAAATTCATCCGTTTTCGCCCTGAACGGCCAAATACGTGATTTATGCTAATTGAGGTCAAAAGAATGAAACTTCGGTCACTGTCACGGATTCTCATGAAAACCCACAGACCCACTCCATTTTTCATGAGGAATCCAGAATGCCACAGATTGTTGTCAAATTCATCCGTTTGATCCCTAAACGGCCAAATACGTGATTTGTGCTAATTTGAGGTCAAAGGAATGAAACTTCGGTCACTGTCACGGATTCTCATGAAAACCCACAGACCCACTCCATTTTTCATGAGGAATCCAGAATGCCACAGATTGTTGTCAAATTCATCCGTTTGATCCCTAAACGGCCAAATACGTGATTTGTGCTAATTTGAGGTCAAAGGAATGAAACTTCGGTCACTGTCACGGATTCTCATGAAAACCCACAGACCCACACCATTTTTAATGAGGAATCCAGAATGCCACAGATTGTTGTCAAATTCATGCGTTTGGGCCCTGAACGGCCAAATACGTGATTTGTGCTAATTTGAGGTCAAAGGAATGAAACTTCGGTCACTGTCCCGGATTCTCATGAAAACCCACAGACCCACTCCATTTTTAATGAGGAATCGAGAATGCCACAGATTGTTGTCAAATTCATGCGTTTGGGCCCTGAACGGCCAAATACGTGATTTGTTCTAATTTGAGGTCAAAAGAATGAAAGTTCGGTCACTGTCACAGATTGGCATGAAAACCCACACGCCAGCTCCATTTTTCATGATGAACTCAGAATGCCAAAGATTGTTGTCAAATTCATCTGTTTGGGCCCTGAACGGCCAAATACGTGATTTGTGCTAATTTGAGGTTAAAGGAATAAAAGTTTGGTCACTGTTACAGATTGGCTTGAAAACCCACACACCCGCTCCATTTTTCATGAGGAATGCATAATGCCAAAGATTGTTGTGAAATTCATCCGTTTTCGCCCTGAACGGCCAAATACGTGATTTATGCTAATTGAGGTCAAAAGAATGAAACTTCGGTCACTGTCACGGATTCTCATGAAAACCCACAGACCCACTCCATTTTTCATGAGGAATCCAGAATGCCACAGATTGTTGTCAAATTCATGCGTTTGGGACCTGAACGGCCAAATACGTGATTTGTGCTAATTTGAGGTCAAAAGAATGAAACTTCGGTCACTGTCACGGATTCTCATGAAAACCCACAGACCCACTCCATTTTTCATAAAGAATCCAGAATGCCAAAGATTGTTGTCAAATTCATCCGTTTGTGACCTGAATGGCCAATTACGTTATTTGTGCTATTATGAGTTTAAAAGAATGAAAGTTTGGTCACTGTCACGGATTCCCATGAAAACCCATAGACCCACTCCATTTTTCATGAGGAATCCAGAATGCCAAAGATTGTTGTCAAATACATCTGTTTGGGCCCTGAACGGCCAAATACGTGATTTGTGCTAATTTGAGGTCAAAAGAATAAAAGTTTGGTCACTGTCACAGATTGGCATGAAAACCCACACACCCGCTCCATTTTTCATGAGGAATGCAGAATGCCAAAGATTGTTGTCAAATTCATCCGTTTTGGCCCTGAACGGCCAAATACATTATTTGTGCTAATTTGAGGTCAAAAGAATGAAACTTCGGTCACTGTCACGGATTCTCATGAAAACCCACAGACCCACTCCATTTTTCATGAGGAATCCAGAATGCCACATATTGTTGTCAAATTCATCCGTTTGATCCCTGAACGGCCAAATACGTGATTTGTGCTAATTTGAGGTCAAAGGAATGAAACTTCGGTCACTGTCACGGATTCTCATGAAAACCCACAGACCCACACCATTTTTAATGAGGAATCCAGAATGCCACGGATTGTTGTCAAATTCATGCGTTTGGGCCCTGAACGGCCAAATACGTGATTTGTGCTAATTTGAGGTCAAAAGAATCAAAGTTTGGTCACTGTCACAGATTGGCTTGAAAACCCACACACCCGCTCCATTTTTCATGAGGAATGCATAATGCCAAAGATTGTTGTCAAATTCATCCGTTTTCGCCATGAACGGCCAAATACGTGATTTGTGCTAATTTGAGGTCAAAAGAATGAAACTTCGGTCACTGTCACGGATTCTCATGAAAACCCACAGACCCACTCCATTTTTCATGAGGAATCCAGAATGCCACATATTGTTGTCAAATTCATCCGTTTGATCCCTGAACGGCCAAATACGTGATTTGTGCTAATTTGAGGTCAAAGGAATGAAACTTCGGTCACTATCACGGATTCTCATGAAAACCCACAGACCCACTCCATTTTTCATGAGGAATGCAGAATGCCACAGATTGTTGTCAAATTCATCCGTTTGGGCCCTGAACGGCCAAAAAGGTGATTTGTGCTAATTTGAGGTCAAAAGAATGAAACTTCGGTCACTGTCACGGATTCTCATGAAAACCAACAGACCCACTCCATTTTTCATGAGGAATCCAGAATGCCAAAGATTGTTGTCAAATTCATGCGTTTGGGCCCTGAACGGCCAAATACTTGATTTGTGCTAATTTGAGGTCAAAAGAATGAAAGTTCGGTCACTGTCACAGATTGGCATGAAAACCCACACACCAGCTCCATTTTTCATGAAGAATCCAGAATGCCAAAGATTGTTGTCAAATTCATCTGTTTGGGCCCTGAACGGCCAAATACGTGATTTATGCTAATTTGAGGTCAAAAGAATCAAAGTTTGGTCACTGTCACAGATTGGCTTGAAAACCCACACACCCGCTCCATTTTTCATGAGGAATGCATAATGCCAAAGATTGTTGTCAAATTCTTCCGTTTTCGCCCTGAACGGCCAAATACGTGATTTGTCCTAATTTGAGGTCAAAAGAATGAAACTTCGGTCACTGTCACGGATTCTCATGAAAAACCACAGACCCACTCCATTTTTCATGAGGAATCCAGAATGCCACAGATTGTTGTCAAATTCATCTGTTTGATCCCTAAACGGCCAAATACGTGATTTGTGCTAATTTGAGGTCAAAGGAATGAAACTTCGGTCACTATCACGGATTCTCATGAAAACCCACAGACCCACTCCATTTTTCATGAGGAATGCAGAATGCCACAGATTGTTGTCAAATTCATCCGTTTGGGCCCTGAACGGCCAAAAACGTGATTTGTGCTAATTTGAGGTCAAAAGAATGAAACTTCGGTCACTGTCACGGATTCTCATGAAAACCAACAGACCCACTCCATTTTTCATGAGGAATCCAGAATGCCAAAGATTGTTGTCAAATTCATGCGTTTGGGCCCTGAACGGCCAAATACGTGATTTGTGCTAATTTGAGGTCAAAGGAATGAAACTTCGGTCACTGTCACGGATTCTCATGAAAACCCACAGACCCACACCATTTTTAATGAGGAATCCAGAATGCCACAGATTGTTGTCAAATTCATGCGTTTGGGCCCTGAACGGCCAAATACGTGATTTGTGCTAATTTGAGGTCAAAAGAATCAAAGTTTGGTCACTGTCACAGATTGGCTTGAAAACCCACACACCTGCTCCATTTTTCATGAGGAATGCATAATGCCAAAGATTGTTGTCAAATTCATCCGTTTTCGCCCTGAACGGCCAAATACGTGATTTGTGCTAATTTGAGGTCAAAAGAATGAAACTTCGGTCACTGTCACGGATTCTCATGAAAACCCACAGACCCACTCCATTTTTCATGAGGAATCCAGAATGCCACATATTGTTGTCAAATTCATCCGTTTGATCCCTGAACGGCCAAATACGTGATTTGTGCTAATTTGAGGTCAAAGGAATGAAACTTCGGTCACTCTCACGGATTCTCATGAAAACCCACAGACCCACTCCATTTTTCATGAGGAATGCAGAATGCCACAGATTGTTGTCAAATTCATCCGTTTGGGCCCTGAACGGCCAAAAAGGTGATTTGTGCTAATTTGAGGTCAAAAGAATGAAACTTCGGTCACTGTCACGGATTCTCATGAAAACCAACAGACCCACTCCATTTTTCATGAGGAATCCAGAATGCCAAAGATTGTTGTCAAATTCATGCGTTTGGGCCCTGAACGGCCAAATACTTGATTTGTGCTAATTTGAGGTCAAAAGAATGAAAGTTCGGTCACTGTCACAGATTGGCATGAAAACCCACACACCAGCTCCATTTTTCATGAAGAATCCAGAATGCCAAAGATTGTTGTCAAATTCATCTGTTTGGGCCCTGAACGGCCAAATACGTGATTTATGCTAATTTGAGGTCAAAAGAATCAAAGTTTGGTCACTGTCACAGATTGGCTTGAAAACCCACACACCCGCTCCATTTTTCATGAGGAATGCATAATGCCAAAGATTGTTGTCAAATTCTTCCGTTTTCGCCCTGAACGGCCAAATACGTGATTTGTCCTAATTTGAGGTCAAAAGAATGAAACTTCGGTCACTGTCACGGATTCTCATGAAAAACCACAGACCCACTCCATTTTTCATGAGGATTCCAGAATGCCACAGATTGTTGTCAAATTTATCTGTTTGATCCCTAAACGGCCAAATACGTGATTTGTGCTAATTTGAGGTCAAAGGAATGAAACTTCGGTCACTATCACGGATTCTCATGAAAACCCACAGACCCACTCCATTTTTCATGAGGAATGCAGAATGCCACAGATTGTTGTCAAATTCATCCGTTTGGGCCCTGAACGGCCAAAAAGGTGATTTGTGCTAATTTGAGGTCAAAAGAATGAAACTTCGGTCACTGTCACGGATTCTCATGAAAACCAACAGACCCACTCCATTTTTCATGAGGAATCCAGAATGCCAAAGATTGTTGTCAAATTCATGCGTTTGGGCCCTGAACGGCCAAATACTTGATTTGTGCTAATTTGAGGTCAAAAGAATGAAAGTTCGGTGACTGTCACAGATTGGCATGAAAACCCACACACCAGCTCCATTTTTCATGAAGAATCCAGAATGCCAAAGATTGTTGTCAAATTCATCTGTTTGGGCCCTGAACGGCCAAATACGTGATTTATGCTAATTTGAGGTCAAAAGAATCAAAGTTTGGTCACTGTCACAGATTGGCTTGAAAACCCACACACCCGCTCCATTTTTCATGAGGAATGCATAATGCCAAAGATTGTTGTCAAATTCTTCCGTTTTCCCCCTGAACGGCCAAATACGTGATTTGTGCTAATTTGAGGTCAAAAGAATGAAACTTCGGTCACTGTCACGGATTCTCATGAAAACCCACAGACCCACTCCATTTTTCATGAGGAATCCAGAATGCCACAGATTGTTGTCAAATTCATCCGTTTGATCCCTAAACGGCCAAATACGTGATTTGTGCTAATTTGAGGTCAAAGGAATGAAACTTCGGTCACTATCACGGATTCTCATGAAAACCCACAGACCCACTCCATTTTTCATGAGGAATGCAGAATGCCACAGATTGTTGTCAAATTCATCCGTTTGCGCCCTGAACGGCCAAAAACGTGATTTGTGCTAATTTGAGGTCAAAAGAATGAAACTTCAGTCACTGTCACGGATTCTCATGAAAACCAATAGACCCACTCCATTTTTCATGAGGAATCCAGAATGCCAAAGATTGTTGTCAAATTCATGCGTTTGGGCCCTGAACGGCCAAATACGTGATTTGAGCTAATTTGTGGTCAAAAGAATGAAAGTTCGGTCACTGTCACAGATTGGCATGAAAACCCACACACCAGCTCCATTTTTCATGAAGAATCCAGAATGCCAAAGATTGTTGTCAAATTCATCTGTTTGGGCCCTGAACGGCCAAATACGTGATTTATGCTAATTTGAGGTCAAAAGAATCAAAGTTTGGTCACTGTCACAGATTGGCTTGAAAACCCACACACCCGCTCCATTTTTCATGAGGAATGCATAATGCCAAAGATTGTTGTCAAATTCTTCCGTTTTCGCCCTGAACGGCCAAATACGTGATTTGTGCTAATTTGAGGTCAAAAGAATGAAACTTCGGTCACTGTCACGGATTCTCATGAAAACCCACAGACCCACTCCATTTTTCATGAGGAATCCAGAATGCCACAGATTGTTGTCAAATTCATCCGTTTGATCCCTAAACGGCCAAATACGTGATTTGTGCTAATTTGAGGTCAAAGGAATGAAACTTCGGTCACTATCACGGATTCTCATGAAAACCCACAGACCCACTCCATTTTTCATGAGGAATCCAGAATGGCACATATTGTTGTCAAATTCATCCGTTTGATCCCTGAACGGCCAAATACGTGATTTGTGCTAATTTGAGGTCAAAGGAATGAAACTTCGGTCACTATCACGGATTCTCATGAAAACCCACAGACCCACTCCATTTTTCATGAGGAATGCAGAATGCCAAAGATTGTTGTCAAATTCTTCCGTTTTCGCCCTGAACGGCCAAATACGTGATTTGTCCTAATTTGAGGTCAAAAGAATGAAACTTCGGTCACTGTCACGGATTCTCATGAAAAACCACAGACCCACTCCATTTTTCATGAGGATTCCAGAATGCCACAGATTGTTGTCAAATTCATCTGTTTGATCCCTAAACGGCCAAATACGTGATTTGTGCTAATTTGAGGTCAAAGGAATGAAACTTCGGTCACTATCACGGATTCTCATGAAAACCCACAGACCCACTCCATTTTTCATGAGGAATGCAGAATGCCACAGATTGTTGTCAAATTCATCCGTTTGGGCCCTGAACGGCCAAAAACGTGATTTGTGCTAATTTGAGGTCAAAAGAATGAAACTTCGGTCACTGTCACGGATTCTCATGAAAACCAACAGACCCACTCCATTTTTCATGAGGAATCCAGAATGCCAAAGATTGTTGTCAAATTCATGCGTTTGGGCCCTGAACGGCCAAATACGTGATTTGTGCTAATTTGAGGTCAAAAGAATGAAAGTTCGGTGACTGTCACAGATTGGCATGAAAACCCACACACCAGCTCCATTTTTCATGAAGAATCCAGAATGCCAAAGATTGTTGTCAAATTCATCTGTTTGGGCCCTGAACGGCCAAATACGTGATTTATGCTAATTTGAGGTCAAAAGAATCAAAGTTTGGTCACTGTCACAGATTGGCTTGAAAACCCACACACCCGCTCCATTTTTCATGAGGAATGCATAATGCCAAAGATTGTTGTCAAATTCTTCCGTTTTCCCCCTGAACGGCCAAATACGTGATTTGTGCTAATTTGAGGTCAAAAGAATGAAACTTCGGTCACTGTCACGGATTCTCATGAAAACCCACAGACCCACTCCATTTTTCATGAGGAATCCAGAATGCCACAGATTGTTGTCAAATTCATCCGTTTGATCCCTAAACGGCCAAATACGTGATTTGTGCTAATTTGAGGTCAAAGGAATGAAACTTCGGTCACTATCACGGATTCTCATGAAAACCCACAGACCCACTCCATTTTTCATGAGGAATGCAGAATGCCACAGATTGTTGTCAAATTCATCCGTTTGGGCCCTGAACGGCCAAAAACGTGATTTGTGCTAATTTGAGGTCAAAAGAATCAAAGTTCGGTCACTGTCACGGATTCTCATGAAAACCAACAGACCCACTCCATTTTTCATGAGGAATCCAGAATGCCAAAGATTGTTGTCAAATTCATCCGTTTGGGCCCTGAACGGCCAAATACGTGATTTGTGCTAATTTGAGGTCAAAAGAATGAAAGTTCGGTCACTGTCACAGATTGGCATGAAAACCCACACACCAGCTCCATTTTTCATGAAGAATCCAGAATGCCAAAGATTGTTGTCAAATTCATCTGTTTGGGCCCTGAACGGCCAAATACGTGATTTACGCTAATTTGAGGTCAAAAGAATCAAAGTTTGGTCACTGTCACAGATTGGCTTGAAAACCCACAGACCCGCTCCATTTTTCATGAGGAATGCAGAATGCCACAGATTGTTGTCAAATTCTTCCGTTTTCGCCCTGAACGGCCAAATACGTGATTTGTGCTAATTTGAGGTCAAAAGAATGAAACTTCGGTCACTGTCACGGATTCTCATGAAAACCCACAGACCCACTCCATTTTTCATGAGGAATCCAGAATGCCAAAGATTGTTGTCAAATTCATGCGTTTGGGCCCTGAACGGCCAAATACGTGATTTGTGCTAATTTGAGGTCAAAGGAATGAAACTTCGGTCACTGTCCCGGATTCTCATGAAAACCCACACACCAGCTCCATTTTTCATGAAGAATCCAGAATGCCAAAGATTGTTGTCAAATTCATCTGTTTGGGCCCTGAACGGCCAAATACGTGATTTGTGCTAATTTGAGGTCAAAAGAATCAAAGTTTGGTCACTGTCACAGATTGGCTTGAAAACCCACACACCCGCTCCATTTTTCATGAGGAATGCATAATGCCAAAGATTGTTGTCAAATTCTTCCGTTTTCGCCCTGAACGGCCAAATACGTGATTTGTGCTAATTTGAGGTCAAAAGAATGAAACATCGGTCACTGTCACGGATTCTCATGAAAACCCACAGACCCACTCCATTTTTCATGAGGAATCCAGAATGGCACATATTGTTGTCAAATTCATCCGTTTGATCCCTGAACGGCCAAATACGTGATTTGTGCTAATTTGAGGTCAAAGGAATGAAACTTCGGTCACTATCACGGATTCTCATGAAAACCCACAGACCCACTCCATTTTTCATGAGGAATGCAGAATGCCACAGATTGTTGTCAAATTCATCCGTTTGGGCCCTGAACGGCCAAAAAGGTGATTTGTGCTAATTTGAGGTCAAAAGAATGAAACTTCGGTCACTGTCACGGATTCTCATGAAAACCAACAGACCCACTCCATTTTTCATGAGGAATCCAGAATGCCAAAGATTGTTGTCAAATTCATGCGTTTGGGCCCTGAACGGCCAAATACGTGATTTGTGCTAATTTGAGGTCAAAAGAATGAAAGTTCGGTCACTGTCACAGATTGGCATGAAAACCCACACACCAGCTCCATTTTTCATGAAGAATCCAGAATGCCAAAGATTGTTGTCAAATTCATCTGTTTGGGCCCTGAACGGCCAAATACGTGATTTATGCTAATTTGAGGTCAAAAGAATCAAAGTTTGGTCACTGTCACAGATTGGCTTGAAAACCCACACACCCGCTCCATTTTTCATGAGGAATGCATAATGCCAAAGATTGTTGTCAAATTCTTCCGTTTTCGCCCTGAACGGCCAAATACGTGATTTGTGCTAATTTGAGGTCAAAAGAATGAAACTTCGGTCACTGTCACGGATTCTCATGAAAACCAACAGACCCACTCCATTTTTCATGAGGAATCCAGAATGCCAAAGATTGTTGTCAAATTCATGCGTTTGGGCCCTGAACGGCCAAATACGTGATTTGTGCTAATTTGAGGTCAAAAGAATGAAAGTTCGGTCACTGTCACAGATTGGCATGAAAACCCACACACCAGCTCCATTTTTCATGAAGAATCCAGAATGCCAAAGATTGTTGTCAAATTCATCTGTTTGGGCCCTGAACGGCCAAATACGTGATTTATGCTAATTTGAGGTCAAAAGAATCAAAGTTTGGTCACTGTCACAGATTGGCTTGAAAACCCACACACCCGCTCCATTTTTCATGAGGAATGCATAATGCCAAAGATTGTTGTCAAATTCTTCCGTTTTCCCCCTGAACGGCCAAATACGTGATTTGTGCTAATTTGAGGTCAAAAGAATGAAACTTCGGTCACTGTCACGGATTCTCATGAAAACCCACAGACCCACTCCATTTTTCATGAGGAATCCAGAATGCCACAGATTGTTGTCAAATTCATCCGTTTGATCCCTAAACGGCTAACTACGTGATTTGTGCTAATTTGAGGTCAAAGGAATGAAACTTCGGTCACTGTCCCGGATTCTCATGAAAACCCACAGACCCACTCCATTTTTAATGAGGAATCTAGAATGCCACAGATTGTTGTCAAATTCATGCGTTTGGGCCCTGAACGGTTAAATACGTGATTTGTTCTAATTTGAGGTCAAAAGAATGAAAGTTCGGTCACTGTCACAGATTGGCATGAAAACCCACACGCCAGCTCCATTTTTCATGATGAACTCAGAATGCCAAAGATTGTTGTCAAATTCATCTGTTTGGGCCCTGAACGGCCAAATACGTGATTTGTGCTAATTTGAGGTTAAAGGAATAAAAGTTTGGTCACTGTCACAGATTGGCTTGAAAACCCACACACCCGCTCCATTTTTCATGAGGAATGCATAATGCCAAAGATTGCTGTGAAATTCATCCGTTTTCGCCCTGAACGGCCAAATACGTGATTTATGCTAATTGAGGTCAAAAGAATGAAACTTCGGTCACTGTCACGGATTCTCATGAAAACCCACAGACCCACTCCATTTTTCATGAGGAATCCAGAATGCCACAGATTGTTGTCAAATTCATCCGTTTGATCCCTCAACGGCCAAATACGTGATTTGTGCTAATTTGAGGTCAAAGGAATGAAACTTCGGTCACTGTCACGGATTCTCATGAAAACCCACAGACCCACTCCATTTTTAATGAGGAATCCAGAATGCCACAGATTGTTGTCAAATTCATGCGTTTGGGCCCTGAACGGCCAAATACGTGATTTGTGCTAATTTGAGGTCAAAGGAATGAAACTTCGGTCACTGTCACGGATTCTCATGAAAACCCACAGACCCACTCCATTTTTAATGAGGAATCCAGAATGCCACAGATTGTTGTCAAATTCATGCGTTTGGGCCCTGAACGGCCAAATACGTGATTTGTGCTAATTTGAGGTCAAAAGAATCAAAGTTTGGTCACTGTCACAGATTGGCTTGTAAACCCACACACCCGCTCCATTTTTCATGAGGAATGCATAATGCCAAAGATTGTTGTCAAATTCATCCGTTTTCGCCCTGAACGGCCAAATACGTGATTTGTGCTAATTTGAGGTCAAAAGAATGAAACTTCGGTCACTGTCACGGATTCTCATGAAAACCCACAGACCCACTCCATTTTTCATGAGGAATCCAGAATGCCACAGATTGTTGTCAAATTCATCCGTTTGATCCCTAAACGGCCAAATACGTGATTTGTGCTAATTTGAGGTCAAAGGAATGAAACTTCGGTCACTGTCACGGATTCTCATGAAAACCCACAGACCCACTCCATTTTTCATGAGGAATCCAGAATGCCACAGATTGTTGTCAAATTCATGCGTTTGGGCCCTGAACGGCCAAATACGTGATTTATGCTAATTTGAGGTCAAAAGAATGAAACTTCGGTCACTGTCACGGATTCTCATGAAAACCCACAGACCCACTCCATTTTTCATGAGGAATCCAGAATGCCACAGATTGTTGTCAAATTCATCCGTTTGATCCCTAAACGGCCAAATACGTGATTTGTGCTAATTTGAGGTCAAAGGAATGAAACTTCGGTCACTGTCACGGATTCTCATGAAAACCCACAGACCCACTCCATTTTTAATGAGGAATCCAGAATGCCACAGATTGTTGTCAAATTCATGCGTTTGGGCCCTGAACGGCCAAATACGTGATTTGTTCTAATTTGAGGTCAAAAGAATGAAAGTTCGGTCACTGTCACAGATTGGCATGAAAACCCACACGCCAGCTCCATTTTTCATGATGAACTCAGAATGCCAAAGATTGTTGTCAAATTCATCTGTTTGGGCCCTGAACGGCCAAATACGTGATTTGTGCTAATTTGAGGTTAAAGGAATAAAAGTTTGGTCACTGTCACAGATTGGCTTGAAAACCCACACACCCGCTCCATTTTTCATGAGGAATGCATAATGCCAAAGATTGTTGTGAAATTCATCCGTTTTCACCCTGAACGGCCAAATACGTGATTTATGCTAATTGAGGTCAAAAGAATGAAACTTCGGTCACTGTCACGGATTCTCATGAAAACCCAAAGACCCACTCCATTTTTCATGAGGAATCCAGAATGCCACAGATTGTTGTCAAATTCATCCGTTTGATCCCTGAACGGTCAAATACGTGATTTGTGCTAACTTGAGGTCAAAGGAATGAAACTTCGGTCACTGTCACGGATTCTCATGAAAACCCACAGACCCACTCCATTTTTCATGAGGAATCCAGAATGCCACAGATTGTTGTCAAATTCATGCGTTTGGGACCTGAACGGCCAAATACGTGATTTGTGCTAATTTGAGGTCAAAAGAATGAAACTTCGGTCACTGTCACGGATTCTCATGAAAACCCACAGACCCACTCCATTTTTCATAAAGAATCCAGAATGCCAAAGATTGTTGTCAAATTCATCCGTTTGTGACTTGAATGGCCAATTACGTTATTTGTGCTATTATGAGTTTAAAAGAATGAAAGTTTAGTCACTGTCACGGATTCCCATGAAAACCCATAGACCCACTCCATTTTTCATGAGGAATCCAGAATGCCAAAGATTGTTGTCAAATACATCTGTTTGGGCCCTGAACGGCCAAATACGTGATTTGTGCTAATTTGAGGTCAAAAGAATAAAAGTTTGGTCACTGTCACAGATTGGCATGAAAACCCACACACCCGCTCCATTTTTCATGAGGAATGCAGAATGCCAAAGATTGTTGTCAAATTCATCCGTTTTGGCCCTGAACGGCCAAATACCTTATTTGTGCTAATTTGAGGTCAAAAGAATGAAACTTCGGTCACTGTCTCAAATTCTCATGAAAACCCTCAGACCCACTCCAATTTTCATGAGGAATCCAGAATGCCACAGATTGTTGTCAAATTCATGCGTTTGGGCCCTGAACGGCCAAATACGTGATCTGTGCTAATTTGTGATCAAAAGAATAAAAGTTTGGTCACTGTCACAGATTGGCATGAAAACCCACACACCCGCTTCATTTTTCATGAGGAATGCAGAATGCCAAAGATTGTTGTCAAATTCATCCGTTTTCGCCCTGAACGGCCAAATACGTTATTTGTGCTAATTTGAGGTCAAAAGAATGAAAGTTCGGTCACTGTCACCGATTGGCATGAAAACCCACACACCAGCTCCATTTTTCATGATGAATCTTGAATGCCAAAGATTGTTGTCAAATTCATCCGTTTGTGCCCTGAACGGCCGAATACGTTATATGTGCTAATTTGTGGTTTGAAGAATGAAAGTTTGGTCACGGTCACGGATTCTCATGAAAACCCACAGACCCACTCCATTTTTCATGAGGAATCCAGAATGCCACAGATTGTTGTCAAATTCATGCGTTTGGCCCTGATCGGCCAAATACGTGATTTATGCTAATTTGAGGTCAAAAGAATTAAACTTCGGTCACTGTCACGGATTCTCATGAAAACCCGCAGACCCACTCCATTTTTCATGAGGAATCCAGAATGCCACAGATTGTTGTCAAATTCATCCGTTTGGGCTCTGAACGGCCAAATACGTGATTTGTGCTAATTTGAGTTCAAAAGAATAAAAGTTCGGTCACTGTGTCAGATTGCCATGAAAACCCACACACCCGCTCCATTTTTCATGACGAATCCAGGATGCCAAAGATTGTTGTCAAATTCATCCGTTTTAGCCCTGAACGGCCAAATACGTGATTTGTGCTAATTTGAGGTCAAAAGAATGAAACTTCAGTCACTGTCACGGATTCTCATGAAAACCCACAGACCCCCTCCATTTTTCATGAGGAATGAAGAATGCCACAGATTGTTGTCAAATTCATCCGTTTGGGCCCTCAACGGCCAAATACGTGATTTGTGCTAATTTGAGGTCAAAAGAATGAAAGTTCGGTCACTGTCACCGATTGGCATGAAAACCCACACACCAGCTCCATTTTTCATGAAGAATCTTGAATGCCAAAGATTGTTGTCAAATTCATCCGTTTGTGCCCTGAACGGCCAAATACATGATTTGTGCTAATTTGAGGTCAAAAGAATGAAACTTCGGTCACTGTCACAGATTGGCTTGAAAACCCACACACCAGTTCCATTTTTCATGAAGAATCAAGAATGCCAAAGATTGTTGTCAAACTCATCCGTTTGTGCCCTGAACGGCCAAATACGTTATATGTGCTAATTTGTGGTTAAAAGAATGAAAGTTTGGTCACGGTCACTGATTCGCATGAAAACCCACAGACCCACTCCATTTTTCATGAGGAATCCAGAATGCCACAGATTGTTGTCAAATTCATCCGTTTTGGCCCTGAACGGCCAAATACGTTATTTGTGCTAATTTGAGGTCAAAAGAATGAAAGTTCGGTCACTGTCACCGATTGGCATGAAAACCCACACATCCACTCCATTTTTCATGACGAATCCAGAATGCCAAAGATTGTTGTCAAATTCATCCGTTTTGGCCCTGAACGGCCAAATACGTTATTTGTGCTAATTTGAGGTCAAAAGAATGAAACTTCGGTCACTGTCACGGATTCTCATGAAAACCCACAGACCCACTCTATTTTTCAAAAGGAATCCAGAATACCAAAAATTGTTGTCAAATTCATCTGTTTGGGCCCTGAACGGCCAAATACGTGATTTGTGCTAATTTGAGGTCAAAAGAATGAAACTTCGGTCACTGTCACGGATTCTAATGAAAACCCACAGACCCACTCCATTTTTCATGAGGAATCCAGAATGCCATAGATTGTTGTCAAATTCATCCGTTTGTGCCCTGAACGGCCAAATACGTGATTTGTGCTAATTTGAGGTCAAAAGAATGAAACTTCGGTCACTGTCACAAATTGGCTTGAAAACCCACACACCAGTTCCATTTTTCATGAAGAATCAAGAATGCCAAAGATTGTTGTCAAACTCATCCGTTTGTGCCCTGAACGGCCAAATACGTTATATGAGCTAATTTGTGGTTAAAAGAATGAAAGTTTGGTCACGGTCACGGATTCGCATGAAAACCCACAGACCCACTCCATTTTTCATGAGGAATCCAGAATGCCACAGATTGTTGTCAAATTCATCCGTTTTGGCCCTGAAAGGCCAAATACGTTAATTGTGCTAATTTGAGGTCAAAAGAATGAAAGTTCGGTCACTGTCACCGATAAGCATGAAAACCCACACATCCACTCCATTTTTCATGACGAATCCAGAATGCCAAAGATTGTTGTCAAATTCATCTGTTTTGGCCCTGAACGGCCAAATACGTTATTTGTGCTAATTTGAGGTCAAAAGAATGAAACTTCGGTCACTGTCACGGATTCTCATGAAAACCCACAGACCCACTCTATTTTTCAAAAGGAATCCAGAATACCAAAAATTGTTGTCAAATTCATCTGTTTGGGCCCTGAACGGCCAAATACGTGATTTGTGCTAATTTGAGGTCAAAAGAATGAAACTTCGGTCACTGTCACGGATTCTAATGAAAACCCACAGACCCACTCCATTTTTCATGAGGAATCCAGAATGCCACAGATTGTTGTCAAATTCATCCGTTTGTGCCCTGAACGGCCAAATACGTGATTTGTGCTAATTTGAGGTCAAAAGAATGAAACTTCGGTCACTGTCACAGATTGGCTTGAAAACCCACACACCAGTTCCATTTTTCATGAAGAATCAAGAATGCCAAAGATTGTTGTCAAACTCATCCGTTTGTGCCCTGAACGGCCAAATACGTTATATGTGCTAATTTGTGGTTAAAAGAATGAAAGTTTGGTCACGGTCACGGATTCGCATGAAAACCGACAGACCCACTCCATTTTTCATGAGGAATCCAGAATGCCACAGATTGTTGTCAAATTCATCCGTTTTGGCCCTGAACGGCCAAATACGTTATTTGTGCTAATTTGAGGTCAAAAGAATGAAACTTCGGTCACTGTCACGGATTCTCATGAAAACCCACAGACCCACTCTATTTTTCATAAGGAATCCAGAATACCAAAATTTGTTGTCAAATTCATCTGTTTGGGCCCTGAACGGCCAAATACGTGATTTGTGCTAATTTGAGGTTAAAAGAATGAAACTTCGGTCACTGTCACGGATTCTCATGAAAACCCACAGACCCACTCCATTTTTCATGAGGAATCCAGAATTCCACAGAGTGTTGTCAAATTCATCTGTTTGGGCCCTGAACGGCCAAATACGTGATTTGTGCTAATTTGAGGTTAAAAGAATGAAACTTCGGTCACTGTCACGGATTCTCATGAAAACCCGCAGACCCACTCCATTTTTCATGAGGAATCCAGAATGCCACAGATTGTTGTCAAATTCATGCGTTTGGGCCCTGAACGGCCAAATACGTGATTTGTGCTAATTTGAGGTCAAAAGAATGAAAGTTCGGTCACTGTCACAGATTGGCATGAAAACCCACACACCAGCTCCATTTTTCATGAAGAATCAAGAATGCCAAAGATTGTTGTCAAACTCATCTGTTTGTGCCCTGAACGGCCAAATACGTTATATGTGCTAATTTGTGGTTAAAAGAATGAAAGTTTGGTCACGGTCACGGATTCGCATGAAAACCCACAGACCCACTCCATTTTTCATTAGGAATCCAGAATGCCACAGATTGTTGTCTAATTCATCCGTTTTGGCCCTGAACGGCCAAATACGTTATTTGTGCTAATTTGAGGTCAAAAGAATGAAACTTCGGTCACTGTCACGGATTCTCATGAAAACCCACAGACCCACTCCATTTTTCAAGAGGAATCCAGAATGCCACAGATTGTTGTCAAATTCATGCGTTTGGGCCCTGAACGGCCAAATACGTGATCTGTGCTAATTTGAGGTCAAAAGAATAAAAGTTTGGTCACTGTCACAGATTGGCATGAAAACCCACACACCCGCTCCATTTTTCATGAGGAATGCAGAATGCCAAAGATTGTTGTCAAATTCATCCGTTTTCGCCCTGAACGGCCAAATACGTTATTTGTGCTAATTTGAGGTCAAAAGAATGAAACTTCGGTCACTGTCACGGATTCTCATGAAAACCCACAGACCCACTCCATTTTTCATGAGGAATGAAGAATGCCACAGATTGTTGTCAAATTCATCCGTTTTGGCCCTGAACGGCCAAATACGTTATTTGTGCTAATTTGAGGTCAAAAGAATGAAACTTCGGTCACTGTCAAGGATTCTCATGAAAACCCACAGACCCACTCTATTTTTCAAAAGGAATCCAGAATACCAAAAATTGTTTTCAAATTCATCTGTTTGGGCCCTGAACGGCCAAATACGTGATTTGTGCTATTATGAGGTTAAAAGAATGAAAGTTTGGTCACTATCACCTATTTTCATGAAAACCCACTAACCCACTCCATTTTTCATGAGGAATCCAGAATGCCAAAGATTGTTGTCAAATACAGCTGTTTGGGCCCTGAACGGCCAAATACGTGATTTGTGCTAATTTGAGGTCAAAAGAATTAAAGTTTGGTCACTGTCACAGATTGGCATGAAAACCCACACATCCGCTCCATTTTTCATGAGGAATGCAGAATGCCAAAGATTGTTGTAAAATTCATCCGTTTTAGCCCTGAACGGCCAAATACGTTATTTGTGCTAATTTGAGGTCAAAAGAATGAAACTTCGGTCACTGTAATGGATTCTCATCAAAACCCACAAACCCACTCCATTTTTCATGAGGAATGAAGAATGCCACAGATTGTTGTCAAATTCATCCGTTTTGGCCCTCAACGGCCAAATACGTGATTTGTGCTAATTTGAGGTCAAAAGAATGAAAGTTCGGTCATTGTCACCGATTGGCATGAAAACCCACACACCAGCTCCATTTTTCATGAAGAATCTTGAATGCCAAAGATTGTTGTCAAATTCATCCGTTTCTGCCCTGAACGGCCGAATACGTTATATGTGCTAATTTGTGGTTAGAAGAATGAAAGTTTGGTCACGGTCACGGATTCTCATGAAAACCCACAGACCCACTCCATTTTTCATGAGGAATCCAGAATGCCACAGATTGTTGTCAAATTCATGCATTTGGGCCCTGAACGGCCAAATACGTGATTTGTGCTAATTTGAGGTCAAAAGAATGAAACTTCGGTCACTGTCACGGATTCTCATGAAAACCCACAGACCCACTCCATTTTTCATGAGGAATGAAGAATGCCACAGATTGTTGTCAAATTCATCCGTTTGGGCTCTGAACGGCCAAATACGTTATTTGTGCTAATTTGAGGTCAAAAGAATGAAAGTTCGGTCACTGTCACAGATTGGCATGAAAACCAACACACCCACTCCATTTTTCTTGAAGAATCCAGAATGCCAAAGATTGTTGTCAAATTCATCCGTTTTGGCCCTGAACTGCCAAATACGTTATTTGTGCTAATTTGAGGTCAAAAGAATGAAACTTCGGTCACTGTCAAGGATTCTCATGAAAACCCACAGACCCACTCTATTTTTCAAAAGGAATCCAGAATACCAAAAATTGTTGTCAAATTCATCTGTTTGGGCCCTGAACGGCCAAATACGTGATTTGTGCTAAATTGAGGTCAAAAGAATGAAACTTCGGTCACTGTCACGGATTCTCATGAAAACCCACAGACCCACTCCATTTCTCATGAGGAATCCAGAATGCCACAGATTGTTGTCAAATTCATCCGTTTGTGCCCTGAACGGCCAAATACGTGATTTGTGCTAATTTGAGGTCAAAAGAATGAAACTTCGGTCACTGTCACAGATTGGCTTGAAAACCCACACACCAGTTCCATTTTTCATGAAGAATCAAGAATGCCAAAGATTGTTGTCAAACTCATCTGTTTGTGCCCTGAACGGCCAAATACGTTATATGTGCTAATTTGTGGTTAAAAGAATGAAAGTTTGGTCACGGTCACGGATTCGCATGAAAACCCACAGACCCACTCCATTTTTCATTAGGAATCCAGAATGCCACAGATTGTTGTCTAATTCATCCGTTTTGGCCCTGAACGGCCAAATACGTTATTTGTGCTAATTTGAGGTCAAAAGAATGAAACTTCGGTCACTGTCACGGATTCTCATGAAAACCCACAGACCCACTCCATTTTTCATGAGGAATCCAGAATGCCACTGATTGTTGTCAAATTCATGCGTTTGGGCCCTGAACGGCCAAATACGTGATCTGTGCTAATTTGAGGTCAAAAGAATAAAAGTTTGGTCACTGTCACAGATTGGCATGAAAACCCACACACCCGCTCCATTTTTCATGAGGAATGCAGAATGCCAAAGATTGTTGTCAAATTCATCCGTTTTCGCCCTGAACGGCCAAATACGTTATTTGTGCTAATTTGAGGTCAAAAGAATGAAACTTCGGTCACTGTCACGGATTCTCATGAAAACCCACAGACCCACTCCATTTTTCATGAGGAATGAAGAATGCCACAGATTGTTGTCAAATTCATCCGTTTTGGCCCTGAACGGCCAAATACGTTATTTGTGCTAAATTGAGGTCAAAAGAATGAAACTTCGGTCACTGTCAAGGATTCTCATGAAAACCCACAGACCCACTCTATTTTTCAAAAGGAATCCAGAATACCAAAAATTGTTGTCAAATTCATCTGTTTGGGCCCTGAACGGCCAAATACGTGATTTGTGCTATTATGAGGTTAAAAGAATGAAAGTTTGGTCACTATCACCTATTTTCATGAAAACCCACTAACCCACTCCATTTTTCATGAGGAATCCAGAATGCCAAAGATTGTTGTCAAATACAGCTGTTTGGGCCCTGAACGGCCAAATACGTGATTTGTGCTAATTTGAGGTCAAAAGAATTAAAGTTTGGTCACTGTCACAGATTGGCATGAAAACCCACACATCCGCTCCATTTTTCATGAGGAATGCAGAATGCCAAAGATTGTTGTAAAATTCATCCGTTTTAGCCCTGAACGGCCAAATACGTTATTTGTGCTAATTTGAGGTCAAAAGAATGAAACTTCGGTCACTGTAATGGATTCTCATCAAAACCCACAAACCCACTCCATTTTTCATGAGGAATGAAGAATGCCACAGATTGTTGTCAAATTCATCCGTTTTGGCCCTCAACGGCCAAATACGTGATTTGTGCTAATTTGAGGTCAAAAGAATGAAAGTTCGGTCATTGTCACCGATTGGCATGAAAACCCACACACCAGCTCCATTTTTCATGAAGAATCTTGAATGCCAAAGATTGTTGTCAAATTCATCCGTTTCTGCCCTGAACGGCCGAATACGTTATATGTGCTAATTTGTGGTTAAAAGAATGAAAGTTTGGTCACGGTCACGGATTCGCATGAAAACCCACAGACCCACTCCATTTTTCATTAGGAATCCAGAATGCCTCAGATTGTTGTCTAATTCATCCGTTTTGGCCCTGAACGGCCAAATACGTTATTTGTGCTAATTTGAGGTCAAAAGAATGAAACTTCGGTCACTGTCACGGATTCTCATGAAAACCCACAGACCCACTCTATTTTTCATAAGGAATCCAGAATACCAAAATTTGTTGTCAAATTCATCTGTTTGGGCCCTGAACGGCCAAATACGTGATTTGTGCTAATTTGAGGTCAAAAGAATGAAACTTCGGTCACTGTCACGGATTCTCATGAAAACCCACAGACCCACTCCATTTTTCATGAGGAATCCAGAATGCCACAGATTGTTGTCAAATTCATGCGTTTGGGCCCTGAACGGCCAAATACGTGATTTGTGCTAATTTGAGGTCAAAAGAATAAAAGTTTAGTCACTGTCACAGATTGGCATGAAAACCCACACACCCGCTCCATTTTTCATGAGGAATGCAGAATGCCAAAGATTGTTGTCAAATTCATCCGTTTTCGCCCTGAACGGCCAAATACGTGATTTGTGCTAATTTGAGGTCAAAAGAATGAAACTTCGGTCACTGTCACGGATTCTCATGAAAACCCACAGACCCACTACATTTTTCATGAGGAATCCAGAATGCAACAGAATGTTGTTAAATTCATCCGTTTGGGCCCTGAACGGCCAAATATGTGATTTGTGCTATTTTGAGGTCAAAAGAATGAAAGTTCGGTCACTGTCACCGATTGGGATGAAAACCCACACACCAGCTCCATTTTTCATGACGAATCTTGAATGCCAAAGATTGTTGTCAAATTCATCCGTTTGTGCCCTGAACGGCCGAATACGTTATATGTGCTAATTTGTGGTTAGAAGAATGAAAGTTTGGTCACGGTCACGGATTCTCATGAAAACCCACAGACCCACTCCATTTTTCATGAGGAATCCAGAATGCCACAGATTGTTGTCAAATTCATGCGTTTGGGCCCTGAACGGACAAATACGTGATTTGTGCTAATTTGAGGTCAAAAGAATGAAACTTCGGTCACTGTCACGGATTCTCATGAAAACCCACAGACCCACTCCATTTTTCATGAGGAATCCAGAATGCCACAGATTGTTGTCAAATTCATGCGTTTGGGCCCTGAACGGCCAAATACGTGATTTGTGCTAATTTGAGGTCAAAAGAATGAAACTTCGGTCACTGTCACGGATTCTCATGAAAACCCACAGACCCACTCCATTTTTCATGAGGAATGAAGAATGCCACAGATTGTTGTCAAATTCATCCGTTTGGGCGCTGAACGGCCAAATACGTGATTTGTGCTACTTTGAGGTCAAAAGAATGAAAGTTCGGTCACTGTCATAGATTGGCATGAAAACCCACACACCAGCTCCATTTTTCATGAAGAATCAAGAATGCCAAAGATTGTTGTCAAACTCATCCGTTTGTGCCCTGAACGGCCAAATACGTTATATGTGCTAATTTGTGGTTAAAAGAATGAAAGTTTGGTCACGGTCACGGATTCGCATGAAAACCCACAGACCCACTCCATTTTTCATTAGGAATCCAGAATGCCACAGATTGTTGTCTAATTCATCCGTTTTGGCCCTGAACGGCCAAATACGTTATATGTGCTAATTTGAGGTCAAAAGAATGAAACTTCGGTCACTGTCACGGATTCTCATGAAAACCCACAGACCCACTCTATTTTTCATAAGGAATCCAGAATACCAAAATTTGTTGTCAAATTCATCTGTTTGGGCCCTGAACGGCCAAATACGTGATTTGTGCTAATTTGAGGTCAAAAGAATGAAACTTCGGTCACTGTCACGGATTCTCATGAAAACCCACAGACCCACTCCATTTTTCATGAGGAATCCAGAATGCCACAGATTGTTGTCAAATTCATGCGTTTGGGCCCTGAACGGCCAAATACGTGATTTGTGCTAATTTGAGGTCAAAAGAATAAAAGTTTGGTCACTGTCACAGATTGGCATGAAAACCCACACACCCGCTCCATTTTTCATGAGGAATGCAGAATGCCAAAGATTGTTGTCAAATTCATCCGTTTTCGCCCTGAACGGCCAAATACGTGATTTGTGCTAATTTGAGGTCAAAAGAATGAAACTTCGGTCACTGTCACGGATTCTCATGAAAACCCACAGACCCACTCCATTTTTCATGAGGAATCCAGAATGCCACAGATTGTTGTTAAATTCATCCGTTTGGGCCCTGAACGGCCAAATATGTGATTTGTGCTATTTTGAGGTCAAAAGAATGAAAGTTCGGTCACTGTCACCGATTGGGATGAAAACCCACACACCAGCTCCATTTTTCATGAAGAATCTTGAATGCCAAAGATTGTTGTCAAATTCATCCGTTTGTGCCCTGAACGGCCGAATACGTTATATGTGCTAATTTGTGGTTAGAAGAATGAAAGTTTGGTCACGGTCACGGATTCTCATGAAAACCCACAGACCCACTCCATTTTTCATGAGGAATCCAGAATGCCACAGATTGTTGTCAAATTCATGCGTTTGGGCCCTGAACGGACAAATACGTGATTTGTGCTAATTTGAGGTCAAAAGAATGAAACTTCGGTCACTGTCACGGATTCTCATGAAAACCCACAGACCCACTCCATTTTTCATGAGGAATCCAGAATGCCACAGATTGTTGTCAAATTCATCCGTTTTGGCCCTGAACGTCCAAATACGTTATTTGTGCTAATTTGAGGTCAAAAGAATGAAACTTCGGTCACTGTCACGGATTCTCATGAAAACCCACAGACCCACTCTATTTTTCATAAGGAATCCAGAATACCAAAATTTGTTGTCAAATTCATCTGTTTGGGCCCTGAACGGCCAAATACGTGATTTGTGCTAATTTGAGGTCAAAAGAATGAAACTTCGGTCACTGTCACGGATTCTCATGAAAACCCACAGACCCACTCCATTTTTCATGAGGAATCCAGAATGCCCTAGATTGTTGTCAAATTCATGCGTTTGGGCCCTGAACGGCCAAATACGTGATCTGTGCTAATTTGAGGTCAAAAGAATAAAAGTTTGGTCACTGTCACAGATTGGCATGAAAACCCACACACCCGCTCCATTTTTCATGAGGAATGCAGAATGCCAAAGATTGTTGTCAAATTCATCCGTTTTCGCCCTGAACGGCCAAATACGTTATTTGTGCTAATTTGAGGTCAAAAGAATGAAACTTCAGTCACTGTCACGGATTCTCATGAAAGCCCACAGACCCACTTTATTTTTCATGAGGAATGAAGAATGCCACAGATTGTTGTCAAATTCATCCGTTTGGGCCCTCAACGGCCAAATACGTGATTTGTGCTAATTTGAGGTCAAAAGAATGAAAGTTCGGTCAATGTCACCGATTCTCATGAAAACCCCCAGACCCACTCCATTTTTCATGAGGAATCCAGAATGCCACAGATTGTTGTCAAATTCATGCGTTTGGGTCCTGAACGGCCAAATACGTTATTTGTGCTAATTTGAGGTCAAAAGAATGAAATTTCGGTCACTGTCACGGATTCTCATGAAAACCCACAGACCCACTCTATTTTTCATAAGGAATCCAGAATACCAAAATTTGTTGTCAAATTCATCTGTTTGGGCCCTGAACGGCCAAATACGTGATTTGTACTAATTTGAGGTCAAAAGAATGAAACTTCGGTCACTGTCACGGATTCTCATGAAAACCCACAGACCCACTCCATTTTTCATGAGGAATCCAGAATGCCACAGATTGTTGTCAAATTCATGCGTTTGGGCCCTGAACGGCCAAATACGTGATCTGTGCTAATTTGAGGTCAAAAGAATAAAAGTTTGGTCACTGTCACAGATTGGCATGAAAACCCACACACCCGCTCCATTTTTCATGAGGAATGCAGAATGCCAAAGATTGTTGTCAAATTCATCCGTTTTCGCCCTGAACGGCCAAATACGTTATTTGTGCTAATTTGAGGTCAAAAGAATGAAACTTCGGTCACTGTCACGGATTCTCATGAAAACCCACAGACCCACTCCATTTTTCATGAGGAATCCAGAATGCCACAGATTGTTGTCAAATTCATGCGTTTGGGCCATGAACGGGCAAATATGTGATTTGTGCTATTTTGAGGTCAAAAGAATGAAAGTTCGGTCACTGTCACCGATTGGCATGAAAACCCACAAACCAGCTCCATTTTTCATGACGAATCCAGAATGCAAAAGATTGTTGTCAAATTCATCCGTTTTGGCCCTGAACGGCCAAATACGTTATTTGTGCTAATTTGAGGTCAAAAGAATGAAACTTCGGTCACTGTCACAGATTCTCATGAAAACCCACAGACCCACTCTATTTTTCATAAGGAATCCAGAATACCAAAAATTGTTGTCAAATTCATCTGTTTGGGCCCTGAACGGCCAAATACGTGATTTGTGCTAATTTGAGGTCAAAAGAATGAAACTTCGGTCACTGTCACGGATTCTCATGAAAACCCACAGACCCACTCCATTTTTCATGAGGAATCCAGAATGCCACAGATTGTTGTCAAATTCATGCGTTTGGGCCATGAACGGGCAAATATGTGATTTGTGCTATTTTGAGGTCAAAAGAATGAAAGTTTGGTCACTGTCACCGATTGGCATGAAAACCCACAAACCAGCTCCATTTTTCATGACGAATCCAGAATGCAAAAGATTGTTGTCAAATTCATCCGTTTTGGCCCTGAACGGCCAAATACGTTATTTGTGCTAATTTGAGGTCAAAAGAATGAAAGTTCGGTCAGTGTCACCGATTGGCATGAAAACCCACACACCAGCTCCATTTTTCATGACGAATCCAGAATGCCAAAGATTGTTGTCAAATTCATCCGTTTTGGCCCTGAACGGCCAAATACGTTATTTGTGCTAATTTGAGGTCAAAAGAATGAAACTTCGGTCACTGTCACGGATTCTCATGAAAACCCACAGACCCACTCCATTTTTCATGAGGAATCCAGAATGCCACAGATTGTTGTCAAATTCATGCGTTTGGGCCCTGAACGGCCAAATACGTGATCTGTGCTAATTTGAGGTCAAAAGAATAAAAGTTTGGTCACTGTCACAGATTGGCATGAAAACCCACACACCCGCTCCATTTTTCATGAGGAATGCAGAATGCCAAAGATTGTTGTCAAATTCATCCGTTTTCGCCCTGAACGGCCAAATACGTTATTTGTGCTAATTTGAGGTCAAAAGAATGAAACTTCGGTCACTGTCACGGATTCTCATGAAAACCCACAGACCCACTCCATTTTTCATGAGGAATCCAGAATGCCTCAGATTGTTGTCAAATTCATCCGTTTGTGCCCTGAACGGCCAAATACGTGATTTGTGCTAATTTGAGGTCAAAAGAATGAAACTTCGGTCACTGTCACAGATTGGCTTGAAAACCCACACACCAGTTCCATTTTTCATGAAGAATCAAGAACGCCAAAGATTGTTGTCAAACTCATCCGTTTGTGCCCTGAACGGCCAAATACGTTATATGTGCTAATTTGAGGTCAAAAGAATGAAACTTCGGTCACTGTCACGGATTCTCATGAAAACCCACAGACCCACTCCATTTTTCATGAGGAATCCAGAATGCCACAGATTGTTGTTAAATTCATCCGTTTGGGCCCTGAACGGCCAAATATGTGATTTGTGCTATTTTGAGGTCAAAAGAATGAAAGTTCGGTCACTGTCACCGATTGGGATGAAAACCCACACACCAGCTCCATTTTTCATGAAGAATCCTGAATGCCAAAGATTGTTGTCAAATTCATCCGTTTGTGCCCTGAACGGCCGAATACGTTATATGTGCTAATTTGTGGTTAGAAGAATGAAAGTTTGGTCACGGTCACGGATTCTCATGAAAACCCACAGACCCACTCCATTTTTCATGAGGAATCCAGAATGCCACAGATTGTTGTCAAATTCATGCGTTTGGGCCCTGAACGGACAAATACGTGATTTGTGCTAATTTGAGGTCAAAAGAATGAAACTTCGGTCACTGTCACGGATTCTCATGAAAACCCACAGACCCACTCCATTTTTCATGAGGAATCCAGAATGCCACAGATTGTTGTCAAATTCATGCGTTTGGGCCCTGAACGGCCAAATACGTGATTTGTGCTAATTTGAGGTCAAAAGAATGAAACTTCGGTCACTGTCACGGATTCTCATGAAAACCCACAGACCCACTCCATTTTTCATGAGGAATGAAGAATGCCACAGATTGTTGTCAAATTCATCCGTTTGGGCGCTGAACGGCCAAATACGTGATTTGTGCTAATTTGAGGTCAAAAGAATGAAAGTTCGGTCACTGTCATAGATTGGCATGAAAACCCACACACCAGCTCCATTTTTCATGACGAATCCAGAATGCCAAAGATTGTTGTCAAATTCATCCGTTTTGGCCCTGAACGGCCAAATACGTTATTTGTGCTAATTTGAGGTTAAAAGAATGAAACTTCGGTCACTGTCACAGATTCTCATGAAAACCCACAGACCCACTCTATTTTTCATAAGGAATCCAGAACACAAAAAATTGTTGTCAAATTCATCTGTTTGGGACCTGAACGGCCAAATACGTGATTTGTGCTAATTTAAGGTCAAAAGAATGAAACTTCGGTCACTGTCACGGATTCTCATGAAAACCGACAGACCCACTCCATTTTTCATGAGGAATCCAGAATGCCTCAGATTGTTGTCAAATTCATCCGTTTGTGCCCTGAACGGCCAAATACGTGATTTGTGCTAATTTGAGGTCAAAAGAATGAAACTTCGGTCACTGTCACAGATTGGCTTGAAAACCCACACACCAGTTCCATTTTTCATGAAGAATCAAGAACGCCAAAGATTGTTGTCAAACTCATCCGTTTGTGCCCTGAACGGCCAAATACGTTATATGTGCTAATTTGTGGTTAAAAGAATGATCGTTTGGTCACGGTCACGGATTCTCATGAAAACCCGCAGACCCACTCCATTTTTCATGAGGAATCCAGAATGCCACAGATTGTTGTCAAATTCATCCGTTTTGGCCCTGAACGTCCAAATACGTTATTTGTGCTAATTTGAGGTCAAAAGAATGAAACTTCGGTCACTGTCACGGATTCTCATGAAAACCCACAGACCCACTCTATTTTTCATAAGGAATCCAGAATACCAAAATTTGTTGTCAAATTCATCTGTTTGGGCCCTGAACGGCCAAATACGTGATTTGTGCTAATTTGAGGTCAAAAGAATGAAACTTCGGTCACTGTCACGGATTCTCATGAAAACCCACAGACCCACTCCATTTTTCATGAGGAATCCAGAATGCCCTAGATTGTTGTCAAATTCATGCGTTTGGGCCCTGAACGGCCAAATACGTGATCTGTGCTAATTTGAGGTCAAAAGAATAAAAGTTTGGTCACTGTCACAGATTGGCATGAAAACCCACACACCCGCTCCATTTTTCATGAGGAATGCAGAATGCCAAAGATTGTTGTCAAATTCATCCGTTTTCGCCCTGAACGGCCAAATACGTTATTTGTGCTAATTTGAGGTCAAAAGAATGAAACTTCAGTCACTGTCACGGATTCTCATGAAAGCCCACAGACCCACTTTATTTTTCATGAGGAATGAAGAATGCCACAGATTGTTGTCAAATTCATCCGTTTGGGCCCTCAACGGCCAAATACGTGATTTGTGCTAATTTGAGGTCAAAAGAATGAAAGTTCGGTCAATGTCACCGATTCTCATGAAAACCCCCAGACCCACTCCATTTTTCATGAGGAATCCAGAATGCCACAGATTGTTGTCAAATTCATGCGTTTGGGCCCTGAACGGCCAAATACGTTATTTGTGCTAATTTGAGGTCAAAAGAATGAAATTTCGGTCACTGTCACGGATTCTCATGAAAACCCACAGACCCACTCTATTTTTCATAAGGAATCCAGAATACCAAAATTTGTTGTCAAATTCATCTGTTTGGGCCCTGAACGGCCAAATACGTGATTTGTACTAATTTGAGGTTAAAAGAATGAAACTTCGGTCACTGTCACGGATTCTCATGAAAACCCACAGACCCACTCCATTTTTCATGAGGAATCCAGAATGCCACAGATTGTTGTCAAATTCATGCGTTTGGGCCCTGAACGGCCAAATACGTGATCTGTGCTAATTTGAGGTCAAAAGAATAAAAGTTTGGTCACTGTCACAGATTGGCATGAAAACCCACACACCCGCTCCATTTTTCATGAGGAATGCAGAATGCCAAAGATTGTTGTCAAATTCATCCGTTTTCGCCCTGAACGGCCAAATACGTTATTTGTGCTAATTTGAGGTCAAAAGAATGAAACTTCGGTCACTGTCACGGATTCTCATGAAAACCCACAGACCCACTCCATTTTTCATGAGGAATCCAGAATGCCACAGATTGTTGTCAAATTCATGCGTTTGGGCCATGAACGGGCAAATATGTGATTTGTGCTATTTTGAGGTCAAAAGAATGAAAGTTCGGTCACTGTCACCGATTGGCATGAAAACCCACAAACCAGCTCCATTTTTCATGACGAATCCAGAATGCAAAAGATTGTTGTCAAATTCATCCGTTTTGGCCCTGAACGGCCAAATACGTTATTTGTGCTAATTTGAGGTCAAAAGAATGAAACTTCGGTCACTGTCACAGATTCTCATGAAAACCCACAGACCCACTCTATTTTTCATAAGGAATCCAGAATACCAAAAATTGTTGTCAAATTCATCTGTTTGGGCCCTGAACGGCCAAATACGTAATTTGTGCTAATTTGAGGTCAAAAGAATGAAACTTCGGTCACTGTCACGGATTCTCATGAAAACCCACAGACCCACTCCATTTTTCATGAGGAATCCAGAATGCCACAGATTGTTGTCAAATTCATGCGTTTGGGCCATGAACGGGCAAATATGTGATTTGTGCTATTTTGAGGTCAAAAGAATGAAAGTTCGGTCACTGTCATAGATTGGCATGAAAACCCACACACCAGCTCCATTTTTCATGACGAATCCAGAATGCCAAAGATTGTTGTCAAATTCATCCGTTTTGGCCCTGAACGGCCAAATACGTTATTTGTGCTAATTTGAGGTTAAAAGAATGAAACTTCGGTCACTGTCACAGATTCTCATGAAAACCCACAGACCCACTCTATTTTTCATAAGGAATCCAGAACACAAAAAATTGTTGTCAAATTCATCTGTTTGGGACCTGAACGGCCAAATACGTGATTTGTGCTAATTTAAGGTCAAAAGAATGAAACTTCGGTCACTGTCACGGATTCTCATGAAAACCGACAGACCCACTCCATTTTTCATGAGGAATCCAGAATGCCTCAGATTGTTGTCAAATTCATCCGTTTGTGCCCTGAACGGCCAAATACGTGATTTGTGCTAATTTGAGGTCAAAAGAATGAAACTTCGGTCACTGTCACAGATTGGCTTGAAAACCCACACACCAGTTCCATTTTTCATGAAGAATCAAGAACGCCAAAGATTGTTGTCAAACTCATCCGTTTGTGCCCTGAACGGCCAAATACGTTATATGTGCTAATTTGTGGTTAAAAGAATGATCGTTTGGTCACGGTCACGGATTCTCATGAAAACCCGCAGACCCACTCCATTTTTCATGAGGAATCCAGAATGCCACAGATTGTTGTCAAATTCATCCGTTTTGGCCCTGAACGTCCAAATACGTTATTTGTGCTAATTTGAGGTCAAAAGAATGAAACTTCGGTCACTGTCACGGATTCTCATGAAAACCCACAGACCCACTCTATTTTTCATAAGGAATCCAGAATACCAAAATTTGTTGTCAAATTCATCTGTTTGGGCCCTGAACGGCCAAATACGTGATTTGTGCTAATTTGAGGTCAAAAGAATGAAACTTCGGTCACTGTCACGGATTCTCATGAAAACCCACAGACCCACTCCATTTTTCATGAGGAATCCAGAATGCCCTAGATTGTTGTCAAATTCATGCGTTTGGGCCCTGAACGGCCAAATACGTGATCTGTGCTAATTTGAGGTCAAAAGAATAAAAGTTTGGTCACTGTCACAGATTGGCATGAAAACCCACACACCCGCTCCATTTTTCATGAGGAATGCAGAATGCCAAAGATTGTTGTCAAATTCATCCGTTTTCGCCCTGAACGGCCAAATACGTTATTTGTGCTAATTTGAGGTCAAAAGAATGAAACTTCAGTCACTGTCACGGATTCTCATGAAAGCCCACAGACCCACTTTATTTTTCATGAGGAATGAAGAATGCCACAGATTGTTGTCAAATTCATCCGTTTGGGCCCTCAACGGCCAAATACGTGATTTGTGCTAATTTGAGGTCAAAAGAATGAAAGTTCGGTCAATGTCACCGATTCTCATGAAAACCCCCAGACCCACTCCATTTTTCATGAGGAATCCAGAATGCCACAGATTGTTGTCAAATTCATGCGTTTGGGCCCTGAACGGCCAAATACGTTATTTGTGCTAATTTGAGGTCAAAAGAATGAAATTTCGGTCACTGTCACGGATTCTCATGAAAACCCACAGACCCACTCTATTTTTCATAAGGAATCCAGAATACCAAAATTTGTTGTCAAATTCATCTGTTTGGGCCCTGAACGGCCAAATACGTGATTTGTACTAATTTGAGGTTAAAAGAATGAAACTTCGGTCACTGTCACGGATTCTCATGAAAACCCACAGACCCACTCCATTTTTCATGAGGAATCCAGAATGCCACAGATTGTTGTCAAATTCATGCGTTTGGGCCCTGAACGGCCAAATACGTGATCTGTGCTAATTTGAGGTCAAAAGAATAAAAGTTTGGTCACTGTCACAGATTGGCATGAAAACCCACACACCCGCTCCATTTTTCATGAGGAATGCAGAATGCCAAAGATTGTTGTCAAATTCATCCGTTTTCGCCCTGAACGGCCAAATACGTTATTTGTGCTAATTTGAGGTCAAAAGAATGAAACTTCGGTCACTGTCACGGATTCTCATGAAAACCCACAGACCCACTCCATTTTTCATGAGGAATCCAGAATGCCACAGATTGTTGTCAAATTCATGCGTTTGGGCCATGAACGGGCAAATATGTGATTTGTGCTATTTTGAGGTCAAAAGAATGAAAGTTCGGTCACTGTCACCGATTGGCATGAAAACCCACAAACCAGCTCCATTTTTCATGACGAATCCAGAATGCAAAAGATTGTTGTCAAATTCATCCGTTTTGGCCCTGAACGGCCAAATACGTTATTTGTGCTAATTTGAGGTCAAAAGAATGAAACTTCGGTCACTGTCACAGATTCTCATGAAAACCCACAGACCCACTCTATTTTTCATAAGGAATCCAGAATACCAAAAATTGTTGTCAAATTCATCTGTTTGGGCCCTGAACGGCCAAATACGTAATTTGTGCTAATTTGAGGTCAAAAGAATGAAACTTCGGTCACTGTCACGGATTCTCATGAAAACCCACAGACCCACTCCATTTTTCATGAGGAATCCAGAATGCCACAGATTGTTGTCAAATTCATGCGTTTGGGCCATGAACGGGCAAATATGTGATTTGTGCTATTTTGAGGTCAAAAGAATGAAAGTTTGGTCACTGTCACCGATTGGCATGAAAACCCACAAACCAGCTCCATTTTTCATGACGAATCCAGAATGCAAAAGATTGTTGTCAAATTCATCCGTTTTGGCCCTGAACGGCCAAATACGTTATTTGTGCTAATTTGAGGTCAAAAGAATGAAAGTTCGGTCAGTGTCACCGATTGGCATGAAAACCCACACACCAGCTCCATTTTTCATGACGAATCCAGAATGCCAAAGATTGTTGTCAAATTCATCCGTTTTGGCCCTGAACGGCCAAATACGTTATTTGTGCTAATTTGAGGTCAAAAGAATGAAACTTCGGTCACTGTCACGGATTCTCATGAAAACCCACAGACCCACTCCATTTTTCATGAGGAATCCAGAATGCCACAGATTGTTGTCAAATTCATGCGTTTGGGCCCTGAACGGCCAAATACGTGATCTGTGCTAATTTGAGGTCAAAAGAATAAAAGTTTGGTCACTGTCACAGATTGGCATGAAAACCCACACACCCGCTCCATTTTTCATGAGGAATGCAGAATGCCAAAGATTGTTGTCAAATTCATCCGTTTTCGCCCTGAACGGCCAAATACGTTATTTGTGTTAATTTGAGGTCAAAAGAATGAAACTTCGGTCACTGTCACGGATTCTCATGAAAACCCACAGACCCACTCCATTTTTCATGAGGAATCCAGAATGCCACAGATTGTTGTCAAATCCATGCGTTTGGGCCATGAACGGGCAAATATGTGATTTGTGCTATTTTGAGGTCAAAAGAATGAAAGTTTGGTCACTGTCACCGATCGGCATGAAAACCCACAAACCAGCTCCATTTTTCATGACGAATCCAGAATGCAAAAGATTGTTGTCAAATTCATCCGTTTTGGCCCTGAACGGCCAAATACGTTATTTGTGCTAATTTGAGGTCAAAAGAATGAAACTTCGGTCACTGTCACAGATTCTCATGAAAACCCACAGACCCACTCTATTTTTCATAAGGAATCCAGAATACCAAAAATTGTTGTCAAATTCATCTGTTTGGGCCCTGAACGGCCAAATACGTGATTTGTGCTAATTTGAGGTCAAAAGAATGAAACTTCGGTCACTGTCACGGATTCTCATGAAAACCCACAGACCCACTCCATTTTTCATGAGGAATCCAGAATGCCACAGATTGTTGTCAAATTCATGCGTTTGGGCCATGAACGGGCAAATATGTGATTTGTGCTATTTTGAGGTCAAAAGAATGAAAGTTTGGTCACTGTCACCGATTGGCATGAAAACCCACAAACCAGCTCCATTTTTCATGACGAATCCAGAATGCAAAAGATTGTTGTCAAATTCATCCGTTTTGGCCCTGAACGGCCAAATACGTTATTTGTGCTAATTTGAGGTCAAAAGAATGAAAGTTCGGTCAGTGTCACCGATTGGCATGAAAACCCACACACCAGCTCAATTTTTCATGACGAATCCAGAATGCCAAAGATTGTTGTCAAATTCATCCGTTTTGGCCCTGAACGGCCAAATACGTTATTTGTGCTAATTTGAGGTCAAAAGAATGAAACTTCGGTCACTGTCACGGATTCTCATGAAAACCCACAGACCCACTCCATTTTTCATGAGGAATCCAGAATGCCACAGATTGTTGTCAAATTCATGCGTTTGGGCCCTGAACGGCCAAATACGTGATCTGTGCTAATTTGAGGTCAAAAGAATAAAAGTTTGGTCACTGTCACAGATTGGCATGAAAACCCACACACCCGCTCCATTTTTCATGAGGAATGCAGAATGCCAAAGATTGTTGTCAAATTCATCCGTTTTCGCCCTGAACGGCCAAATACGTTATTTGTGCTAATTTGAGGTCAAAAGAATGAAACTTCGGTCACTATCACGGATTCTCATGAAAACCCACAGACCCACTCCATTTTTCATGAGGAATCCAGAATGCCACAGATTGTTGTCAAATTCATGCGTTTGGGCCATGAACGGGCAAATATGTGATTTGTGCTATTTTGAGGTCAAAAGAATGAAAGTTTGGTCACTGTCACCGATTGGCATGAAAACCCACAAACCAGCTCCATTTTTCATGACGAATCCAGAATGCAAAAGATTGTTGTCAAATTCATCCGTTTTGGCCCTGAACGGCCAAATACGTTATTTGTGCTAATTTGAGGTCAAAAGAATGAAACTTCGGTCACTGTCACAGATTCTCATGAAAACCCACAGACCCACTCTATTTTTCATAAGGAATCCAGAATACCAAAAATTGTTGTCAAATTCATCTGTTTGGGCCCTGAACGGCCAAATACGTGATTTGTGCTAATTTGAGGTCAAAAGAATGAAACTTCGGTCACTGTCACGGATTCTCATGAAAACCCACAGACCCATTCTATTTTTCATAAGGAATCCAGAATACCAAAAATTGTTGTCAAATTCATCTGTTTGGGCCCTGAACGGCCAAATACGTGATTTGTGCTAATTTGAGGTCAAAAGAATGAAACTTCGGTCACTGTCACGGATTCTCATGAAAACCCACAGACCCACTCCATTTTTCATGAGGAATCCAGAATGCCACAGATTGTTGTCAAATTCATGCGTTTGGGCCATGAACGGGCAAATATGTGATTTGTGCTATTTTGAGGTCAAAAGAATGAAAGTTTGGTCACTGTCACCGATTGGCATGAAAACCCACAAACCAGCTCCATTTTTCATGACGAATCCAGAATGCAAAAGATTGTTGTCAAATTCATCCGTTTTGGCCCTGAACGGCCAAATACGTTATTTGTGCTAATTTGAGGTCAAAAGAATGAAACTTCGGTCACTGTCACAGATTCTCATGAAAACCCACAGACCCACTCTATTTTTCATAAGGAATCCAGAATACCAAAAATTGTTGTCAAATTCATCTGTTTGGGCCCTGAACGGCCAAATACGTGATTTGTGCTAATTTGAGGTCAAAAGAATGAAACTTCGGTCACTGTTACGGATTCTCATGAAAACCCACAGACCCATTCTATTTTTCATAAGGAATCCAGAATACCAAAAATTGTTGTCAAATTCATCTGTTTGGGCCCTGAACGGCCAAATACGTGATTTGTGCTAATTTGAGGTCAAAAGAATGAAACTTCGGTCACTGTCACGGATTCTCATGAAAACCCACAGACCCACTCCATTTTTCATGAGGAATCCAGAATGCCACAGATTGTTGTCAAATTCATGCGTTTGGGCCCTGAACGGCCAAATACGTGATCTGTGCTAATTTGAGGTCAAAAGAATAAAAGTTTGGTCACTGTCACAGATTGGCATGAAAACCCACACACCCGCTCCATTTTTCATGAGGAATGCAGAATGCCAAAGATTGTTGTCAAATTCATCCGTTTTCGCCCTGAACGGCCAAATACGTTATTTGTGCTAATTTGAGGTCAAAAGAATGAAACTTCGGTCACTGTCACGGATTCTCATGAAAACCCACAGACCCACTCCATTTTTCATGAGGAATCCAGAATGCCACAGATTGTTGTCAAATTCATGCGTTTGGGCCATGAACGGGCAAATATGTGATTTGTGCTATTTTGAGGTCAAAAGAATGAAAGTTTGGTCACTGTCACCGATTGGCATGAAAACCCACACACCAGCTCCATTTTTCATGACGAATCCAGAATGCCAAAGATTGTTGTCAAATTCATCCGTTTTGGCCCTGAACGGCCAAATACGTTATTTGTGCTAATTTGAGGTCAAAAGAATGAAACTTCGGTCACTGTCACGGATTCTCATGAAAACCCACAGACCCACTCTATTTTTCATAAGGAATCCAGAATACCAAAAATTGTTGTCAAATTCATCTGTTTGGGCCCTGAACGGCCAAATACGTGATTTGTGCTAATTTGAGGTCAAAAGAATGAAACTTCGGTCACTGTCACGGATTCTCATGAAAACCCACAGACCTACTCCATTTTTCATGAGGAATCCAGAATGCCACAGATTGTTGTCAAATTCATCCATTTGTGCCCTGAACGGCCAAATACGTGATTTGTGCTAATTTGAGGTCAAAAGAATGAAACTTCGGTCACAGTCACAGAATGGCTTGAAAACCCACACACCAGCTCCTTTTTTCATGAAGAATCTAGAATGCCAAAGATTGTTGTCAAACTCATCCGTTTGTGAACTGAACGGCCAAATACGTTATATGTGCTAATTTGTGGTGAAAAGAATGAAAGTTTGGTCACGGTCACGGATTCTCATGAAAACCCACAGACCCACTCCATTTTTCATGAGGAATCCAGAATGCCACAGATTGTTGTCAAATTCATCCGTTTAGCCCTGAACGGCCAAATACGTGATTTGTGCTAATTTGATGTCAAAAGAAAGAAACTTCGGTCACTGTCACGGATTCTCATGAAAACCCACAGACCCACTCCATTTTTCATGGAGAATCCAGAATGCCAAAGATTGTTGTCAAATTCATCCGTTTGTGCCATGAACGGCCAAATACGTGATTTGTGCTATTATGAGGTGAAAAGAATGAAAGTTCGGTCACTGTCACAGATTGGCATGAAAACCCACACACCACCACCATTTTTCATGAAGAATCTAGAATGCCAAAGACTGTTGTCAAATTCATCCGTTTGTGACTTGAACGGCCAAATACGTGATTTGTGCTATTATGAGGTTAAAAGAATGAAAGTTTGGTCACTGTCACGGATTCCCATGAAAACCCACAGACCCACTCCATTTTTCATGAGGAATCCAGAATGCCTAAGTTTGTTGTCAAATACATCTGTTTAAGCCCTGAACGGCCAAATACGTTATTTGTCCTAATTTGAGGTCAAAAGAATAAAAGTTTGTTCACTGTCACAGATTGGAATGAAAACCCACACATCCGCTCCATTTTTCATGAGGAATGAGAATGCCAAAGATTGTTGTCAAATTCATCCGTTTTAGCCCTGAACGGCAAAATATGTGATATGTGCTAATTTGAGGTCAAAAGAAGGAAACTTCGGTCACTGTCACGGATTCTCATGAAAACCCAAAGACCCACTCCATTTTTCATGAGGAATCCAGAATGCCAAAGATTGTTGTCAAATTCATGCGTTTGGGCCCTGAACGGCCAAATACGTGATTTGTGCTAATTTGAGGTCAAAAGAATGAAAGTTCGGTCACTGTCACAGATTGGCATGAAAACCCACACACCAGCTCCATTTTTCATGAAGAATCCAGAATGCCAAAGATTGTTGTCAAATTCATCCGTCTGTGCCTTGAACGGCCAAATACGTGATTTGTTCTATTTTGAGGTTAAAAGAATGAAAGTTTGGTCACTGTCATGGATTCCCATGAAAACCCACAGACCCACTCCATTTTTCATGAGGAATGCAGAATGCCAAAGATTGTTGTAAAATTCATCCGTTTTAGCCCTGAACGGCCAAATACGTTATTTGTGCTAATTTGAGGTCAAATGAATTAAACTTCGGTCACTGTCACGGATTCTCATGAAAACCCACAGACCCACTCCATTTTTCATGAGGAATCCAGAATGCCAAAGATTGTTGTCAAATTCAACCGTTTTGCCCTGAACGGCGAAATACGTGATTGTGCTAAATTGAGGTCAAAAGAATGAAAGTTCGGTCACTGTCACAGATTGGCATGAAAACCCACACACCAGCTCCATTTTTCATGAAGAATCTAGAATGCCAAAGATTGTTGTCAAATTCATCCGTTTGTGACTTGAACGGCCAAATACGTGATTTGTGCTATTATGAGGTTAAAAGAATGAAAGATTGGTCACTGTCACGGATTCTCATGAAAACCCACAGACCCACTCCATTTTTAGTGAGGAATCCAGAATGCCAAAGATTGTTGTCAAATACATCTGTTTGGGCCCTGAACGGCCAAATACGTGATTTGTGCTAATTTGAGGTCAAAAGAATGAAACTTCGGTCACTGTCACGGATTCTCATGAAAACCCACAGACCCACTCCATTTTTCATAAGGAATCCAGAATGCCAAAGATTGTTGTCAAATTCATCCGTTTTGGCCCTGAACGGCGAAATACGTGATTTGTGCTAATTTGAGGTCAAAAGAATGAAACTTCGGTCACTGTCACGGATTCTCATGAAAACCCACAGACCCACTCCATTTTTCATGAGGAATCCAGAATGCCAAAGATTGTTGTCAAATACATCTGTTTGGGCCCTGAACGGCCAAATACGTGATTTGTGCTAATTTGAGGTCAAAAGAATGAAACTTCGGTCACTGTCACAGATTCTCATGAAAACCCACAGACCCACTCTATTTTTCATGAGGAATGAAGAATGCCACAGATTGTTGTCAAATTCATCCGTTTTCGCCCTGAACGGCCAAATACGTGATTTGTGCTAATTTGAGGTCAAAAGAATGAAACTTCGGTCACTGTCACGGATTCTCATGAAAACCCCCAGACCCACTCCATTTTTCATAAGGAATCCAGAATGCCAAAGATTGTTGTCAAATTCATCCGTTTTAACCCTGAACGGCCAAATACGAGATTTGTGCTAATTTGAGGTCAAATACGTTATTTGTGCTATTATGAGGTTAAAAGAATGAAAGTTTGGTCACTGTCACGGAATCTCATGAAAACCCATATACCCACTAGATTTTTCATGAGGAATGCAGAATGCCAGATATTGATTTCAAATTCATCCGTTTGTGCCCTGAACGGCCAAATACGTGATTTGTGCTATTTTGATGTTAAAAGAATGAAAATTTGGTCACTGTCACGGATTCCCATGAAAACCCACAGACCCACTCCATTTTTCATGGGGAATCCAGAATGCCAAAGATTGTTGTCAAATACATCTGTTTGGGCCCTGAACAGCCAAATACGTGATTTGTGCTAATTTTTGAGGTCAAAAGAATAAAAGTTTGGTCACTGTCACAGATTGGCATGAAAACCCACACACCCACTCCATTTTTCATGAGGATTGTAGAATGCCAAAGATTGTTGTCAAATTCATCCGTTTTAACCCTGAACGCCAAATACGCGATTTGTGCTAATTTGAGGTCAAAAGAATGAAACTTCGGTCACTGTCACGGATTCTCATGAAAACCCACAGACCCATTCTATTTTTCTTGAGGAATGAAGAATGCCACAAATTGTTGTCAAATTCATCCGTTTTCGCCCTGAACGGCCAAATATGTGATTTGTGCTAACTTGAGGTCAAAAGAAAGAAACTTCGGTCACTGTCACGGATTCTCATGAAAACCCACAGACCCACTCCATTTTTCATGAGGAATCCAGAATGCCACAGATTGTTGTCAAATTCATCCGTTTGGGCCCTGAACGGCCAAATACGTGATTTGTGCTAATTTGAGGTCAAAAGAATGAAAGTTCGGTCACTGTCACAGATTGGCATGAAAACCCACACACCCACTCCATTTTTCATGAAGAATCCAGAATGCCAAAGATTGTTGTCAAATTCATCCGTTTTGGCCCTGTACGGCCAAATACGTTATTTGTGCTAATTTGAGGTCAAAGGAATGAAACTTCGGTCACTGTCAAGGATTCTCATGAAAACCCACAGACCCACTCTATTTTTCAAAAGGAATCCAGAATACCAAAAATTGTTGTCAAATTCATCTGTTTGGGCCCTAAACGGCCAAATACGTGATTTGTGCTAATTTGAGGTCAAAAGAATGAAACTTCGGTCACTGTCACTTATTCTCATGAAAACCCACAGACCCACTCCATTTTTCATGAGGAATCCAGAATGCCAAAGATTGTTGTCAAATTCATCCGTTTTCGCCCTGAACGGCCAAATATGTGATTTGTGCTATTTTGAGGTCAAAAGAATGAAAGTTCGGTCACTGTCAATGATTGGCATAAAAACCCACACACCAGCTCCATTTTTCATGACGAATCCAGAATGCCAAAGATTGTTGTGAAATTCATCCGTTTTAGCCCTGAACGCCAAATACGCGATTTGTGCTAATTTGAGGTCAAAAGAATGAAACTTCGGTCACTGTCACGGATTCTCATGAAAACCCACAGACCCACTCTATTTTTCATGAGGAATGAAGAATGCCACAGATTGTTGTCAAATTCATCCGTTTTCGCCCTGAACGGCCAAATACATGATTTGTGCTAATTTGAGGTCAAAAGAATGAAACTTCGGTCACTGTCACGGATTCTCATGAAAACCCACAGACCCACTCCATTTTTCATAAGGAATCCAGAATGCCAAAGATTGTTGTCAAATTCATCCGTTTTAACCCTGAACGGCCAAATACGAGATTTGTGCTAATTTGAGGTCAAATACGTTATTTGTGCTATTATGAGGTTAAAAGAATGAAAGTTTGGTCACTGTCACGGAATCTCATGAAAACCCATATACCCACTAGATTTTTCATGAGGAATGCAGAATGCCAGATATTGTTTTCAAATTCATCCGTTTGTGCCCTGAACGGCCAAATACGTGATTTGTGCTATTTTGAGGTTAAAAGAATGAAAATTTGGTCACTGTCACGGATTCCCATGAAAACCCACAGACCCACTCCATTTTTCATGGGGAATCCAGAATGCCAAAGATTGTTGTCAAATACATCTGTTTGGGCCCTGAACAGCGAAATACGTGATTTGTGCTAATTTTTGAGCTCAAAAGAATAAAAGTTTGGTCACTGTCATAGATTGGCATGAAAACCCACACACCCGCTCCATTTTTCATGAGGAATGTAGAATGCCAAAGATTGTTGTAAAATTCATCCGTTTGAGCCCTGAACGGCCAAATACGTTATTTGTGCTAATTTGAGGTCAAAAGAATTAAACTTCGGTCACTGTCACGGATTCTCATTAAAACCCACAGACCCACTCCATTTTTCATGAGGAATCCAGAATGCCAAAGATTGTTGTCAAATTCATCCGTTTTAACCCTGAACGCCAAATACGCGATTTGTGCTAATTTGAGGTCAAAAGAATGAAACTTCGGTCACTGTCACGGATTCTCATGAAAACCCACAGACCCATTCTATTTTTCTTGAGGAATGAAGAATGCCACTGATTGTTGTCAAATTCATCCGTTTTCGCCCTGAACGGCCAAATACGTGATTTGTGCTAATTTGAGGTCAAAAGAATGAAACTTCGGTCACTGTCACGGATTCTCATGAAAACCCACAGACCCACTCCATTTTTCATGAGGAATCCAGAATGCCACAGATTGTTGTCAAATTCATCCGTTTGGGCCCTGAACGGCCAAATACGTGATTTGTGCTAATTTGAGGTCAAAAGAATGAAAGTTCGGTCACTGTCACAGATTGGCATGAAAACCCACACACCCACTCCATTTTTCATGAAGAATCCAGAATGCCAAAGATTGTTGTCAAATTCATCCGTTTTGGCCCTGAACGGCCAAATACGTTATTTGTGCTAATTTGAGGTCAAAAGAATGAAACTTCGGTCACTGTCAAGGATTCTCATGAAAACCCACAGACCCACTCTATTTTTCAAAAGGAATCCAGAATACCAAAAATTGTTGTCAAATTCATCTGTTTGGGCCCTAAACGGCCAAATACGTGATTTGTGCTAATTTGAGGTCAAAAGAATGAAACTTCGGTCACTGTCACTTATTCTCATGAAAACCCACAGACCCACTCCATTTTTCATGAGGAATCCAGAATGCCAAAGATTGTTGTCAAATTCATCCGTTTTCGCCCTGAATGGCCAAATACGTTATTTGTGCTAATTTGAGGTCAAAAGAATGAAACTTCAGTCACTGTCACGGATTCTCATGAAAACCCACAGACCCACTCCATTTTTCATGAGGAATGAAGAATGCCACAGATTGTTGTCAAATTCATCCGTTTGGGCCCTCAACGGCCAAATACGTGATTTGTGCTAATTTGAGGTCAAAAGAATGAAAGTTCGGTCACTGTCACAGATTGGCATGAAAACCCACACACCAGCTCCATTTTTCTTGAAGAATCTTGAATGCCAAAGATTGTTGTCAAATTCATCCGTTTGTGCCCTGAACGGCCAAATATGTTATATGTGCTAATTTGTGGTTAGAAGTAGGAAAGTTTGGTCACGGTCACGAATTCTCATGAAAACCCACAGACCCACTCCATTTTTCATGAATAATCCAGAATGCCACAGATTGTTGTCAAATTCATGCGTTTGGGCCCTGAACGGCCAAATACGTGATTCGTGCTAATTTGAGGTCAAAAGAATGAAACTTCGGTCACTGCCACGGATTCTCATGAAAACCCACAGACCCACTCCATTTTTCATGAGGAATCCAGAATGCCACAGATTGTTGTCAAATTCATGCGTTTGGGCCCTGAACGGCCAAATATGTGATTTGTGCTATTTTGAGGTCAAAAGAATGAAAGTTCGGTCACTGTCAATGATTGGCATGAAAACCCACACACCAGCTCCATTTTTCATGACGAATCCAGAATGCCAAAGATTGTTGTGAAATTCATCCGTTTTAGCCCTGAACGCCAAATACGCGATTTGTGCTAATTTGAGGTCAAAAGAATGAAACTTCGGTCACTGTCACGGATTCTCATGAAAACCCACAGACCCACTCTATTTTTCATGAGGAATGAAGAATGCCACAGATTGTTGTCAAATTCATCCGTTTTCGCCCTGAACGGCCAAATACATGATTTGTGCTAATTTGAGGTCAAAAGAATGAAACTTCGGTCACTGTCACGGATTCTCATGAAAACCCACAGACCCACTCCATTTTTCATAAGGAATCCAGAATGCCAAAGATTGTTGTCAAATTCATCCGTTTTAACCCTGAACGGCCAAATACGAGATTTGTGCTAATTTGAGGTCAAATACGTTATTTGTGCTATTATGAGGTTAAAAGAATGAAAGTTTGGTCACTGTCACGGAATCTCATGAAAACCCATATACCCACTAGATTTTTCATGAGGAATGCAGAATGCCAGATATTGTTTTCAAATTCATCCGTTTGTGCCCTGAACGGCCAAATACGTGATTTGTGCTATTTTGAGGTTAAAAGAATGAAAATTTGGTCACTGTCACGGATTCCCATGAAAACCCACAGACCCACTCCATTTTTCATGGGGAATCCAGAATGCCAAAGATTGTTGTCAAATACATCTGTTTGGGCCCTGAACAGCGAAATACGTGATTTGTGCTAATTTTTGAGCTCAAATGAATAAAAGTTTGGTCACTGTCATAGATTGGCATGAAAACCCACACACCCGCTCCATTTTTCATGAGGAATGTAGAATGCCAAAGATTGTTGTAAAATTCATCCGTTTGAGCCCTGAACGGCCAAATACGTTATTTGTGCTAATTTGAGGTCAAAAGAATTAAACTTCGGTCACTGTCACGGATTCTCATTAAAACCCACAGACCCACTCCATTTTTCATGAGGAATCCAGAATGCCAAAGATTGTTGTCAAATTCATCCGTTTTAACCCTGAACGCCAAATACGCGATTTGTGCTAATTTGAGGTCAAAAGAATGAAACTTCGGTCACTGTCACGGATTCTCATGAAAACCCACAGACCCATTCTATTTTTCTTGAGGAATGAAGAATGCCACAGATTGTTGTCAAATTCATCCGTTTTCGCCCTGAACGGCCAAATACGTGATTTGTGCTAATTTGAGGTCAAAAGAATGAAACTTCGGTCACTGTCACGGATTCTCATGAAAACCCACAGACCCACTCCATTTTTCATGAGGAATCCAGAATGCCACAGATTGTTGTCAAATTCATCCGTTTAGCCCTGAACGGCCAAATATGTGATTTGTGCTAACTTGAGGTCAAAAGAAAGAAACTTCGGTCACTGTCACGGATTCTCATGAAAACCCACAGACCCACTCCATTTTTCATGAGGAATGAAGAATGCCACAGATTGTTGTCAAATTCATCCGTTTGGGCCCTCAACGGCCAAATACGTGATTTGTGCTAATTTGAGGTCAAAAGAATGAAAGTTCGGTCACTGTCACCGATTGGCATAAAAACCAACACACCAGCTCCATTTTTCATGAAGAATCTTGAATGCCAAAGATTGTTGTCAAATTCATCCGTTTGTGCCCTGAACGGCCAAATACGTTATATGTGCTAATTTGTGGTTAGAAGAAGGAAAGTTTGGTCACGGTCACGGATTCTCATGAAAACCCACAGACCCACTCCATTTTTCATGAATAATCCAGAATGACACAGATTGTTGTCAAATTCATGCGTTTGGGCCCTGAACGGCCAAATACGTGATTTGTGCTAATTTGAGGTCAAAAGAATGAAACTTCGGTCACTGTCACGGATTCTCATGAAAACCCACAGACCCACTCCATTTTTCATGAGGAATGAAGAATGCCACAGATTGTTGTCAAATTCATCCGTTTGGGCGCTGAACGGCCAAATACGTGATTTCTGCTAATTTGAGGTCAAAAGAATGAAAGTTCGGTCACTGTCACCGATTGGCATGAAAACCCACACACCAGCTCCATTTTTCATGACGAATCCAGAATGCCAAAGCTTGTTGTCAAATTCATCCATTTGTGACTTGAACGACCAATTACGTTATTTGTGCTATTATGAGATTAAAAGAATGAAAGTTTGGTCACTGTAACGGAATCTCATGAAAACCCATATACCCACTAGATTTTTCATGAGGAATCCAGAATGCCACAGATTGTTGTCAAATTCATGCGTTTGGGCCCTGAACTTCCAAATAGTTGATTTATGCTAATTTGAGGTCAAAAGAATGAAACTTCGGTCACTGTCACGGATTCTCATGAAAACACACAGACCAGCTCCATTTTTCTTGAAGAATCTTGAATGCCAAAGATTGTTGTCAAATTCATCCGTTTGTGCCCTGAACGGCCAAATATGTTATATGTGCTAATTTGTGGTTAGAAGAAGGAAAGTTTGGTCACGGTCACGAATTCTCATGATTACCCACAGACCCAATACATTTTTCATGAGGAATCCAGAATGCCAAAGATTGTTGTCAAATACATCTGTTTGGGCCCTGAACGGCCAAATACGTGATTTGTGCTAATTTGAGTTCAAAAGAATAAAAGTTTGGTCACTCTCACAGATTGGCATGAAAACCCACACACCCGCTCCATTTTTCATAAGGATTGCAGAATGGCAAAGATTGTTGTCAAATTCATCCGTTTTAGCCCTGAACGCCAAATACGCGATTTGTGCTAATTTGAGGTCAAAAGAATGAAACTTCGGTCACTGTCACGGATTCTCATGAAAACCCACAGACCCACTCTATTTTTCTTGAGGAATGAAGAATGCCACAGATTGTTGTCAAATTCATCCGTTTTCGCCCTGAACGTCCAAATACGTGATTTGTGCTAATTTGAGGTCAAAAGAATGAAACTTCGGTCACTGTCACAGATTGGTATGAAAACCCACAGACCCGCTCCATTTTTCATGAGGAATGCAGAATGCCAAAGATTGTTGTCAAATTCATCCGTTTTCGCCCTGAACGGCCAAATACGTGATTTGTGCTAATTTGAGGTCAAAAGAATGAAACTTCGGTCACTGTCACAGATTGGTATGAAAACCCACAGACCCGCTCCATTTTTCATGAAGAATCTAGAATGCCAAAGATTGTTGTCAAATTCATCCGTTTGTGACTTGAACGGCCAATTATGTTATTTGTGCTATTATGAGATTAAAAGAATGAAAGTTTGGTCACTGTAACGGAATCTCATGAAAACCCATATACCCACTAGATTTTTCATGAGGAATGCAGAATGCCTGATATTGTTTTCAAATTCATCCGTTTGTGCCCTGAACGGCCAAATACGTGATTTGTGCTATTATGAGAATAAAAGAATGAAAGTTTGGTCACTATCCCGGATTTTCATGAAATCCCACAGACCCACTCCATTTTTCATGAGGAATCGAGAATGCCAAAGATTGTTGTCAAATACATCTGTTTGGGCCCTGAACGGCCAAATACGTGATGTGTGCTAATTTGAGGTCAAAAGAATAAAAGTTTGGTCACTGTCACAGATTGGCATGAAAACCCACACACCCGCTCCATTTTTCATGAGGAATGCAGAATGCCAAAGATTGTTGTCAAATTCATCCGTTTTAGCCCTGAACGGCCAAATACGTTATTTGTGCTAATTTGAGGTCAAAAGAATGAAACTTCAGTCACTGTCACGGATACTCATGAAAACCCACAGACCCCCTCCATTTTTCATGAGGAATGAAGAATGCCACCGATTGTTGTCAAATTCATCTGTTTGGGCCCTCAACGGCCAAATACGTGATTTGTGCTAATTTGAGGTCAAAAGAATGAAAGTTCGGTCACTGTCACCGATTGGCATGAAAACCCACACACCAGCTCCATTTTTCATGAAGAATCTTGAATGCCAAAGATTGTTGTCAAATTCATCCGTTTGTGCCCTGAACGGCCAAATACGTTATATGTGCTAATTTGTGGTTAGAAGAATGAAAGTTTGGTCACGGTCACGGATTCTCATGAAAACACACAGACCCACTCCATTTTTCATGAGGAATCCAGAAAGCCACAGATTGTTGTCAAATTCATCCGTTTCGGCCCTGAACGGCCAAATACGTGATTTGTGCTAATTTGAGGTCAAAACAATGAAACTTCGGTCACTGTCACGGATTCTCATGAAAACCCACAGACCCACTCCATTTTTCATGAGGAATCCAGAATGCCACAGATTGTTGTCAAATTCATCCGTTTGGGCGCTGACCGGCCAAATTCGTGATTTGTGCTAATTTGAGGTCAAAAGAATGAAAGTTCGGTCACTGTCACAGATTGGCATGAAAACCCACACACCAGCTCCATTTTTCATGACGAATCCAGAATGCCAAAGATTGTTGTCAAATTCATCCGTTTTGGCCCTGAACGGCCAAATACGTTATTTGTGCTAATTTGAGGTCAAAAGAATGAAACTTCGGTCACTGTCACGGATTCTCATGAAAACCCACAGACCCACTCTATTTTTCATAAGGAATCCAGAATACCAAAAATTGTTGTCAAATTCATCTGATTAGGCCCTGAACGGCCAAATATGTGATTTGTGCTAATTTGAGGTCAAAAGAATGAAACTTCGGTAACTGTCACGGATTCTCATGAAAACCCACAGACCCACTCCATTTTTCATGAAGAATCAAGAATGCCAAAGATTGTTGTCAAATTCATCCGTTTGTGCCTTGAACGGCCAAATTCGTGATTTGTGCTATTATGAGGTGAAAAGAATGAAAGTTTGGTCACTGTCTCGGATTCCCATGAAAACCCACAGACCCACTCCATTTTTCATGAGGAATCCAGAATGCCAAAGTTTGTTGTCAAATACATCTGTTTGGGCCCTGAACGGCCAAATACGTGATTTGTCCTAATTTGAGGTCAAAAGAATAAAAGTTTGGTCACTGTCACAGATTGGCATGAAAACCTACACACCCGCTCCATTTTTCATGAGGAATGCAGAATGCCAAAGATTATTGTCAAATTCATCCATTTTAGCCCTGAACGGCCAAATACGTGATTCGTGCTAATTTGAGGTCAAAAGAATGAAACTTCGGTCACTGTCACGGATTCTCATGAAAACCCAAAGACCCACTCCATTTTTCATGAGGAATCCAGAATGCCACAGATTGTTGTCAAATTCATGCGTTTGGGCCCTGAACGACCAAATACGTGATTTGTGCTAATTTGAGGTCAAAAGAATGAAAGTTCGGTCACTGTCACAGATTGGCATGAAAACCCACACACCAGCTCCTTTTTTCATGAAGAATCCAGAATGCCAAAGATTGTTGTCAAATTCATCCGTCTGTGCCTTGAACGGCCAAATACGTTATTTGTGCTATTATGAGGTTAAAAGAATGAAAGTTTGGTCACTGTCACGGATTCCCATGAAAACCCACAGACCCATTCTATTTTTCTTGAGGAATGAAGAATGCCACAGATTGTTGTCAAATTCATCCGTTTTCGCCCTGAACGGCCAAATACGTGATTTGTGCTAATTTGAGGTCAAAAGAATGAAACTTCGGTCACTGTCACGGATTCTCATGAAAACCCACAGACCCACTCTATTTTTCATAAGGAATCCAGAATACCAAAAATTGTTGTCAAATTCATCTGATTAGGCCCTGAACGGCCAAATATGTGATTTGTGCTAATTTGAGGTCAAAAGAATGAAACTTCGGTAACTGTCACGGATTCTCATGAAAACCCACAGACCCACTCCATTTTTCATGAAGAATCAAGAATGCCAAAGATTGTTGTCAAATTCATCCGTTTGTGCCTTGAACGGCCAAATTCGTGATTTGTGCTATTATGAGGTGAAAAGAATGAAAGTTTGGTCACTGTCTCGGATTCCCATGAAAACCCACAGACCCACTCCATTTTTCATGAGGAATCCAGAATGCGAAAGATTGTTGTCAAATACATCTGTTTGGGCCCTGAACGGCCAAATACGTGATTTGTGCTAATTTGAGGTCAAAAGAATAAAAGTTTGGTCACTATCACAGATTGACATGAAAACCCACACTCCCGCTCCATTTTTCATGAGGAATCCAGAATGCCAAAGATTGTTGTCAAATACATCTGTTTGGGCCCTGAACGGCCAAATACGTGATTTGTGCTAATTTGAGGTCAAAAGAATAAAAGTTTGGTCACTGTCACAGATTGGCATGAAAACCCACACACCCGCTCCATTTTTAATGAGGAATGCAGAATGCCAAAGATTGTTGTAAAATTCATCCGTTTTCGCCCTGAACGGCCAAATACGTTATTTGTGCTAATTTGAGGTCAAAAGAATTAAACTTTGGTCACTGTCACGGATTCTCATGAAAACCCACAGACCCACTCCATTTTTCATGAGGAATCCAGAATGCCAAAGATTGTTGTCAAATTCATCTGTTTTGCCATGAACGGCGAAATACGTGATTTGTGCTAATTTGAGGTCAAAAGAATGAAAGTTCGGTCACTGTCACAGATTGGCATGAAAACCCACACACCAGCCCCATTTTTCATGAAGAATCTAGAATGCCACAGATTGTTGTCAAATTCATCCGTTTGTGACTTGAACGGCCAAATACGTGATTTGTGCTATTATGAGGTTAAAAGAATGAAAGTTTGGTCACTGTCACGGATTCTCATGAAAACCCACAGACCCACTCCATTTTTCATGAGGAATCCAGAATGCCAAAGATTGTTGTCAAATACCTCTGTTTGGGCCCTGAACGGCCAAATACGTGATTTGTGCTAATTTGAGGTCAAAAGAATAAAAGTTTGGTCACTATCACATATTGACATGAAAACCCACACACCCGCTCCATTTTTCATGAGGATTGCAGAATGCCGTAGATTGTTGTCAAATTCATCCGTATTAGCCCTGAACGCCAAATACGCGATTTGTGCTAATTTGAGGTCAAAAGAATGAAACTTAGGTCACTGTCACGGATTCTCATGAAAACCCACAGACCCACTCTATTTTTCATGAGGAATGAAGAATGCCACAGATTGTTGTCAAATTCATCCGTTTTAACCCTGAACGGCCAAATACGAGATTTGTGCTAATTTGAGGTCAAATACGTTATTTGTGCTATTATGAGGTTAAAAGAATGAAAGTTTGGTCACTGTCACGGAATCTCATGAAAACCCATATACCCACTAGTTTTTTCATGAGGAATGCAGAGTGCCAGATATTGTTTTCAAATTTATCCGTTTGTGCCCTGAACGGCCAAATACGTGATTTGTGCTATTTTGAGGTTAAAAGAATGAAAGTTTGGTCACTGTCACGGATTCCCATGAAAACCTACAGACCCACTCCATTTTTCATGAGGAATCTAGAATGCCAAAGATTGTTGTCAAATACATCTGTTTGGGCCCTGAACGGCCAAATACGTGATTTGTGCTAATTTGAGGTGAAAAGAATAAAAGTTTGGTCACTGTCACAGATTGGCATGAAAACCCACACACCCGCTCCATTTTTCATGAGGAATGTAGAATGCCAAAGATTGTTGTAAAATTCATCCGTTTTAGCCCTGAACGGCCAAATACGTTATTTGTGCTAATTTAAGGTCAAAAGAATTAAACTTCGGTCACTGTCACGGATTCTCATTAAAACCCACAGACCCACTCCATTTTTCATGAGGAATCCAGAATGCCAAAGATTGTTGTCAAATTCATCCGTTTAGCCCTGAACGGCGAAATACAAGATTTGTGCTAATTTGAGGTCAAAAGAATGAAAGTTCGGTCACTGTCACAGATTGGCATGAAAACCCACACACCAGCTCCATTTTTCATGAAGAATCTAGAAAGCCAAAGATTGTTGTCAAATTCATCCGTTTGTGACTTGAACGGCCAAATACGTGATTTGTGCTAAATTGAGGTCAAAAGAATAAAAGTTTGGTCACTATCACAGATTGGCATGAAAACCCACACACCCGCTCCATTTTTCATGAGGATTGCAGAATGCCAAAGATTGTCGTCAAATTCATCCGTTTTAGCCCTGAAGCCAAATACGCGATTTGTGCTAATTTGAGGTCAAAAGAATGAAACTTCGGTCACTGTCACGGATTATCATGAAAACCCACAGACCCACTCTATTTTTCATGAGGAATGAAGAATGCCACAGATTGTTGTCAAATTCATCCGTTTAGCCCTTAACGGCCAAATACGTGATTTGTGCTAATTTGAGGTCAAAAGAATGAAACTTCGGTCACTGTCACGGATTCTCATGAAAACCCACAGACCCACTCCATTTTTCATGAGGAATCCAGAATGCCACAGATTGTTGTCAAATTCATCCGTTTGGGCCCTGAACGGCCAAATACGTGATTTGTGCTAATTTGAAGTCAAAAGAATAAAAGTTTGGTCACTGTCACAGATTGGCATGAAAACCCACACACCCGCTCCATTTTTCATGAGGATTGCAGAATGCCAAAGATTGTTGTCAAATTTATCCGTTTTAGCCCTGAACGCCAAATACGCGATTTGTGCTAATTTGAGGTCAAAAGAATGAAACTTCGGTCACTGTCACGGATTCTCTTGAAAACCCACAGACCCACTCCATTTTTCATGAGGAATCCAGAATGCCATAGATTGTTGTCAAATTCATCTGTTTGGGCCCTGAACGGCCAAATACGTGATTTGTGCTAATTTGAGGTCAAAAGAATGAAAGTTCGGTCACTTTCACAGATTGGCATGAAAACCCACAGACCAGCTCCATTTTTCTTGACGAATCCAGAATGCTAAAGATTGTTGTCAAATTCATCCGTTTGGGCCCTGAATGGCCAAATACGAGATTTGTGCTAATTTGAGGTCAAAAGAATGAAACTTCGGTCACTGTCACGGATTCTCATGAAAACCCAAAGACCCACTCCATTTTTCATGAGGAATGAAGAATGCCACAGATTGTTGTCAAATTCATCCGTTTCGGCCCTGAACGGCCAAATACGAGATTTGAGCTAATTTGAGGTCAAAAGAATGAAAGTTCGGTCACTGTCACAGATTGGCATGAAAACCCACACACCAGCTCCATTTTTCATGACGAATCAAGAATGCCAAAGATTGTTGTCAAATTCATCCGTTTTAGCCTGAACGGCCAAATACGTGATTTGTGCTAATTTGAGGTCAAAAGAATGAAAGTTCGGTCACTGTCACAGATTGGCATGAAAACCCACACACCAGCTCCATTTTTCATGACGAATCAAGAATGCCAAAGATTGTTGTCAAATTCATCCGTTTTAGCCTGAACGGCCAAATACGTGATTTGTGCTAATTTGAGGTCAAAAGAATGAAACTTTGGTCACTGTCACGGATTCTCATGAAAACCCACAGACCCACTCTATTTTTCATGAGGAATCCAGAATGCCAAAGATTGTTGTCAAATTCATCTGTTTGGGCCATGAACGGCTAAATACATGATTTATGCTAATTTGAGGTCAAAAGAATGAAAGTTGGGTCACTGTCACAGATTGGCTTGAAAACCCACACACCCGCTCCATTTTTCATGAGGAATGCATAATGCCAAAGATTGTTGTCAAATTCATCCGTTTTAGCCCTGAACGGCCAAATACGTGATTTGTGCTATTTTGAGGTTAAAAGAATGAAAGTTTGGTCACTGTCACGGATTCCTATGAAAACCCACAGACCCACTCCATTTTTCATGAGGAATCCAGAATGCCAAAGATTGTTGTCAAATACATCTGTTTGGGCCCTGAACGGCCAAATACGTGATTTGTGCTAATTTGAGGTCAAAAGAATAAAAGTTTGGTCACTGTCACAGATTGGCATGAAAACCCACACACCCGCTCCATTTTTAATGAGGAATGCAGAATGCCAAAGATTGTTGTAAAATTCATCCGTTTTCGCCCTGAACGGCCAAATACGTTATTTGTGCTAATTTGAGGTCAAAAGAATTAAACTTCGGTCACTGTCACGGATTCTCATGAAAACCCACAGACCCACTCCATTTTTCATGAGGAATCCAGAATGCGAAAGATTGTTGTCAAATTCATCTGTTTTGCCCTGAACGGCGAAATACGTGATTTGTGCTAATTTGAGGTCAAAAGAATGAAAGTTCGGTCACTGTCACAGATTGGCATGAAAACCCACACACCAGCCCCATTTTTCATGACGAATCTAGAATGCCACAGATTGTTGTCAAATTCATCCGTTTGTGACTTGAACGGCCAAATACGTGATTTGTGCTATTATGAGGTTAAAAGAATGAAAGTTTGGTCACTGTCACAGATTCTCGTGAAAACCCACAGACCCACTCCATTTTTCATGAGGAATCCAGAATGCCAAAGATTGTTGTCAAATACATCTGTTTGGGCCCTGAACGGCCAAATACGTGATTTGTGCTAATTTGAGGTCAAAAGAATAAAAGTTTGGTCACTATCACAGATTGACATGAAAACCCACACACCCGCTCCATTTTTCATGAGGATTGCAGAATGCCGTAGATTGTTGTCAAATTCATCCGTATTAGCCCTGAACGCCAAATACGCGATTTGTGCTAATTTGAGGTCAAAAGAATGAAACTTAGGTCACTGTCACGGATTCTCATGAAAACCCACAGACCCACTCTATTTTTCATGAGGAATGAAGAATGCCACAGATTGTTGTCAAATTCATCCGTTTTAACCCTGAACGGCCAAATACGAGATTTGTGCTAATTTGAGGTCAACTACGTTATTTGTGCTATTATGAGGTTAAAAGAATGAAAGTTTGGTCACTGTCACGGAATCTCATGAAAACCCATATACCCACTAGATTTTTCATGAGGAATGCAGAGTGCCAGATATTGTTTTCAAATTTATCCGTTTGTGCCCTGAACGGCCAAATACGTGATTTGTGCTATTTTGAGGTTAAAAGAATGAAAGTTTGGTCACTGTCACGGATTCCCATGAAAACCTACAGACCCACTCCATTTTTCATGAGGAATCTAGAATGCCAAAGATTGTTGTCAAATACATCTGTTTGGGCCCTGAACGGCCAAATACGTGATTTGTGCTAATTTGAGGTCAAAAGAATAAAAGTTTGGTCACTGTCACAGATTGGCATGAAAACCCACACACCCGCTCCATTTTTCATGAGGAATGTAGAATGCCAAAGATTGTTGTAAAATTCATCCGTTTTAGCCCTGAACGGCCAAATACGTTATTTGTGCTAATTTAAGGTCAAAAGAATTAAACTTCGGTCACTGTCACGGATTCTCATTAAAACCCACAGACCCACTCCATTTTTCATGAGGAATCCAGAATGCCAAAGATTGTTGTCAAATTCATCCGTTTAGCCCTGAACGGCGAAATACAAGACTTGTGCTAATTTGAGGTCAAAAGAATGAAAGTTCGGTCACTGTCACAGATTGGCATGAAAACCCACACACCAGCTCCATTTTTCATGAAGAATCTAGAAAGCCAAAGATTGTTGTCAAATTCATCCGTTTGTGACTTGAACGGCCAAATACGTGATTTGTGCTAAATTGAGGTCAAAAGAATAAAAGTTTGGTCACTATCACAGATTGGCATGAAAACCCACACACCCGCTCCATTTTTCATGAGGATTGCAGAATGCCAAAGATTGTCGTCAAATTCATCCGTTTTAGCCCTGAAGCCAAATACGCGATTTGTGCTAATTTGAGGTCAAAAGAATGAAACTTCGGTCACTGTCACGGATTATCATGAAAACCCACAGACCCACTCTATTTTTCATGAGGAATGAAGAATGCCACAGATTGTTGTCAAATTCATCCGTTTAGCCCTTAACGGCTAAATATGTGATTTGTGCTAATTTGAGGTCAAAAGAATGAAACTTCGGTCACTGTCACGGATTCTCATGAAAACCCACAGACCCACTCCATTTTTCATGAGGAATCCAGAATGCCACAGATTGTTGTCAAATTCATCCGTTTGGGCCCTGAACGGCCAAATACGTGATTTGTGCTAATTTGAAGTCAAAAGAATAAAAGTTTGGTCACTGTCACAGATTGGCATGAAAACCCACACACCCGCTCCATTTTTCATGAGGATTGCAGAATGCCAAAGATTGTTGTCAAATTTATCCGTTTTAGCCCTGAACGCCAAATACGCGATTTGTGCTAATTTGAGGTCAAAAGAATGAAACTTCGGTCACTGTCACGGATTCTCTTGAAAACCCACAGACCCACTCCATTTTTCATGAGGAATCCAGAATGCCATAGATTGTTGTCAAATTCATCTGTTTGGGCCCTGAACGGCCAAATACGTGATTTGTGCTAATTTGAGGTCAAAAGAATGAATGTTCGGTCACTTTCACAGATTGGCATGAAAACCCACAGACCAGCTCCATTTTTCATGACGAATCCAGAATGCTAAAGATTGTTGTCAAATTCATCCGTTTGGGCCCTGAACGGCCAAATACGAGATTTGTGCTAATTTGAGGTCAAAAGAATGAAACTTCGGTCACTGTCACGGATTCCCATGAAAACCCAAAGACCCACTCCATTTTTCATGAGGAATGAAGAATGCCACAGATTGTTGTCAAATTCATCCGTTTCGGCCCTGAACGGCCAAATACGTGATTTGTGCTAATTTGAGGTCAAAAGAATGAAAGTTCGGTCACTGTCACAGATTGGCATGAAAACCCACACACCAGCTCCATTTTTCATGACGAATCAAGAATGCCAAAGATTGTTGTCAAATTCATCCGTTTTAGCCTGAACGGCCAAATACGTGATTTGTGCTAATTTGAGGTCAAAAGAATGAAACTTTGGTCACTGTCACGGATTCTCATGAAAACCCACAGACCCACTCTATTTTTCATGAGGAATCCAGAATGCCAAAGATTGTTGTCAAATTCATCTGTTTGGGCCATGAACGGCTAAATACATGATTTATGCTAATTTGAGGTCAAAAGAATGAAAGTTGGGTCACTGTCACAGATTGGCTTGAAAACCCACACACCCGCTCCATTTTTCATGAGGAATGCATAATGCCAAAGATTGTTGTCAAATTCATCCGTTTTAGCCCTGAACGGCCAAATAAGTGATTTGTGCTAATTTGAGGTCAAAAGAATGAAACTTCGGTCACTGTCACGGATTCTCATGAAAACCCACAGACCCACTCCATTTTTCATGAGGAATCCAGAATGCCACAGATTGTTGTCAAATTCATCTGTTTGGGCCCTGAGCGGCCAAATACGTGATTTGTGCTAATTTGAGGTCAAAAGATGAAAGTTCGGTCACTGTCACAGATTGGAATCAAAACACACACACCAGCTCCATTTTTCATGACGAATCCAGAATGCCAAAGATTGTTGTCAAATTCATCTGTTTGTGCCTTGAACGGCCAAATACTTTATTTGTGTTATTATGAGGTTAAAAGAATGAAAGTTTGGTCACTGTCACGGATTCTCATGAAAACCCACAGACCCTCTCCATTTTTCATCAGGAATGCAGAATGCCAAAGATTGTTGTCAAATTCATCCGTTTTAGCCCTGAACGGCCAAATACGCGATTTGTGCTAATTTGAGGTCAAAAGAATGAAACTTCGGTCACTGTCACGGATTCTCATGAAAACCCACAGACCAACTCCATTTTTCATGAGAAATGAAGAATGCCACAGATTGTTGTCAAATTCATCCGTTTGGGCCCTTAACAGCCAAATACGTGATTTGTGCTAATTTGAGGTCAAAAGAATGAAAGTTCGGTCACTGTCACAGATTGGCATGAAAACCCACACACCAGCTCCATTTTTCATGAAGAATCCAGAATGCCAAAGATTGTTGTCAAATTCATCCGTCTGTGCCTTGAACGGCCAAATACGTTATTTGTGCTATTATGAGGTTAAAAGAATGAAAGTTTGGTCACTGTCACGGAATCTCATGAAAACCCATATACCCACTAGATTTTTCATGAGGAATGCAGAATGCCAGATATTGTTTTCAAATTCATCCGTTTGTGCCCTGAACGGCCAAATACGTGATTTGTCCTAATTTGAGGTCAAAAGAATAAAAGTTTGTTCACTGTCACAGATTGGAATGAAAACCCACACATCCGCTCCATTTTTCATGAGGAATGCAGAATGCCAAAGATTGTTGTCAAATTCATCCGTTTTAGCCCTGAACGGCAAAATATGTGATTTGTGCTAATTTGATGTCAAAAGAAGGAAACTTCGGTCACTGTCACGGATTCTCATGAAAACCCAAAGACCCACTCCATTTTTCATGAGGAATCCAGAATGCCACAGATTGTTGTCAAATTCATCCGTTTCGGCCCTGAACGGCCAAATACGTGATTTGTGCTAATTTGAGGTCAAAAGAATGAAAGTTCGGTCACTGTCACAGATTGGCATGAAAACCCACACACCAGCTCCATTTTTCATGACGAATCAAGAATGCCAAAGATTGTTGTCAAATTCATCCGTTTTAGCCTGAACGGCCAAATACGTGATTTGTGCTAATTTGAGGTCAAAAGAATGAAACTTTGGTCACTGTCACGGATTCTCATGAAAACCCACAGACCCATTCTATTTTTCATGAGGAATCCAGAATGCCAAAGATTGTTGTCAAATTCATCTGTTTGGGCCATGAACGGCTAAATACATGATTTATGCTAATTTGAGGTCAAAAGAATGAAAGTTGGGTCACTGTCACAGATTGGCTTGAAAACCCACACACCCGCTCCATTTTTCATGAGGAATGCATAATGCCAAAGATTGTTGTCAAATTCATCCGTTTTAGCCCTGAACGGCCAAATAAGTGATTTGTGCTAATTTGAGGTCAAAAGAATGAAACTTCGGTCACTGTCACGGATTCTCATGAAAACCCACAGACCCACTCCATTTTTCATGAGTAATCCAGAATGCCACAGATTGTTGTCAAATTCATCTGTTTGGGACCTGAGCGGCCAAATACGTGATTTGTGCTAATTTGAGGTCAAAAGAATGAAAGTTCGGTCACTGTCACAGATTGGAATCAAAACACACACACCAGCTCCATTTTTCATGATGAATCCAGAATGCCAAAGATTGTTGTCAAATTCATCTGTTTGTGCCTTGAACGGCCAAATACTTTATTTGTGTTATTATGAGGTTAAAAGAATGAAAGTTTGGTCACTGTCACGGATTCTCATGAAAACCCACAGACCCTCTCCATTTTTCATGAGGAATCCAGAATGCCAAAGATTGTTGTCATAGACATCCGTTTGTGCCCTGAACGGCCAAATACGTGATTTGTGCTAATTTGAGGTCAAAATAATAAAAGTTTGGTCACTGTCACAGATTGGCATGAAAACCCACACACCCGCTCCATTTTTCATGAGGAATGCAGAATGCCAAAGATTGTTGTCAAATTCATCCGTTTTAGCCCTGAACGGCCAAATACGCGATTTGTGCTAATTTGAGGTCAAAAGAATGAAACTTCGGTCACTGTCACGGATTCTCATGAAAACCCACAGACCAACTCCATTTTTCATGAGAAATGAAGAATGCCACAGATTGTTGTCAAATTCATCCGTTTGGGCCCTTAACAGCCAAATACGTGATTTGTGCTAATTTGAGGTCAAAAGAATGAAAGTTCGGTCACTGTCACAGATTGGCATGAAAACCCACACACCAGCTCCATTTTTCATGAAGAATCCAGAATGCCAAAGATTGTTGTCAAATTCATCCGTCTGTGCCTTGAACGGCCAAATACGTTATTTATGCTATTATGAGGTTAAAAGAATGAAAGTTTGGTCACTGTCACGGAATCTCATGAAAACCCATATACCCACTAGATTTTTCATGAGGAATGCAGAATGCCAAATATTGTTTTCAAATTCATCCGTTTGTGCCCTGAACGGCCAAATACGTGATTTGTGCTATTTTGAGGTTAAAAGAATGAAAGTTTGGTCACTGTCACGGATTCCTATGAAAACCCACAGACCCACTCCATTTTTCATGAGGAATCCAGAATGCCAAAGATTGTTGTCAAATACATCTGTTTGGGCCCTGAACGGCCAAATACGTGATTTGTGCTAATTTGAGGTCAAAAGAATAAAAGTTTGGTCACTGTCACAGATTGGCATGAAAACCCACACACCCGCTCCATTTTTAATGAGGAATGCAGAATGCCAAAGATTGTTGTAAAATTCATCCGTTTTCGCCCTGAACGGCCAAATACGTTATTTGTGCTAATTTGAGGTCAAAAGAATTAAACTTCGGTCACTGTCACGGATTCTCATGAAAACCCACAGACCCACTCCATTTTTCATGAGGAATCCAGAATGCCAAAGATTGTTGTCAAATTCATCTGTTTTGCCCTGAACGGCGAAATACGTGATTTGTGCTAATTTGAGGTCGAAAGAATGAAAGTTCGGTCACTGTCACAGATTGGCATGAAAACCCACACACCAGCCCCATTTTTCATGAAGAATCTAGAATGCCAAAGATTGTTGTCAAATTCATCCGTTTGTGACTTGAACGGCCAAATACGTGATTTGTGCTATTATGAGGTTAAAAGAATGAAAGTTTGGTCACTGTCACGGATTCTCATGAAAACCCACAAACCCACTCCATTTTTCATGAGGAATCCAGAATGCCAAAATTGTTGTCAAATACATCTGTTTGGGCCCTGAACGGCCAAATACGTGATTTGTGCTAATTTGAGGTCAAAAGAATAAAAGTTTGGTCACTATCACAGATTGACATGAAAACCCACACACCCGCTCCATTTTTCATGAGGATTGCAGAATGCCGTAGATTGTTGTCAAATTCATCCGTATTAGCCCTGAACGCCAAATACGCGATTTGTGCTAATTTGAGGTCAAAAGAAAGAAACTTCGGTCACTGTCACGGATTCTCATGAAAACCCACAGACCCACTCTATTTTTCATGAGGAATGAAGAATGCCACAGATTGTTGTCAAATTCATCCGTTTTAACCCTGAACGGCCAAATACGAGATTTGTGCTAATTTGAGGTCAAATACGTTATTTGTGCTATTATGAGGTTAAAAGAATGAAAGTTTGGTCACTGTCACGGAATCTCATGAAAACCCATATACCCACTAGATTTTTCATGAGGAATGCAGAATGCCAGATATTGTTTTCAAATTCATCCGTTTGTGCCCTGAACGGCCAAATACGTGATTTGTGCTATTTTGAGGTTAAAAGAATGAAAGTTTGGTCACTGTCACGGATTCCCATGAAAACCTACAGACCCACTCCATTTTTCATGAGGAATCTAGAATGCCAAAGATTGTTGTCAAATACATCTGTTTGGGCCCTGAACGGCCAAATACGTGATTTGTGCTAATTTGAGGTCAAAAGAATAAAAGTTTGGTCACTGTCACAGATTGGCATGAAAACCCACACACCCGCTCCATTTTTCATGAGGAATGCAGAATGCCAAAGATTGTTGTAAAATTCATCCGTTTTAGCCCTGAACGGCCAAATACGTTATTTGTGCTAATTTAAGGTCAAAAGAATTAAACTTCGGTCACTGTCACGGATTCTCATTAAAACCCACAGACCCACTCCATTTTTCATGAGGAATCCAGAATGCCAAAGATTGTTGTCAAATTCATCCGTTTAGCCCTGAAAGGCGAAATACAAGATTTGTGCTAATTTGAGGTCAAAAGAATGAAAGTTCGGTCACTGTCACAGATTGGCATGAAAACCCACACACCAGCTCCATTTTTCATGAAGAATCTAGAAAGCCAAAGATTGTTGTCAAATTCATCCGTTTGTTACTTGAACGGCCAAATACGTGATTTGTGCTAAATTGAGGTCAAAAGAATAAAAGTTTGGTCACTGTCACAGATTGGCATGAAAACCCACACACCCGCTCCATTTTTCATGAGGATTGCAGAATGCCAAAGATTGTCGTCAAATTCATCCGTTTTAGCCCTGAACGCCAAATACGCGATTTGTGCTAATTTGAGGTCAAAAGAATGAAACTTCGGTCACTGTCACGGATTATCATGAAAACCCACAGACCCACTCTATTTTTCATGAGGAATGAAGAATGCCACAGATTGTTGTCAAATTCATCCGTTTCGTCCTTAACGACCAAATACGTGATTTGTGCTAATTTGAGGTCAAAAGAATGAAACTTCGGTCACTGTCACGGATTCTCATGAAAACCCACAGACCCACTCCATTTTTCATGAGGAATCCAGAATGCCACAGATTGTTGTCAAATTCATCCGTTTGGGCCCTGAACGGCCAAATACGTGATTTGTGCTAATTTGAGGTCAAAAATATGAAAGTTCGGTCACTTTCACAGATTGGAATGAAAACCCACAGACCATCTCCATTTTTCATGACGAATCCAGAATGCCAAAGATTGTTGTCAAATTCATCCGTTTGGGCCCTGAACGGCCAAATACGAAATTTGTGCTAAGTTGAGGTCAAAAGAATGAAAGTTCGGTCACTATCACAGATTGGCATGAAAACCCACACACCAGCTCCATTTTTCATGACGAATCCAGAATGCCAAAGATTGTTATCAAATTCATCCGTTTTATCCCTGAACGGCCAAATACGAGATTTGTGCTAATTTGAGGTCAAAAGAATGAAAGTTCGGTCACTGTCACAGATCGGCATGAAAACCCACACACCAGCTCCATTTTTCATGACGAATCAAGAATGCCAAAGATTGTTGTCAAATTCATCCGTTTTAGCCTGAACGGCCAAATACGTGATTTGTGCTAATTTGAGGTCAAAAGAATGAAACTTTGGTCACTGTCACGGATTCTCATGAAAACCCACAGACCCACTCTATTTTTCATGAGGAATCCAGAATGCCAAAGATTGTTGTCAAATTCATCTGTTTGGGCCATGAACGGCTAAATACATGATTTATGCTAATTTGAGGTCAAAAGAATGAAAGTTGGGTTACTGTCACAGATTGGCTTGAAAACCCACGCACCCGCTCCATTTTTCATGAAAAATGCATAATGCCAAAGATTGTTGTCAAATTCATCTGTTTTAGCCCTGAACGGCCAAATAAGTGATTTGGGCTAATTTGAGGTCAAAAGAATGAAACTTCGGTCACTGTCACGGATTCTCATGAAAACCCACAGACCCACTCCATTTTTCATGAGGAATCCAGAATGCCACAGATTGTTGTCAAATTCATCTGTTTGGGCCCTGAACGGCCAAATACGTGATTTGTGCTAATTTGAGGTCAAAAGAATGAAAGTTCGGTCACTGTCACAGATTGGAATCAAAACACACACACCAACTCCATTTTTCATGACGAATCCAGAATGCCAAAGATTGTTGTCAAATTCATCTGTTTGTGCCTTGAACGGCCAAATACTTTATTTGTGTTATTATGAGGTTAAAAGAATGAAAGTTTGGTCACTGTCAGGGATTCTCATGAAAACCCACAGACCCTCTCCATTTTTCATGAGGAATCCAGAATGCCGAAGATTGTTGTCATAGACATCCGTTTGTGCCCTGAACGGCCAAATACGTGATTTGTGCTAATTTGAGGTCAAAATAATAAAAGTTTGGTCACTGTCACAGATTGGCATGAAAACCCACACACCCGCTCCATTTTTTATGAGGATTGCAGAATGCCAAAGATTGTTGTCAAATTCATCCGTTTTAGCCCTGAACGCCAAATACGCGATTTGTGCTAATTTGAGGTCAAAAGAATGAAACTTCGGTCACTGTCACGGATTCTCTTGAAAACCCACAGACCCACTCCATTTTTCATGAGGAATCCAGAATGCCATAGATTGTTGTCAAATTCATCTGTTTGGGCCCTGCACGGCCAAATACGTGATTTGTGCTAATTTGAGGTCAAAAGAATGAAAGTTCGGTCACTTTCACAGATTGGCATGAAAACCCACAGACCAGCTCCATTTTTCATGACGAATCCAGAATGCTAAAGATTGTTGTCAAATTCATCCGTTTGGGCCCTGAACGGAAAAATACGAGATTTGTGCAAATTTGAGGTCAAAAGAATGAAACTTCGGTCACTGTCACGGATTCTCATAAAAACCCAAAGACCCACTCCATTTTTCATGAGGAATGAAGAATGCCACAGATTGTTGTCAAATTCATCCGTTTCGGCCCTGAACGGCCAAATACGTGATTTGTGCTAATTTGAGGTCAAAAGAATGAAAGTTCGGTCACTGTCACAGATTGGCATGAAAACCCACACACCAGCTCCATTTTTCATGACGAATCAAGAATGCCAAAGATTGTTGTCAAATTCATCCGTTTTAGCCTGAACGGCCAAATACGTGATTTGTGCTAATTTGAGGTCAAAAGAATGAAACTTTGGTCACTGTCACGGATTCTCATGAAAACCCACAGACCCACTCTATTTTTCATGAGGAATCCAGAATGCCAAAGATTGTTGTCAAATTCATCTGTTTGGGCCATGAACGGCTAAATACATGATTTATGCTAATTTGAGGTCAAAAGAATGAAAGTTGGGTCACTGTCACAGATTGGCTTGAAAACCCACGCACCCGCTCCATTTTTCATGAAAAATGCATAATGCCAAAGATTGTTGTCAAATTCATCCGTTTTAGCCCTGAACGGCCAAATAAGTGATTTGTGCTAATTTGAGGTCAAAAGAATGAAACTTCGGTCACTGTCACGGATTCTCATGAAAACCCACAGACCCACTCCATTTTTCATGAGGAATCCAGAATGCCACAGATTGTTGTCAAATTCATCTGCTTGGGCCCTGAACGGCCAAATACGTGATTTGTGCTAATTTGAGGTCAAAAGAATGAAAGTTCGGTCACTGTCACAGATTGGAATCAAAACACACACACCAGCTCCATTTTTCATGACGAATCCAGAATGCCAAAGATTGTTGTCAAATTCATCTGTTTGGGCCCTGATCGGCCAAATACGTGATTTGTGCTAATTTGAGGTCAAAAGAATGAAACTTCGGTCACTGTCACGGATTCTCATGAAAACCCACAGACCAACTCCATTTTTCATGAGAAATGAAGAATGCCACAGATTGTTGTCAAATTCATCCGTTTGGGCCCTTAACAGCCAAATACGTGATTTGTGCTAATTTGAGGTCAAAAGAATGAAAGTTCGGTCACTTTCACAGATTGGCATGAAAACCCACAGACCAGCTCCATTTTTCATGACGAATCCAGAATGCTAAAGATTGTTGTCAAATTCATCCGTTTGGGCCCTGAAAGGCCAAATACGAGATTTGTGCTAATTTGAGGTCAAAAGAATGAAAGTTCGGTCACTATCACAGATTGGCATGAAAACCCACACACCAGCTCCATTTTTCATGACGAATCCAGAATGCCAAAGATTGTTGTCAAATTCATCCGTTTTAACCCTGAACGGCCAAATACGAGATTTGTGCTAATTTGAGGTCAAAAGAATGAAAGTTCGGTCACTGTCACAGATTGGCATGAAAACCCACACACCAGCTCCATTTTTCATGACGAATCCAAAATGCCAAAGATTGTTGTCAAATTCATCCGTTTTGGCCCTGAACGGCCAAATACGTGATTTGTCCTAATTTGAGGTCAAAAGAATAAAAGTTCGGTCACTGTCACAGATTGGCATGAAAACCCACACACCAGCTCCATTTTTTATGAAGAATACAGAATGCCAAAGATTGTTGTCAAATTCATCTGTTTGGGCCCTGAACGGCCAAATACGTGATTTGTGCTAATTTGAGGTCAAAAGAATGAAAGTTAGGTCACTGTCACAGATTGGCATGAAAACCCACAGACCCACTCCATTTTTCATGAGGAATCCAGAATGCCACAGATTGTTGTCAAATTCATCTGTTTGGGCCCTGAACGGCGAAATACGTGATTTGTGCTAATTTGAGGTCAAAAGAATAAAAGTTTGGTCGCAGTCACAGATTGGCTTGAAAACCCACACACCCGCTCCATTTTTCATGAGGAATGCATAATGCCAAAGATTGTTGTCAAATTCATCGGTTTTCGCCCTGAACGGCCAAATACGTGATTTGTGCTAATTTGAGGTGAAAAGAATAAAAGTTTGGTCACTGTCACAGATTGGCTTGAAAACCCACACACCCGCTCCATTTTTCATGAGGAATGCATAATGGCAAAGATTGTTCTCAAATTCATCCGTTTTCGCCCTGAACGGCCAAATACGTGATTTATGCTAATTTGAGGTCAAAGGAATGAAACTTCGGTCACTGTCACGGATTCTCATGAAAACCCACAGACCCACTCCATTTTTCATAAGGAATCCAGAATGCCACAGATTGTTGTCAAATTCATGCGTTTGGCCCTGAACGGCCAAATATGTGATTTGTGCTATTTTGAGGTTAAAAGAATGAAACTTCGGTCACTGTCACGGATTCTCATGAAAACCCACAGACCCACTCCATTTTTCATGAGGAATCCAGAATGCCACAGATTGTTGTCAAATTCATGCGTTTGCGCCCTGAACGGACAAATACGTGATTTGTGCTAATTTGAGGTCAAAAGAATCAAAGTTTGGTCACTGTCACAGATTGGCATGAAAACCCACACACCAGCTCCATTTTTCATGAAGAATCCAGAATGCCAAACATTGTTGTCAAACTCATCTGTTTGGGCCCTGAACGGCCTAATACGTGATTTGTGCTAATTTGAGGTCAAAAGAATAATGGTTGGGTCATTGTCACAGATTGATTTGAAAACCCACACACCCGCTCCATTTTTCATGAGGAATGCATAATGCCAAAGATTGTTTTCAAATTCATCCGTTTTAGCCCTGAACGGCCAAATACGTGATTTGTGCTAATTTGAGGTCAAAAGAATGAAACTTCGGTTACTGTCACGGATTCTCATGAAAACCCACAGACCCACTCCATTTTTCATGAGGAATCCAGAATGCCAGAGATTGTTGTCAAATTCATCCGTTTGGGCCCTGAACGGCCAAATACGTGATTTGTGCTAATTTGAGGTCAAAAGAATGAAAGTTTGGTCACTGTCACAGATTCTCATGAAAACCCACATACTAACTCCATTTTTCATGAGGAATCCAGAATTCCAAAGATTGTTGTAAAATTCATCTGTTTATGCCCTGAACGGCCAAAAACGTGATTTGTGCTAATTTGACGTAAAAAGAATGAAAGTTTGGTCACTGTCACAGATTGGCATGAAAACCGACATACCCACTCCATTTTTCATGAGGAATCCAGAAAGCCAAAGATTGTTGTCAAATTCATTCTTTTGGGCCTTGAAGGGACAAATACGTGATTTCTGTTAATTGAGGTCAAAACAATGAAAGTTTGGTCACTGTCACACATTGGCATGAAAACCCACACACCTGTCCCATTTTTCATGACGAACCCAGAATGCCGAAGATTATTTGCAAATTAATCCGTGATACGTGATTTGTGCTAATTTAAAGTCAAAAGAATGAAAGTTTGGTCACTGTCACGGATTGTCATGAAAACCCACAGACCCAATCCATTTTTCATGAGGAATCCAGAATGCCAGAGGTTGTTGTCAAATTCATATGTGTGGTCCCTAAAATGCCAAATACGTGATTTGTGCTAATTTGAGGTCAAAAGAATGAAAGTTTGCTCACTGTCACCGATTCTCATGAAAACCCACAAACCCACTTGATTTTTCATGAGGAATTCAGAATGCCGAAGGTTGTTGTCAAATTCATCCATTTGGGCTCAGAACGGACAAATAAGTGATTTGTGCTAATTTGAGGTGAAAAGAATGAAAGTTTGGTCACTGTCATGGATTCTCATGAAAACCCACATACCAACTCCATTTTTCATGAGGAATCCAGAATTCCAAAGATTGTTGTAAAATTCATCTGTTTATGCCCTGAACGGCCATATACGTGATTTGTGCTAATTTGAGGTCAAAAGAATAAAAGTTTGGTCACTCTCACGGATTCTCATGAAAACCCACAAACCCGCTCCATTTTTTATGAAGAATCAATAAGGCCGAAGATTGTAGTCAAATTCATTTGTTTTGGCCCTGAAGGGCGAAATACGTGATTTGTGCTAATTTGAGGGCAATAGAATGAAAGTTTGGTCCCTGACACGGATTCTCATGAAAACCCACAGACCCCCTCCATTTTTCATAATGAATCCAGAATGCCAAAGGTTGTTGCCAAATTCATCCGTTTACGCCCTGAACGGCAAAAAACGTGATTTGTGCTAATTTGAGGTCAAAAGAATGAAAGTTCGGTCACTGTCACAGATTGGCATGAAAACCCACACACCCGCTCCATTTGTTATGAAGAATCCAGAATGCCAAAAATTGTTGACAGATAATTGTTGTCAGATTCATCCGTTTGTGCCCTGAACAGCCAAATACGTGATTTGTGCTACTATGATGTTAAAAGAATGAAAGTTTGGTCACTATCACGGATTCTCATGAAAACCAACAAACCCACTCCATTTTTCATGAGGAATCCATAATGCCAAATATGGTTGTCAAATTCATCTGTTTGGGCCCTGAACGGCCAAATACATTATCTGTGCTAATTTGAGGTCAAAAGAATGAAAGTTTAGTCACTGTCTGAGATTGGAGTGAAAACCCACACACCAACTCCATTTTTCATAAATAATCCAGAATTGCAGTTATTGTTGTCAAATTCCTTCGTTTGGTCCATGAACGGCCAAATACGTGATTTGTGTTAATTTGAGGTCAAAGGAATGAAAATTTTGTGACTGTCTCGGATTGGCATGAAAACCCAAAGACCCACTCCATTTTTCATGAGGAATCCAGAATGGCAAAGATTGTTGTCAAATTTATATATTTGGGCCCTGAACGGCCAAATACGTTATTAGTGCTAATTTGAGGTCAAAAGAATGAAAATTTGGTCACTGTCTCGGATTGGCATGAAAACCCACATACCGACTCCATTTTTCATGAGGAATCCAGAAAGCCAAAGATTGTTGTCAAATTCATCTACTTGTGCCCTGAAGGGCCAAATACGTGATTTGTGCTAATTTGAGGTCAAAAGAATGAAAGTTTGGTCACTGTCACGGATTCACATGAAAACCCACAGACCCACTTCATTTTTTATGAGGAATCCAGAATGCCAAAGATTGTTGTCAAATTCATCCGTTTGGGCAATGAACGGCCAAATACGTGATTTCTGTTAATTTGAAGTCAAAACAATGAAAGTTTGGTCACTGTCACAAATTGGCATGAAAACCCACACACCTGTTCCATTTTTCATGACGAACCCAGAATGCCGAAGATTATTTGCAAATTAATCCGTGATACGTGATTTGTGCTAATTTGAGGTGAAAAGAATGAAAGTTTGGTCACTATCACGGATTCTCATGAAAACCAACAAACCCACTCCATTTTTCATGAGGAATCCACAATGCCAAATATGGTTGTCAAATTCTTCTGTTTGGGCCCTGAACGGCCAAATACATTTTCTGTGCTAATTTGAGGTCAAAAGAATGAAAGTTTAGTCACTGTTTGAGATTGGAGTGAAAACCCACACACCAACTCCATTTTTCATGAATAATCCAGAATGCCAGTTATTGTTGTCAAATTCCTTCGTTTGGTCCATAAACGGCCAAATACGAGATTTGTGCTAATTTGAGGTCAAAGGAATGAAAATTTTGTGACTGTCTCGGATTGGCATGAAAACCCAAAGACCCACTCCATTTTTCATGAGGAATCCAGAATGGCAAAGATTGTTGTCAAATTTATATATTTGGGCCCTGAACGGCCAAATACGTTATGTGTGCTAATTTGAGGTCAAAAGAATGAAACTATGGTCACTGTCTCGGATTGGCATGAAAACCCACATACTGACTCCATTTTTCATGAGGAATCCAGAAAGCCAAAGATTGTTGTCAAATTCATCCACTTGGGCCCTGAAGGGCCAAATACGTGATTTGTGCTAATTTGAGGTCAAAAGAATGAAAGTTTGGTCACTGTCACGGATTCACATGAAAACCCACAGACCCACTTCATTTTTTATGAGGAATCCAGAATGCCAAAGATTGTTGTCAAATTCATCCGTTTGGGCAATGAACGGCCAAATACGTGATTTCTGTTAATTTGAGGTCAAAACAATGAAAGTTTGGTCACTGTCACAAATTGGCATGAAAACCCACACACCTGTTCCATTTTTCATGACGAACCCAGAATGCCGAAGATTATTTGCAAATTAATCCGTGATACATGATTTATGCTAATTTGAGGTCAAAAGAATGAAAGTTTGGTCACTGTCACGGATTGCCATGAAAACCCACAGACCCAATCCATTTTTCATGAGGAATCCAGAATGCCAGAGATTGTTGTCAAATTCATATGTGTGGTCCCTGAAATGCCAAATACGTGATTTGTGCTAATTTGAGGTCAAAATAATGAAAGTTTGGTCACTGTCACCGATTCTCATGAAAACCCACAAACCCTATTGATTTTTCATGAGGAATCATGAATGCCCAAGATTGTTGTCAAATTTATCAGTTTGGGCCCTGAACGGCCAAATACGTGATTTGTGCTAATTTGAGGTCAAATGAATAAAAGTTTTGTCACTGTCCCGGATTCTCATAAAAACCCACAGACCCACTCTATTTTTCATGAGGAATCCAGACTTCCCAGGATTGTTGTCAAATTCATCCGTTTGAGCCACTGCAAGACAAATATGTGATTTGTGCTAATTTGAGGTCAAAAGAATGAAAGTTTGGTCACTGTCATAGATTGGGATGAAAACCCATACACCCGCTCCATTTTTTGTGGAGAATCCAGAATGCCGATGATTGTTGTTAAATTCTTCCTTTTGGACCCTGAACTGCCAAATACGTGATTTGTACTAATTTGAGGTCAAAAGAATAAAAGTTTGGTCACTGTCAGAGATTGGCATGAAACCAACACACCCACTCCAGTTTTAATGAGGAATCCAGAATGCTAAATATGGTTGTCAAATTCATCCGTGTGAGCCCTGAAGGGCCAAATCCGTGATTTTTGCTAATTTGAGGTCGAAAGAATAAAACTTTGGTCATTATCACGGATTCTCATGAAAACCCACAGACCCACTCCATTTTTCATGTGGAATCCAGAATGCTAAATATGGTTGTCAAATACATTCGTTTGGGCCCTTCACGGCTAAATACGTGATTTTTGCTAATTTGAGGTCAAAAGAGTGAAAGTTTCGTCACTGTCACAGATTGGCATGAAAACCGACACACCCGCTCCATTTTTCATGAATAGTCAGAATGCCAAGGATTGTAGTCAAATTCATCCGTTTATGCCCTGAACTGCCAAAAACGTGATTTGTGCTAATTTGAGGTCAAAGGAATAAAAGTTTGGTCAGTATCAGAGATTGGCATGAAAACCAACACACCCACTCCAGTTTTAATGAGGAATCCTGAATGCTAAATATGGTTGCCAAATTCATCTGTTTGGGCCCTGGACGGCCAAATACGTGATTTGTGCTAATTTGAGGTTAAAAGAATGAAAGTTTGGTCACTGTCACCGATTCTCATGAAAAAGAACATACCCACTCCATTTTTCTTAAGGAATCCAGAATGTCAAAGATTGTTGTCAAATTCATCTGTTTGGGCCCTGATCGGCCAAATACATGATTTGTGCTAATTTGAGGTCAAAAGAATGAAAGTTTGGTCACTGTCACAGTTTGGCATAAAAACCCACACACCCGCTCCATTTTTCATGAAGAATCCAAAATGCCAAAGATTTTTGTCAAATTCATCCGTTTGGGCTCTGAAGGGACAAATACATGATTTGTTCTAATTTAAGGTCAAAAGAATGAAAGTTTGGTCACTGTCACGGATTCTCATGAAAACCCACATACCCACTCCATATTCATGATGAGTCCAGAATGCCTTAGATTGTTGTAAAATTCGTCTGTTTGAGCCCTGAACGGCGAAATACGTTATTTGTGCTAATTTTAGGCCAAAAGAATGAAAGTTTGGTCACTGTCACGGATTCTCAAGAAAACCCACATACCCACTCCATATTCATGAGGAATCCAGATTGCCATAGATTGTTGTAAAATTCGTCTGTTTGGGCCCTGAACGGCGAAATACATTATTTGTGCTAATTTTAGGTCAAAAGAATGAAAGTTTGATCACCGTCTCGGATTCTCATGAAAACCCACATACCCGCTCCATTTTTCATGAGGAATCCAGAATGCCAAAGATTGTTGTCAAATTCATCCGTTTGCCCTGAACGGCGAAATACGTTATTTGTACTAATCTTAGGTCAAAAGAATGAAAGTTTGGTGACTGTCTCGGATTCTCATGAAAAGCCACATACCGACTTCATTTTTCATGAGTAATCTAGAATACCAGATATTGTTGTCAAATTCATCCGTTTGGGCCTTGAACGGAAAAAACACATGATTTATGCTAATTTGAGTTCAAAAGAATGAAAGTTTGGTCACTATCATGGATTGGCATGAAAACCCACACACACACTCCATTTTTCATGAGGAATCCAGAATGCTAAATATGGTTGTCAAATTCATCCGTTTAGGCCCTGCACAGCCAAATACGTGATTTGTGCCAATTTGAGGTCAAAAGAATGAAAGTTTGGTCACTATGACAGATTGGCATGAAAACCGACACATCCACTCCAGTTTTCATGAGGAATCCAGAATGCTAAATATGGTTGTCAAATTCATCCGTTTGTGTAGTGCACGGCCAAATACATGATTTGTGCTAATTTGAGGTCAAAAGAATGAAAGTTTGGTCACTCTCACGGATTGGCATGAAAACCAACACACCCACTCCAGTTTTCATGATTAAACCGGAATGCAAAATATGGTTGTCAAATTCATCTGTTTGGGCTCTCAACGGCCAAATACATGATTTGTGCTAATTTGAGGTCAAAAGAATGAAAGTTTGGTCACTCTCACGGATTGGCATGAAAACCAACACACCCACTCCAGTTTTCATGAGGAATCCAGAATTCTAAATATGGTTGTCAAATTCATCCGTTTGGGCCCTGAGCAGCCAAATACGTGATTTGAGCTAATTTGAGGTCAAAAGAATGAAAGTTTGGTCACTCTCACGGATTGGCATGAAAACCAACACACCCACTCCAGTTTTTATGATTAAACCAGAATACGAAATATGGTTGTCAAATTCATCTGTTTGGGCTCTCAACGGCTAAATACGTGATTTGAGCTAATTTGAGGTCAAAGGAATGAAAGTTTGGTCACTCTCACTGATTGGAATGATAACCCACATACACACTCCATTTTTCATGAGGAATCCAGAATGCCAAAGATTGTTATCAAATTCATACGTTTGGGCCCTCAACGGCCAAAAACGTGATTTGAACTAATTTGAGGTCCAAAGAGTGAAAGTTTGGTCACTGTCATAGATTGGCATGAAAGCCCACACATCCACTTCATTCTTAATGAGGAATCCAGAATGCTAAAGATTGTTCTCAAATTCATCCGTTTGGGTCTTGGACGGCCAAATACATGATTTGTGCTAATTTGAGGTCAAAAGAATTAAAGTTTGGTCACTCTCATGGATTGGCATGAAAACCAACACACCCACTCCACTTTTCATGAGGAATCTAGAATGCCAGAGATTGTTGTCAAATTCATCCATTTGGCCCCTCAAAGGCCAAATACGTGATTTGAGCTAACTTGAGGTCAAAAGAATTAAAGTTTGGTCACTCTTAGGATTGGCATGAAGGCCAACACACCCACTCCATTTTTCATGAGGAATCCAAAATGCCAGATATTGTTGTCAAAGTCATCCGTTTGGGCCCTGAGCAGCCAAATACGTGATTTGAGCTAAATTGAGATCAAAAGATTGAAAGTTTGGTCACTGTCACAAATTGGTATGAAAACCCACACACCCACTCCAATTTTCAGGAGGAATCCAGGATGCTAAATATGGTTGTCAAATTCATCCGTTTCGGCCCTGGACGGCCAAATACGTTATTTGTGCTAATTTGAAGTCAAAAGAATTAAAGTTTGGTCACTCTTAGGACTGGCATAAAGGCCAACACACCCACTCCATTTTTCATGAGGAATCCAAAATGCCAGATATTGTTGTCAAAGTCATCCGTTTGGGCCCTGAGCAGCCAAATACGTGATTTGAGCTAAATTGAGATCAAAAGATTGAAAGTTTGGTCACTGTCACGGATTGGTATGAAAACCCACACACCCACTCCAGTTTTCATGAGGAATCCAGGATGCTAAATATGGTTGTCAAATTCATCCGTTTCGGCCCTGGACGGCCAAATACGTGATTTGTGCTAATTTGAGGTCAAAAGAATGAAAGTTGGGTCACTCTCATAGATTAGCATGAAAACCAACACACCCACTCCACTTTTCATGAGGAATCCAGAATGCCAGAGATTGTTGTCAAATTCATCCGTGTGGCCCTCAACGGCCAAATACGTGAATTGAGCTAATTTGAGTCCAAAAGAATGAAAGTTTGGTCACTGTCAGAGATTGACATGAAAACCAACACACCCACTCCAGTTTTCATGAGGAATCCAGAATGCTAAATATGGTTGTCAAATTCATCCGTTTGTGTAGTGCACGGCCAAATACATGATTTGTGCTAATTTGAGGTCAAAAGAATGAAAGTTTGGTCACTCTCACGGATTGGCATGAAAACAAACACACCCACTCCAGTTTTCATGATTAAACCGGAATGCAAAATATGGTTGTCAAATTCATCTGTTTGGGCTCTCAACGGCCAAATACATGATTTGTGCTAATTTGAGGTCAAAAGAATGAAAGTTTGGTCACTCTCACGGATTGGCATGAAAACCAACACATCCACTCCAGTTTTCATGAGGAATCCAGAATTCTAAATATGGTTGTCAAATTCATCCGTTTGGGCCCTGAGCAGCCGAATACGTGATTTGAGCTAATTTGAGGTTCAAAGAATTAAAGTTTGGTCACTCTTAGGATTGGCATGAAGGCCAACACACCCACTCAATTTTTCATGACGAATACAAAATGCCAGATATTGTTGTCAAAGTCATCCGTTTGGCCCCTGAGCAGCCAAATACGTGATTTGAGCTAAATTGAGATCAAAAGATTGAAAGTTTGGTCACTGTCACGGATTGGCATGAAAACCCACACACCCACTCCAGTTTTCATGAGGAATCCAGGATGCTAAATATGGTTGTCAAATTCATCCGTTTCGGCCCTGGACGGCCAAATACGTGATTTGTGCTAATTTGAAGTCAAAAGAATTAAAGTTTGGTCACTCTTAGGACTGGCATAAAGGCCAACACACCCACTCCATTTTTCATGAGGAATCCAAAATGCCAGATATTGTTGTCAAAGTCATCCGTTTGGGCCCTGAGCAGCCAAATACGTGATTTGAGCTAAATTGAGATCAAAAGATTGAAAGTTTGGTCACTGTCACAGATTGGTATGAAAACCCACACACCCACTCCAGTTTTCATGAGGAATCCAGGATGCTAAATATGGTTGTCAAATTCATCCGTTTCGGCCCTGGACGGCCAAATACGTGATTTGTGCTAATTTGAGGTCAAAAGAATGAAAGTTGGGTCACTCTCATAGATTAGCATGAAAACCAACACACCCACTCCACTTTTCATTAGGAATCCAGAATGCCAGAGATTGTTGTCAAATTCATCCATTTGGGCCCTCAACGGCCAAATACGTGATTTGAGCTATTTTGAGGTCCAAAGAATTAAAGTTTGGTCACTCTTAAGATTGGCATGAAGGCCAACACACCCACTCCATTTTTCATGAGGAATCCAAAATGCCAGATATTGTTGTCAAAGTCATCCGTTTGGGCCCTGAGCAGCCAAATACGTGATTTGAGCTAAATTGAGATCAAAAGATTGAAAGTTTGGTCACTGTCACGGATTGGTATGAAAACCCACACACCCACTCCAGTTTTCATGAGGAATCCAGGATGCTAAATATGGTTGTCAAATTCATCCGTTTCGGCCCTGGACGGCCAAATACGTGATTTGTGCTAATTTGAGGTCAAAAGAATGAAAGTTGGGTCACTCTCATAGATTAGCATGAAAACCAACACACCAACTCCACTTTTCATGAGGAATCCAGAATGCCAGAGATTGTTGTCAAATTCATCCGTTTGGCCCTCAACGGCCAAATACGTGAATTGAGCTAATTTGAGTCCAAAAGAATGAAAGTTTGGTCACTGTCAGAGATTGGCATGAAAACCAACACACCCACTCCAGTTTTCATGATTAAACCAGAATGCGAAATATGGTTGTCAAATTCATCTGTTTGGGCTCTCAACGGCCAAATACGTGATTTGAGCTAAATTGATATCAAAAGAATGAAAGTTTGGTCACTCTCACGGATTGGCATGAAAACCAACACATCCACTCCAGTTTTCATGAGGAATCCAGAATTCTAAATATGGTTGTCAAATTCATCCGTTTGGGCCCTGAGCAGCCAAATACGTGATTTGAGCTAATTTGAGGTCCAAAGAATTAAAGTTTGGTCACTCTTAGGATTGGCATGAAGGCCAACACACCCACTCCATTTTTCATGACGAATACAAAATGCCAGATATTGTTGTCAAAGTCATCCGTTTGGGCCCTGAGCAGCCAAATACGTGATTTGAGCTAAATTGAGATCAAAAGATTGAAAGTTTGGTCACTGTCACGGATTGGCATGAAAACCCACACACCCACTCCAGTTTTCATGAGGAATCCAGGATGCTAAATATGGTTGTCAAATTCATCCGTTTCGGCCCTGGACGGCCAAATACGTGATTTGTGCTAATTTGAGGTCAAAAGAATGAAAGTTTGGTCACTCTCATAGATTAGCATGAAAACCAACACACCCACTCCACTTTTCATGAGGAATCCAGAATGCCAGAGATTGTTGTCAAATTCATCCGTTTGGGCCCTCAACGGCCAAATACGTGAATTGAGCTAATTTGAGTCCAAAAGAATGAAAGTTTGGTCACTGTTAGAGATTGGCATGAAAACCAACACACCCACTCCAGTTTTCATGAGGAATCCAGAATGCTAATTATGGTTGTCAAATTCATCCGTTTGTGTAGTTCACGGCCAAATACATGATTTGTGCTAATTTGAGGTCAAAAGAATGAAAGTTTGGTCACTGTCATAGATTGGCATGAAAACCCATACATCCACTTCATTCTTAATGAGGAATCCACCATGCTAAAGATTGTTCTCAAATTCATCCGTTTGTGTCTTGGACGGCCAAATACATGATTTGTGCTAATTTGAGGTCAAAAGAATGAATGTTTGGTCACTTTCACGGATTGGCATGAAAACCAACACACCCACTCTAGTTTTCATGATTAAACCAGAATGCGGAATATGGTTGTCTAATTAATCTGTTTGAACGTTGAACGGACAAATATGTGATTTGTGCTAATTTGAAGTCAAAAGATTGAAAGTTTGGTCACTGTCACGGATTGGCATGAAACCCCACACACCCACTCCTGTTTTCATGAGGAATCCAGGATGCTAAATATGGTCGTCAAATTCATCCGTTTCGGCCCTGGACGGCCAAATACGTGATTTTTGCTAATTTGAGGTCAAAAGAATGAAAGTTTGGTCACTGTCACAGATTGACATGAAAGCTCGCACACCCGCTCCATTTTTCATGAAGAATCCAGAACGCCAAAGATTGTTGTCAAATTCATCCGTTTGGGCCTTGAACGGCCAAATACATTATTTGTGCTAATTTGAGGTCAAAAGAATGAAAGTTTGTCACTCACACGGATTCTCATTAAAACCCACATACCGACTCCATTTTTCATTAGGAATCCAGAATGCCAAAGATTGTTGTCTAATTCATCCATTTGAGCGCTGAACGGACAAATATGTGATTTGTGCTAATTTGACGTCAAAAGATTGAAAGTTTTGTCACTGTCACGGATTGCAATGAAAACCCACACACCCACTCCAGTTTTCATGTGGAATCCAGGATGCTAAATATAGTTGTCAAATTCATCCGTTTCGGCCATGAACGGCCACATACGTGATTTGTACTAATTTGAGGTCAAAAGAATGAAAGTTTGGTCACTCTCACGGAATGGCATGAAAACCGACACACCCACTCCATTTTTCATAAAGAATCCACAATGCCAAAGATTGTTGTCAAATTCATCCGTTTGGGCCCTAAACGGTTAAATACGTGATTTGAGCTAATTTGAGGTCAAAAGAATGAAAGTTTGTACACTCTCACGGATTGGCATGAAAACCAACACACCCACTCTAGTTTTCATGAGGAATCCAGAATGGTAAATATGGTTGTCAAATTCATCCGTTTGGGTCGTGCACGGCCAAATACATGATTTGTGCTAATTTGATATCAAAAGAATGAAAGTTTGGTCACTCTCACGGATTGGCATGAAAACCAACACACCCACTCTAGTTTTCATGTGGAATCCAGAATGCTAAATATGGTTGTCAAATTCATCCGTTTGGGTCGTGCACGGCCAAATACATGATTTGTGATAATTTGAGGTCAAAAGAATGAAAGTTTGGTCACTCTCACGGATTGGCAAGAAAACCAACACACCTACTCCAGTTTTCAAGATTAAACCAGAATGCGAAATTCATCCGTTTCGGCCCTGCACAGCCAAATACATGATTTTTGCTAATTTGAGGTCAAATGAATGAAAGTTTGGTCACTGTCATAGATTAGCATGAAAGCCCACACACACGCTCCATTTTTCATGAAGAATCCAGAATGCCAAAGATTGTTGTAAAATTCATCCGTTTGACCCTACAACGGCCAAATACATTATTTATGCTAATTTGAGGTCAAAAGAATGAAAATTTGGTCACTGTCACGGATTCTCATTAAAACCCACAAACCCCCTCAATTTTTCAGGAGGAATCCAGAATGCCAAAGATTGTTTCAAATTCATCCGTTTGCGCACTGAACGGCCAAATATGTGATTTGTTTTAATTTGAAGTCAAAAGATTGAAAGTTTGGTCACTGTCACGGATTGCCATGAAAACCCGTACACCCACTCCAGTATTCATGAGGAATCCAGGATGCTAAATATGGTTGTCAAATTCATCCGTTTGGGCCCTGAACGGCCACATACGTGATTTGTGCTAATTTGAGGTGAAAAGAATGAAGGTTTGGTCACCGTTACAGATTGGCATGAAAATCGACACACCCGCTCCATTTTTCATGTTGAATCCAGAATGCCAAAGATTGTTGACAAATTCATCCGTTTGGGCCCTGAATGGCCAAATACGTTATTTGTGCTAATTTGAGGTCAAAAGAATGAAAGTTTGGTCACTATCACGGATTCTCATGAAAACCCATATACCCACTAGATTTTTCATGAGGCATCCAGAATGCCAGATATTGTTGTCAAATTCATCCGTTTGGGCCCTGAACGGCCAAATACATGATTTGTGCTAATTTGAGGTCAAAAGAATGAAAGTTTGGTCACTCTCAAGGATTGGCATGAAAACTGACACACCCGCTCCATTTTTCATGTAGAATCCAGAATGCCAAAGATTGTTGTCAAATTCATCCGTTTGGGCCCTGAACGGCCAAATACGTGATTTGAGCTAATTTGAGGTCAAAAGAATGAAAGTTTGGTCACTCTCACGGATTGGAATGAAAACCAACAAACCCACTCTAGTTTTCATGAGAAATCCAGAATGCTAAAAATGGTTGTCAAATTCATCCGTTTGGGTCGTGCACGGCCAAATACGTGATTTGTTTTAATTTAATGTCAAAAGAATGAAAGTTTGGTCACTCTCACGGATTGGCATGAAAACCAACACACGTACTGTAGTTTTCATGAGGAATCCAGAATGCTAAATAGGTTGTCAAATTCATCCATCTCGGCCCTGCACGGCCAAATACGTGATTTTTGCAAATTTGAGGTCAAAAGAACGAAAGTTTGGTCACTCTCACATATTGGCATTAAAGTCTACACACGCGCTCCATTTTTCATGAGGAATCCAAAATGCTAAATATAATTATCAAATTCATCCAGTTGGGTCGTGCACGGCCAAATACGTGATTTGTGCTAATTTGAGGTCAAAAGAATGAAAGTTTGGTCACTATATCGGATTGGCATGAAAACCCACAAACCCGCTCCATTTTTTATGAGGAATCCCAAATGCCAAAAAATTTTGTCAAATTCATTCGTTTGGGCCCTGAACGGCCAAATACGTCATTTGAGCTAATTTGTGGTTAAAAGATTGAAAGTTTGGTCATTCTCACGGATTGGTAAGAAAACCAACACACCCACTCCAGTTTTCATAAGGAATCCAGAATGCTAAATATGGTTGTCAAATTCATCCGTTTTGGCCCTGCACGGCCAAATACGTGATTTATCCTAATTTGAGGTCAAAAGAATGAAAGTTTGGTCACTCTCACGGATTCTCATTAAAACCCACATACCCCCTCCATTTTTCATTAGGAATCCAGAATGCCAAAGATTGTTGTCAAATTCATCTGTTTGAGCGCTGAACGGCTAAATATGTGATTTCTGCTAATTTGAAGTCGAAAGATTGAAATTTTGGTCACTGTCACGGATTGGCATGAAAACCCACACACATAATCAAGTTTTTATGAGGAATCCAAGATGCTAAATATGGCTGTCAAATTCATCCGTTTGGGCCCGAACGGCCACATACATGATTTTTGCAAATTTGAGGTCAAAATAATGAAAGTTTGGTCACTGTTACAGATTGGCATGAAAACCGACAAATCCCGCTCCATTTTTCATGAAGAATCCAGAATGCCAAAGATTAATGTCAAATTCATCCGTTTGGGCCCTCAACGGCCAAATAGGTGATTTGAGCTAATTTGAGGTGAAAAGAATGAAAGTTTGGTCACTCTCACGGCTTGGCATGAAAACCAACACACCCTATCCAGTTTTCATGAAGAATCCAGAATGCCAAAGATTGTTTTCAAATTCATCCGTTTGGGCCCTGAACGGGCAAATGCGTGATTTGTGCTAATTTGAGGTCAAAAGAGTGAAAGTTTGGTCACTGTCACGGATTGGCATGAAAACGCTCACACCCACTCCAATTTTCATGAGGAATCCATAATGCCGAAGATTGTTTTGTAATTCATCCATTTGGGCCCTGAACGTTAAAATATGTGATTTGTGCTAATTTGAGGTCAAAATAATGAAAGTTTGGTCACTACCTCGGATTGGCATGAAAACGCCCACACCCACTCCATTTTTTATGCGGAATCCAGAATGATAAGGATTGTTGTCAAATTCATCCGTTTGGGCCTTGCACGGCACAATATGTGATTTATGCCAATTTGAGGTCAAAAGATTGAAAGTTTGGTCACTGTCACGGATTGGCATGAAAACGTACACACCCACTCCAATTTTCATGAGGATTCCAGGATGCTAAATATGGTTGTCAAATTCATCCGTTTGGGTTGTGCACGGCCAAATATGTGATTTGTGCTAATTTGAGGTCAAAAGAATGAAAGTTTTGCCACTCTTACGGATTGGCATGAAAACCAACACACCCACTCCAGTGTTCATGAGGAATCCAGAATGCTAAATATGGTTGTCAAATTCATCCTTTTGGGTCGTGCACGGCCAAATACGTGATTTGTGCTAATTTGAGGTCAAAAGAATGAAAGTATGGTCACTGTCATAGTTTGGCATGAAAACCCACACATCCACTTCATTTTTAATGAGGAATCCAGAATGCTAAAGATTGTTCTCAAATTCATCCGTTTTGGCACTGAACGGCCAAATACGTGATTTGTGCTAATTTGAGGTCAAACGAATGAAAGTTTGGTCACTGTCACGGATTCACATGAAAACCCACACACCCACTCCAATTTTCATGACGAATCCAGGACACTAAATATGGTTGTCAAATTCGTCCGTTTGGGTCGAGCACGGCTAAATACGTGATTTATGCTAATTTGAGGTCAAAATAATGAAAGTTTGATAACTCTCACGGATTGGCATGAAAACCAACACACCCATTCCAATTTTCATGAGGAATCCAGAATGCTAAATATGGTTTTCAAATTCATTTGTTTCGGCCCTGCACGGCCAAATACGTTATTTGTGCTAATTTGAGGTCAAAAGAACGAAAGTTTGGTCACTGGCACAGATTGGCATGAAAACCCACACACCAGCTCCATTTTTCATGAAGAATCCAGAATGCTAAATATGGTTGTCAAACTTATCCGTTTCAGCCCTGCACAGCCAAATACGTGATTTGTGCTAATTTGAGGTCAAAAGAATGAAAGTTTGGTCACTGTCACAGATTGGCATGAAATCCCACACACCCAGTGCATTTTTAATAAGTAATCCAGGATGCTAAAGATTGTTGTCAAATTCATCCGTTTGGGCCTGAACGGCTAAAAACGTGATTTGTGCTAATTTGAGGTCAAAAGAATGAAAGTTTAGTCACTGTCACGGATTCTCATGAAAACCCACAAACCCACTCCATTTTTAATGAGGAATCCAGAATGCCAAAGATTGTTCTCAAATTCATCCGTTTGGGCCCTGAACGGCCAAATACATGATTTGTGCTAATTTGAGGTGAAAAGAATGAAAGTTTGGTCACTTTCTCAGATTGGCATGTGTTTGTTCGAAATTGTGACCTAAGGGCTAATCATTGTACTTTAAACATTATTATTTTAATGAAATTTCTCCATTCTGTTATCATATTATTTGCATGTTAATTGTGATATTTGTATTCTTGGATAATTCATAAAGATTGTCCTAAAATGTCCCTGGTCGGTCATCTATGCGGGAGCAGAGATGAAACAAGACCAGTATGACTTTGATAAGATATGGAGATACGAATCAAAGTCTTAGGCACTTGTAAGAGTACAAGGTGCTGGACCGACCCACTATGAGAAAGCTACATGGATCAAGTCATAAGCTTTTCTCATGTATAACCACGTCAAATTCCCTTAGACCTGAGGTCATCATGGATTCCTACATGAGAGTTGCTAAGCTTTGAACTAGTCAAAAGTCACTTTTGACCGGGTGATGATAAAGGCTACGATCGGGCTTGGTGGTTTTTCATGTAGAGGAATATGAATGATCAAGATGGAATTTGTCCCTCACATTAGTAGAGAGATATTACTGGGCCCCTCGATGAGTGAGTCTGAGAAATGTATGGCCATACTATGATGAAAGGAGTTTCTGTCTCTGTTATCAGGCTACTCAAGAATCGAGAAAGTAATGGTTAGGAACAAGATGATGACATTTTCCATGCCTTATCCTTGATCGATATATCGTGTGACAAAAGGGACGTGACATGGTTGTATGACAGGTTGCATCGTGATAACGATCCTCATATGAATTGGGTAGTCGTAATGTCTTGCTAGAGGCCCCTTGCGACTTTTGGGTTAGTGTAGTTATTGGCCCACTGCCAACTTCATATGGGCCTACAGGGTCGCACACAAGAATGGCCCAACACGAGATAATGTTTGATTTAGTGTGGATGAATTTTATATTTATATATATATAATATAAAATTCATTAATAATATTATATAGATATATATATTTTCGAAATATATTATATATATATATATATATATGTATATATATATATTATATGATATTATTATATTGTGTTGGTTTTAAATTTAATAACTAACATGATAGAGATATAGTATCTCAGATTTAATTTATGAAGATAAATTAAATCTAATGGCTCTTTATTTAGATTAAATAAATAGGTTAAATTAAAACTGTTGGACAGATTTAATTTAAACTGAATTTATTTAATTAGCTCATTAAGATAATTAATTGTTAATTAATTTCGAAATTAATGATGATTAGTTTTGAAATTTGAAAATAACCCTCATGGGTTATAAACTTGATAGAGCTGATAGACTCAGTGTACATCAGAATTGAGAGCCGCAAGTTAAACCCTTGGAGACATTAGAGGCGCTAGCATGCAGTCTAGGTTGGAGAGCATTCGTGTGGATACCGGTAGAGGGAGCGGACCTGACGTGTTGGCTCCTAGAGATCGTGAAAACTCTGAATCATCAAAAAGGTATGAACCCTTCCAACTTGGTTTAAACGCCGTTGATAGATCCTCGATTAGGATGGGTGAAATTTTTTTTAAATTCTTCCGCTGTGCTTACCGATCCTAACAGTGTTAGAACAGGCTGACACCCAAGAGGGGGTGAATTGGGTGTAAGATAAAAATCTTAAGAACTTTGAAAATCTTTTTGCATCTTAGAGGAAGCAATAAATATGAAAATAATGAATCATAAATCAACAGTTAATATATGCTAGAAATATAAGAGTTTAAGGAAGAGAGTATGCAAACTGTGATTTATCCTGGTTCGGTCTAATCTGTGATGGCCTACGTCCAGACCCCAGGCTCCTCCTGAGATTTTCAAATCCACTATTTTCTTGTTTAATCCAGGCACAAGAAAAGCCTTTACAAAGTTCTCACCAAGATACTCCCCCTTATAACAGGTCTTACGAGCAGAGCAATCCCGAAGACCTTTCCCTCCTGCTTACCTATGCAAGTCCAATGAGCAGCAACGCTCTCTTCTGCTTACACCACTGTAAGTCTTATGAGCAGCAATGTTTTCTACTGCTTTCACCTTATAAGTCTTACGAGTAGAAAGTCTTACCAGCGATTCTCTCTACAGCTTCCCGTAAGGAAATCAACCCACTCAAGGTCCCTCTACCTTGAGATCAATTCAGAAATACAATTGAAAGGGTTTACAAACTCTCTCACAGAGTGGATATGATGAACACTGAAGTACAATAAAAAAACTGTCTCTCAAATATACATGATATGGAAAATAGATAAGAACAGAGAGAAGTTGGATTGGAGTAGATGATTCATGATCTTGTAGTGTTCTCGTTGGTGTTGCTCTTTGTTGAATGTTCCCATATTTATAGATGAGTTGAGATAGTCGTTGGAAGCATTTCAACCTATCCGTTAGAGTGGCTTAGCTTCGTTTAACTGTTCTTCATTTTTGAAAACTAGCCGTTGTGCACGTTGACGCTCCGCTTCCGTAAAGTCAGTTTTTGACTCTTCACATCATATCTTCATTGTACTCCTGGAGAAATATATTAAACACTAATACAATGAAGTGTTAGAGTGATTAGAAGCAAGAAGAATGAGTTATATGATCATTCCATTGATTTCCAGAATCTTCGGGACGTTGTTCTGTTTTCTGGAAAATCAGTTATTCGGATAACATCTGTTGTATCCGAATAGCCTTCTTTGATAATGAGTAATATTTATTCGAATACTTTATTCTCTATCCGAATAAACTTTTGAAACTTGAATTGTATTCGAATAGTTGCCTTGTAAAACAAATGATATTATTCGAATAGTGTCATTTGTATCCGAATAATATTCTCTCATAATGAACTTTAATATTCGAATAGCCGAACCCTTATTCGAATAGCCTTCACGTGAATTCTTGATTTTGACTCGTAACATGGCAAATTATATATCATCGGAAAGCCCTCATTATCTACATTCCAATACAACAAGAATCAGCTCCAAAATCGTTGTGTACAGAAAGTTATGATCCAAAGAGTATCTACTGTTCTTAGACAATCTCTGAAATTACAAGCAGCAACTTCCAGATGGCATAGCTATTAGAATATAACCTCAAATATGTCAAATGATCTATCCATGGAAAGCTCTTTGAGTCTTCTTTCATATGGCACTGGTTTCGTCTCAATCTGATATGTCTTTTGAGAGTTATGTCCAAAATACCAAAACTGTCCAGGAATATGACGCTGATTCATGTATCAAATTTTAAAGCTTATATCTCTCTCATCTAAACTTCTTTGAATGTGATCTTGGCGTCCATAGTTCGTGTTGGGAGTCTAGTTTCATATGCCACTGGTTTCACCTCAATCCGAGTTTTGGTTTCGGAGATATGATCAAATTACTGAACGTCGCCCATGCTGAAAGAAACAGAGTTTGCTGCGTTATTTGAATAGCACATCTTGTATTCGAATAGTGGATATACTATTCGAATATTTTTCATACTATTCGAATAATAAGATGTGAAAAAGCCTTTGAACAAATAAAGTAATATTCTGATAATAATTATACTATTCAAATAGTTATACTATTATCCGGATAATGCATTTGGAATTCACTTTGGGAAATATAAGCACTAATCGAATAACATGCAAGCTATTCGAATACTTTTAGTTCAGAAAAACTTTCAACTGTCATATTAATTCATACTATTCGAATAGTCAAGGACTATTCGAATAATACAACTATTTATCAGTGTATCATTATTCGAATAGCGTATGCATTATCATGATAATTATTTGACTATTCGAATAATCTGAGGCTTATCAGAATAATAGCTAATAGAAACTGATTTCAAAATCACAATGACTATTCGGATAGTGCCTTGACTATGCGAATACTTTTTCACTTAAATTATTTTCAGAAACATTTGTTAAGCATACTATTCGAATAACAATTTGATTATTCGAATAATCCACAGTATTAAATCACATGAATCTTTTCAACCCAACTTGATATCTTCTCTTTTTGCTTGACTAATCTACAAGATATTTCACATTAAACACAGTAGTTAGTCAACGTAGGAGATAAATACATTATGTGATGCGATCCAGAATCAACAAGTTGTCCCTTCAAATTCAAGTGACATCTCTTCTGTTTCAAATAATCATTATCAAATTCCAACTGAACAAATCATGAGAGCACAAGCTAAAATATTCAAGGAAGCATTGATTGGGCTGATTGAAGAAGTTGTTGTAAATCAAATGGCAATTAGATCAATAAATTTGATTTACAAAATAAAGATGCTGAAAACGTCACTAAGTTTATTTGTGCTAAATATGGAGTTGTTAATCAAGTTTTGGGCTTGGAAACTTCAAAACAAAGAGCTTGGACCTTGTACTACACATGGGAGGCTCATTTGGGCCTAAATAAGCACATTTTGAGCCTTAATTTGCTGAATACATTTTCTTGAAGTTAGGTGTGCGAAAATCAACAAGGAGTTGGTGGGAGATTTGACATTTGGTTTCTTTAAGCATTTGTATTTGAGTTTTCAACTTTCTTCTAGATTGTATTAGACTTTTAGGTTTCCTAGCACATGGTTTTATAATTTGTATTGGTTGTTTTCAAAATTGCACTTATTGCAAGTAGGTCATATTTTCCTATAAATACTTGGTGCTTCTTCATTTGTAAGACACACAATTCAGATTTGAATCATATATGAAAGTTACACTTCTGCACTTTGTTTCTTGAGAGTGGATTCTCTCTAAGGGTTCTTTTTAGAACTAACAAACTTATCAAGACTTGATCAACCTTGTGGCGTTTTTCCAACACTTCGGGTCCTTGTTCTTTCGTGTTCAAGGGTTCAAGTGGATCATCGATCTGTGTTTAGCTTTCTTGAGGTGTGTATATTTCAGAATTGGTTGTGGGTTCGTGGGATCTTCCCTTGTGGGTTATGGTGTGATGCGATCCAGAATCAACAAGTTGTCCCTTCAAATTCAAGTGACATCTCTTCTGTTTCAAATGATCATTATCAAATTCCAACTCAACAAATCATGAGAGCACAAGTAAAATATTCAAGGAAGCATTGATTGGGCTGATTGAAGAAGTTGTTGTAAATCAAATGGCAATTGGATCAATAAATCTGATTTACAAAACAAAGATGCTGAAAACGTCACTAAGTTCATTTGTGCTAAATATGGAGTTGTTAATCAAGTTTTGAGATTGGAAACTTCAAAACAAAGAGCTTGGACCTAGTACTACACATGGGAGGCTCATTTGGGCCTAAATAAGCACATTTTGAGCCTTAATTTGCTGACTACATTTTCTTGAAGTTAGGTGTGCGAAAATCAACAAGGAGTTGGTGGCAGATTTGACTTTTGTTTTCTTTTGCATATTGTATTTGATTTTTCAACTTTCTTCTAGATTGTATTAGAATTTTGTGTTCATGTATTAGACTTTTAGGTTTCCTAGCACATGGTATTAGACTTTGTATTTTTCTATGTTCAGATTTGCACCTACTACAATTAGGTCATATTTCCCTATAAATACTTGGTGCTTCTTCATTTGTACACACAATTCAGATTTGAATCATAAATGAAAGTTGCACTTCTGCACTTTGTTTCTTGAGAGTGGATTCTCTCTAAGGGTTCTTTTTAGAACTAACAAACTTATCAAGGCTTGATCAACCTTGTGGCGTTTTCCAACACTTCGAGTCCTTGTTCTTTCGTGTTCAAGGGTTCAAGTGGATCGTCAATCTGTGTTTAGCTTTCTTGGGGTGTGTATATTTTAGAATTGGTTGTGGGTTCGTGGGATCTTCCCTTGTGGGTTCGCACCATCTTGGTATCAGAGCTTCAGATCTAAACTCAGGTCATATCTATCTGTTCTTCGTTTCCATTTTCGTTTCAAGTTTTGTGCTTTGTTCTTGTGTCTATCCGTGTTCAGATTTGTTACTTCTGTTCGTCAAGTTTTCCTTTGTGTTTTCCAATATTTAGTATGTCAAATTCATAATTCAGAATCTCTTCTTTCATCTCGGTTTGGAATCGTTTCAATCCGATTTGTCATTTGTGAGTTCTATCTATTTTAATCTAGTTGTGTTTTTTGGAAATTCTGGGCTTAACATCTTCGTTTTTCCAAAACGTCCTAAAATATTCTGTCCTTGTTTGACCACTTTTCCTTTGGGTTTTACATCGTCCAATAGGTTATTTTCGTAGTTTAGAATCTCATCTTTCTGTTCGTTTTGGTTTCATCTCAATCCAAAATTTCCACTGTGAGTTATAGTCTTTCCAAAATAGACTCTTTTCTGGAATTTCTGGGTTCATATTGCTTGAGTTTTGTTGTTTGTAATAGATTCTGCATTCTCTTTAATTTTCATTAGAGGAGAAAAACGAAAAAAAAAGCAAGAGCATCAGAAAAAGAAAAAGAAAAAAAAATATTTGAAAAAAAAAAAATACTGAAAACAAAAAAGATTGTGGTGGAAGTGTTTTGAGCAATATCTATTGTCACATCCAGAATTTGTGAAGTTTGTGTCATTTAAACTCTTGATTTCCCTGAATTTCCTTTTCCAATACTCACTTTGATATTCCATATTTCTAAGTGTTGTGTTGATTCTGCAAATTGTGATTGCTTTGATTATGAATTGCTTAGTTCTTTAAAGTGCCTCAAGAGGAATCTAAGAGCGGAAAAAGGCAAGAGTGAGATACATTAATTTAAAAGCCAAATTTGAGTGAAACACGAGTGACACGACTTGTTTGAGTGAAACACGTGAGTAGAGTAGTGAGGTCCATTTTTCTCTAAATCTAACTTTTCAGGTATCATCAATATGCATGATGAAAAAGAACTTCAATCAAATTTTGACTCCTTACTAAAAGGACTTGAAAGGTTTACTGATGAAGCAGAGCAATGGATGTCTAGTCACAATTCCAAATCAAAATTCTAAAGAAATCTCCAGAAGTTGAAACAAGGTTCCATGACTGTTGATGAATATTTTCAAGAGTTGGAATTAGCTATGACTAGAGCTAGAGTGAAAGAAACTTCAAAAGCCACTAAGGATCATTTTGTAAATGGGCTTAATCCTGAATTGGCTTCTTTTGCAAAGACCTTTAGCTTCTTGAACATTGATCTTTTAGTTCAATTTGTTGCTGAACATGAGCAAAAAATCAAGCAACAAAGATGTTCAGAACGTAGCTCTAATGCAAAGGAGATTGAAAGCTTCAATGTTACAGTTTCTAATGATGAGCAAGTGCTAACTACGGAGGAAGAAGTAGTGAATGTTGATAGTCTTGCTGACCATTGTGTGGAAGAAGACCTTCTTATTCCAAATACAAATCTTGTGATTGAAGAAGTTCCTCTCAACCTTGAAATGAAAAGTGAAAATATGAATGAGAGTGATTTTAGTGAAGTTGTTCTAAAGAGAGAAAATCAGTTTGAGAGAGAAAAAGATATTGAGGGCATAGAGTGTTGTCAAAATAAAGAGAGTAAAAATGAGAGTGAAGAATTCAGTGAAAAGAAATATGAAAAGAGTCATGAGAAAAGTGAGGTTAAGAGTGATTGCAAGGATATTGTTTTGGTTACTAATGATCTTAATCATTATTTGCCTTGTGACTTTGTTGTGTTTCAGGAATTCTTGGATTTGATTCCTAAGAAGCCACCCGATGGATTCTTGTCTTCAAGAAGCATTGAACTTTCATTTCCTTCAAGTGACATTGAAAAATATTCTGGTTCTCTAAAGTTTGATATTGTTGATAACTTGCTGCCCTTAAGATGCCTTGAACTCAACACTTTTAATTTTCATTGTCCCATGGATTTTGCAGTTTGTAGGTGTTCTTATATGCATGTTGCAGCTTGTTTTGATGATACTCTTATTTATAGCAACAAACATGATAAGCATGTGAATCATTTGCTATGTGTGCTTGAAGTTTTGAGAAAGGAACGATTGTTTTCAATTCTGGAAAATTCTGATTGTTGCATGGAAAACATTGATTTCCTTTGTTATGTGTATTTGCTTGGTCAAGGTAAGCTCAACAAAAGGCATACATGCTGGCTGAAATTTATTGAGACATTTCCATATGTCATCATATATAAGAAAGGTAAAGAGAATGTTATTGTTGAAATATTGTCAAGAAGGTATAGTGCTTTTTCTTCTCTAAATACTAGATTGCTTGGATTTGAATATGCTAAGGAAATGTATGCGAATGATATTGGCTTTGCTGAATTATTTCTTTCCTGTGAAATTGTGCATTATGCATCCAAAGCCAACAAACAAAGAAGCTGTGTTCTTTTTACACTTGTTGATGCTTACAAGATTGATCTAGCTTGTGAGTATATTGTTATTGTTACTTTTAATGTGGCTGATATATATGTCCATTTGATTCAGGTGGAGATTCGTGGACGAATCCTTTTGAGGAGAGAGGGAATGATGCGATCCAGAATCAAAAAATTAACTCTCCATATTCAAGTCAAGATTCGAGGACGAATCCTTTTGAGGAGAGAGGGAATGATGTGATCCAGAATCAACAAGTTGTCCCTTCAAATTCAAGTGACATCTCTTCTGTTTCAAATGATCATTATCAAATTCCAACTCAACAAATCATGAGAGCACAAGTAAAATATTCAAGGAAGCATTGATTGGGCTAATTGAAGAAGTTGTTGTAAATCAAATGGCAATTGGATCAATAAATCTGATTTACAAAACAAAGATGCTGAAAACGTCACTAAGTTCATTTGTGCTAAATATGGAGTTGTTAATCAAGTTTTGGGATTGGAAACTTCAAAACAAAGAGCTTGGACCTAGTACTACACATGGGAGGCTCATTTGGGCCTAAATAAGCACATTTTGAGCCTTAATTTGCTGACTACATTTTCTTGAAGTTAGGTGTGCGAAAATCAACAAGGAGTTGGTGGCAGATTTGACTTTTGTTTTCTTTTGCATATTGTATTTGATTTTTCAACTTTCTTCTAGATTGTATTAGAATTTTGTGTTCATGTATTAGACTTTTAGGTTTCCTAGCACATGGTATTAGACTTTGTATTTTTCTATGTTTAGATTTGCACCTACTACAATTAGGTCATATTTCCCTATAAATACTTGGTGCTTCTCTTTAAATTTCAGTAGAGGAGAAAAAAAAAGACAAGAGCATCAGAAAAAGAAAAAGAAAAAAAAAATTTGATAAGAAAAAAAAACTGAAAAAAAAGAAGAGCAACAAGTGTTGTGTTGGAAGTGTTTTGAGCAAAAATATCTATTGTCATACCCAGAATTTGTGGAGTTTGTGTCATTTTAACTTTTGATTTCCTTGAAATTCCTTTTCCAATACTCACTTTGATATTCCATATTTCTAAGTGTTGTGTTGATTCTGCAAATTGTGATTGCTTTGATTATGAATTGCTTAGTTCTTTAAAGTGCCACAAGAGGAATCTAAGAGTGGAAAAAGGCAAGAGTGAAATACATCAACTTAAAAGCCAAATTTGAGTAAAACATGAGTGTAGAGTGACATCCTTGAGGGAAACACCTGAGGAATTTGTGAGGAAAATTATTTCTCTAACATCTTTCTTGTAGAAACAATGTCAAATGCAGAAGAAACATCCGGTGGTAACAACCCAAAGAATCTAGATGACCACTTCAAGGCAATGCAACAACATTTTGCACGTATGGATGTTGTTTTTGGAGAAATAAGGGATAGGATGGATAGACAACATGAAAGAATTGCAAACTTACAACGAGTTAGACCAAATCCTAGAAGGCACAATAGGCGGGATACCTCTATGGATGAATTTGAATCTGAGCATGATGAGGTTAGTGGTGCTAGTGAAGAAGATTTTGAATCTGAATATGAAGTGGGAAGTAATAGGCATAGAGGAGATAGGAGGTATAGGAGAGGACATGGCAGAAATATTCCTAGGGAAAGAAATAGAGTGGATGGGAACCTAGGGAGCATCAAAATGAAAATACCACCTTTCCAAGGTAGGAGTGATCCTGAAGCATATTTAGAGTGTGAGAAGAAGATAGAAATGATTTTTGAGTGCCACAATTATTTTGAGGCAAAAAAGGTGAAGTTGGCAGCAATAGAATTCACTGATTATGCCATTGTTTGGTGGGATAAATTGGGCATCAATAGGAGGAATAATGGTGAGAGGCCTGTAGCAACATGGAGGGAAATGAAAACTCTAATGAGAAGGAGATTTATTCCTAACCATTACTATAGGGAGCTTTATCAAAAGTTGCAGACCCTTACACAAGGCTCTAGGAGTGTGGAGGAATATTATAAAGAGATGGAGTTAGCTTTGATAAGAGCTAATGTGCAAGAAGATGGAGAGGCTACAATGGCTAATTTTCTAAATGGGCTTCACAAAGAAATTGCTGACATTGTGGAATTGCAACATTATGTGGAGCTGGAGGACATGGTGCACATGGCAATTAAGGTGGAGAAGCAACTCAAGCGTAAAGGCGCTTCAAAATTCCATTATGGATCAAGTTCTTCACAAAAACAGATTTGGAAGAAAGGAGAAAGAGCTTTCCAGAAGGAGACAACTAAAAGCAAAGAAGAAGCTACATCAAAGAACAAAGGTAAATATGATTCCCAAACTTCTAGAAATAGAGATATAAAGTGTTTCAAGTGTTTGGGTACAGGTCATATAGCTTCTCAATGCCCCAACAAGAGAGTCATGATTCTTAAAAATAGTGAAGTTGTGACTGAAAGTGAAAGTGATCATGATTCCATTGAAGATGCTAGTGATGATGGGGTTGAATATGCCGTAGAAGGAGTATGTCTTGTGGTTAGAAGAGCTTTGAATTGCCAAGTGAAGGAAGATGAGACGAATGAGCAAAGGGAAAACATTTTCCATACTCGTTGCCTCATTAATACAAAGGTTTGTAGTTTGATCATTGATGGTGGGAGTGTAACAAATGTTGCAAGCACTACATTGGTTGAGAAATTGAATTTGCTTACCATTAGACACCCTAGACCATACAAGCTGCAATGGTTGAATGAATGTGGGGAAATTAAAGTTGATAAGCAAGTTCTTGTTTCTTTTTCAATTGGCAAATATTGTGATGAAATATTGTGTGATGTTGTTCCTATGCATGCTGCACATATACTTTTAGGAAGACCATGGGAGTTTGATAGAAAAGTCAAGAGGGATGGGTTTACAAATAGATATTCTTTTGTAATGAACAGCAGACCTGTGACTCTTGTTCCATTGACTCCAAAACAAGTGTATGAGGATCAACTCAAGATGAAAAGAGAGAAAAATGAGAGAGAGAAAAGAAAAGAGAGTGAAAAAGAGAGAAAATTTGAAAGTTCAAAAAAAAAAAATCCAGAGAAAGGAAATGAGTGAAGAGAGAAAAGAAAAGAAGAAAATGAGTTTTTATGCAAAAGAAAGTGAAGTAAGAAGTGCTTTTCTGGCTGAACCACACTTGCTACTCCTTGTTTACAAGGAATCCTTTTTGAACACTAATGACATTAACTCTTCCTTTCCTAGTGTTGTTGGTTCTTTGTTGTAGGAATTTGATGATGTGTTCCCTGAAGAAACTCCACCAGGTTTACCACCTATTAGAGGAATTGAACACCAAATTGATTTCATTCCTAGAGCAACAATTCCTAATAGGCCAGCATATAGAAGCAATCCTGAAGAAACAAAAGAGCTTCAAAAGCAAGTGGGAGAACTCATGGCAAAAGGGTATGTTAGAGAAAGTTTAAGCCCTTGCGCAGTTCCAGTGCTTCTAGTTCCAAAGAAAGATGGAACTTGGAGGATGTGCGTTGATTGTAGAGCCGTCAACAATATCACTATAAGGTACCGCCATCCCATTCCTAGATTAGATGATATGCTTGATGAATTGCATGGTTCTATTGTCTTTTCTAAGATTGATTTGAAATCTGGGTACCATCAAATTAGAATGAGAGAAGGGGATGAGTGGAAAACTGCTTTCAAGACCAAACATGGATTATATGAATGGTTAGTTATGCCCTTTGGGTTAACTAATACACCTAGCACTTTCATGAGATTAATGAACCATGTTTTGCGTGCTTTCATTGGGAAATTTGTTGTGGTTTATTTTGATGACATTCTGATTTATAGCAAGAATTTGGATGAGCATTTGGATCATTTGCATTGTGTTCTTGATGTTTTGAGGAAAGAAAAACTGTTTGCAAATCTGAAAAAGTGTGATTTTTGCATGGATAAACTTGTTTTTCTTGGTTTTGTGGTGAGTGCTAAAGGAATAGAAGTTGATGAGGAAAAGATACGAGCTATAAAAGAATGGCCAACACCTAAAAGCATAACTGAGGTGAGAAGTTTTCATGGTTTGGCTAGTTTTTATAGGCGATTTGTGAAGGATTTTAGCACACTTGCTGCACCACTCACTGAGGTCATTAAAAAATCTGTTGGTTTTAAATAGGATAAAGTACAAGAAGATGCATTCATTGGCCTTAAGGAAAAATTGTGTTCTGCACCTGTGTTAGTATTGCCTGACTTTAGCAAAACTTTTGAGATTGAATGTGATGCATCTGGAGTTGGGATAGGAGCTGTTTTAATGCAGGAAGGAAAGCCAATTGCTTATTTTAGTGAAAAGCTAAATGGAGCAGCCTTGAAATATCCAACTTATGACAAAGAGCTCTATGCGCTTAAAAGAGCCTTGGAGAATTGGCAGCACTACCTTTGGCCAAAACAGTTTGTGATTCACACTGATCATCAATCCTTGAAGCATATTAAAGGTCAAGGTAAGCTGAACAAGAGACATACAAGGTGGCTGGAATTTATTGAGACATTTCCATATGTCATCAAATACAAGAAAGGTAATGAGAATGTGGTTGCTGATGCATTGTCTAGAAGGTATACTCTTCTTTCAACTGTTAATACTAAGTTGCTTGGCTTTGAATATATCAAGGAGTTGTATGCAAATGATACTGATTTTGCTGAATTGTTCCTTGATTGTGAAAAGAAAGCATTTGCTAAATTTTATAGAGTTGATGGGTACTTGTTTTTAAAAAATAGACTGTGTGTGCCTCAATGTTCATTGCGTGAACTGCTTGTTAGAGAAGCACATGGGGGAGGTTTAATGGGTCACTTTGGTGTGAAAAAGACTTTGGATGTTTTGCATGAGCATTTCTTTTGGCCTAAAATGAAACGTGATGTGGAAAGAATTTGTGCTAAATGGATAACATGTAAAAAGGCTAAATCTAGAGTCTTGCCATATGGTTTGTATACTCCTTTACCTGTACCTAGTGAACCTTGGATTGACATATCAATGGATTTTGTTTTAGGTTTGCCTAGGTCAAAAAGAGGAATGGATTCCATATTTGTGGTTGTTGATAGATTTTCTAAAATGGCATATTTCATTGCATGCCATAAAACTGATGATGCCACATACATTGCTGATCTGTTCTTTAAAGAAATTGTGAGGCTTCATGGTGTCCCTAAAAGTATTGTTTCTGATAGGGATACCAAATTCTTGAGTCATTTTTGGAGAGTTTTGTGGGGAAAGCTTGGTACTAAATTGTTATTTTCTACTACTTGTCATCCACAAACTGATGGACAAACTGAAGTTGTTAACAGAACCTTATCACAATTACTCAGAATTGTGATTCAAAAGAACTTGAAAAATTGGGAAGATTGTTTGCCATTCATTGAATTTGCATATAACAGAAGTGTGCATTCATCTACTGATTATTCTCCTTTTGAAATAGTATATGGTTTTAATCCACTAACTCCTCTGGATTTATTACCATTACCTATTGATGAGAGAGCAAGTCTTGATGGGAAAAAGAAAGCTGAAATAGTGCAGCAACTTCATCAGCGTGTGAAACAACAAATTGAAAAGAAAAATGAACACTATGTATTCAAGGCCAATAAAGGAAGAAGGCGTGTTCTTTTTGAACCTGGAGATTGGGTGTGGGTGCATATGAGAAAAGAAAGATTTCCAGCTCAGAGAAAATCAAAATTAGCTCCAAGAGGAGATGGTCCATTTCAAGTTCTTGAAAGAATAAATGATAATGCTTACAAGATTGATTTGCCTGGTGAGTATTCTGTTAGTGCTACTTTTAATGTAGCTGATTTATCTCCTTTTGATTTAGGTGAAGATTCGAGGACGAATCCTTTTGAGGAGAGAGGGAATGATGCGATCTAGCAAGTTGTGTCAAATTCAAGCGATCCTTTGCAAATACCAAGTGGACCAATCACAAGAGCAAGAGCCAAACAAATGAAGGAAGCATTAAATGGGCTAGTGCAAGATACTTGGACAAAGCAAGTAGCAATTGGATCAAAGCTTGACAAAAATGCTGAAAACGTCACTAACTTCATATGGGCTGCAAATAGAGATATTGATCAAGTTTTGGGCTTGTAAACTTGGAACTAAAGAGCTTGGACCAAGTACTACACATGGGAGGATCATTTGGGCCTAAATAAGCACATTTTGAGCCTTAATTTGCTGAATACATTTTCTTGAAGTTAGGTGTGCGAAAATCAACAAGGAGTTGGTGGCATATTTGACTTTTGATTTCTTTAAGCATTTGTATTTGAGTTTTCAACTTTCTTCTAGATTGTAATAGAATTTTGTGTACATGTATTAGACTTTTAGGTTTCCTAGCACATGGTATTAGACTTTGTATTTTCTATGTTCAGATTTGCACCTACTACAATTAGGTTATATTTCCCTATAAATACTTGGTGCTTCTTCATTTGTAGGACACAATTCAGATTTGAATCATAAATGAAAGTTTCACTTCTGCACTTTGTTTCTTGAGAGTGGATTCTCTCTAAGGGTTCTTTTTAGAACTAACAAACTTATCAAGGCTTGATCAACCTTGTGGCGTTTTCCAACACTTCGGGTCCTTGTTCTTTCGTGTTCAAGGGTTCAAGTAGATCATTGATCTGTGTTTAGCTTTCTTGGGGTGTGTATATTTCAGAATTGATTGTGGGTTCGTGGGATCTTCCCTTGTGGGTTTGCACCATTCATTTGTACACACAATTCAGATTTGAATCATAAATGAAAGTTACACTTTTGCACTTTGTTTCTTGAGAGTGGATTCTCTCTAAGGGTTCTTTTTAGAACTAACAAACTTATCAAGGCTTGATCAACCTTGTGGCGTTTTCCAACACTTCGAGTCCTTGTTCTTTCATGTTCAAGGGTTCAAGTGGATCGTCGATCTGTGTTTAGCTTTCATGGGGTGTGTATATTTTAGAATTGGTTGTGGGTTCGTGGGATCTTCCCTTGTGGGTTCGCACCATGGTGCGAACCCACACACCCACTCCAATTTTGTTGAGGAATCTAGAATGTTAAATATGGTTGTCAAATTCATCCGTTTGGGCCCTGAACGACCAAATACGTGATTTGTGCTAATTTGAGGTTAAAAGAATGAAAGTTTGGTCAGTTTCTCGGATTGGAATGAAAACCCACACACCCACTGGATTTTTAATGAGGAATCCAGAATGCCAAAGATTGTTGTCAATTTCATCCGTTTGGGCCCTGAACGGCCAAATAAGTAATTTGTTCTAATTTGAGGTCAAAATATTTAAAGTTTTGTCACTGTCACGGATTGGCATGAAAACCCACACATCCACTCCAATTTTCATGAGGAATCCAGGATGCTGAATATGGTTGTCAAATTCATCTTTTTGGGTCGTGGAGTTCCAAATACGTGATTTGTGCTAATTTGATGTTAAAAGAATGAAAGTTTGATAACTCTCACGGATTGGCATGAAAACCAACACACCTACTCCAAATTTCATGAGGAATCCAGAATGCTAAATATGGTTGTCAAATTCATCCGTTTCGGCCCTGCACGGCTAAATACGTGATTTGTGCTAATTTGAGGTCAAAAGAACGAAAGTTTGGTCACTAGCACAGATTGGCATAAAAACACACACCCGCTCCATTTTTCATGAAGAATCCAAAATGCTACATATGGTTGTCAAATTCATCCGTTTCAGCCCTGCATAGCCAAGTACGTGATTTGTGCTAATTTGAGGTCAAAAGAATGAAAGTTTGGTCACTGTCACAGAATGGCATGAAAACCCACACACCCAGTCCATTTTTAATAAGTAATCCAGAATGCGAAAGATTGTTGTCAAATTCATTCGTTTGGGCCTGAACGGCTAAAAACGTTATTTGTGCTAATTTGAGGTCAAAAGAATGAAAGTTTAGTCACTGTCACGGATTCTCATGAAAACCCACGAACCCACTCCATTTTTCATGAGGAATCCAGAATGCCAAAGATTGTTGTCAAATTCATCCGACTGGCCCCTGAACGGCCAAATACGTGATTTGTGCTAATTTGAGGTCAAAAGAATGAAAGTTTGATCACTGTCACAGATTCTCATGAAAACCCACATACCCACTCCATTTTTCATAAGGAATCAAGAATGCCAAAGATTGTTGTCAAATTCATCCGTTTGGGCCCTGAACGGCCAAATACGTGATTTGTGCTAATTTGATATCAAAAGAATGAAAGTTTTGTCACTGTCACAGATTGGCATGAAAACCCACACACCCAGTCCATTTTTCATGAAATATCCAGAATGCCGAAGATTGTTTTCAAATTCATCCGTTTGGGCCCTGAATGGCCAAATACGTTAATTGTGCTAATTTGAGGTCAAAAGAATGAAAGTTTGGTCACTGTCGCGGATTCTCATGAAAACCCACATACCCACTTCATTCTTCGTGAGGAATCAAGAATGAAAATGATTGTAGTCAAATTCATCCGTTTGGGCCCTACACGACCAAATACGTTATTTGTGCTAATTTGAGGTCAAAAGAATGAAAGTTTGGTCACGGTCACAGATTGGCATGGAAACCCACACACCTGCTCCATTTTTAAAGAAGAATCCAGAATGCCAAAGATTGTTGTCAAATTCATCCGTTTGGGATCTGAACGGCGAAATACGTGATTTGTGCAAATTTGAGGTCAAAAGAATGAAAGTTTGGTCACTGTCACAGATTGGCATGAAAACCCATACACCCGCTACATTTTTCATGAAGAATCCAGAATTCCAAAGATTGTTGTCAAATTCATACGTGTGGGCCCTGAACAGCCAAATACGTGATTTGTGCTAATTTGAGCTCAAAAGAATGAAAGTGTGGTCACTGTCACGGATTCTCATGAAAACCCACATACCCACTCCATCTTTCATGAGGAATCAAGAATGCCAAAGATTGTTCTCAAATTCATCTGTTTGGGCCATGAACAACCAAATACGTGATTTGTGCTAATTTGAGGTCAAAAGAATGAAAGTTTGGTCACTGTCACATATTGGCATGAAAACCCACACACCCGCTCCATTTTTAAAGAAGAATCCAGAATGCCACAGATTGTTGTCAAATTCATCTGTTTAGGCCATGAACGGCCAAATACGTGATTAGTTCTAATTTGAGGTCAAAAGAATGAAAGTTTGGTCACAGTCACAGATTGGCATGAAAACCCACGCACCCGCTCCTTTCTTCATGAAATATACAGAATGCCGAAGATTGTTTTCAAATTCATCCGTTTGGGCCATGAACGGCCAAATACTTGATTTATGCTAATTTGAGGTCAAAAGAATGAAGGTTTGGTCACTGTCACGAATTCTCATGAAGACCCGCATACCCACTCCATTTTTCAAGAGGAATCCAGAATGCCATAGATTGTTGTCAAATTCATCCGTTTGGGCCCTGCACGGCCAAATATATGATTTGTGCTAATTTGAGGTCAAAAGAAAGAGAGTTTGGTCACTGTCACGGATTCTCATGAACACCCACATATCCACTCCATTTTTCATGTGGAATCAAGAATGAAAATGATTGTAGTCAAATTCATCCGTTTGGGCCCTGAACGGCCAAATACGTGATTTGAGCTAATTTGAGGTCAAAAGAATGAACATTTGGTCACTGTCACGGATTCTCATGAAAACCCACATACCCACTCCATTTTTCTTGAGGAATCAAGAATGCCAAATATTGTTGTTAAATTCATCCGTTTGGGCCCTGAACGGCCAAATACGTGATTTGTCCTAATTTAAGGTCAAAAGAATGAACGTTTGGTCTCTGTCACGGATTCTCATGAAAACCCACATACCCACTCCATTTTTCTTGAGGAATCAAGAATGCCAAAGATTGTTGTCAAATTCATCGTTTGGGCCCTGAACGGCCAAATACGTGATTTGTGCTAATTTGAGGTCAAAAGAATGAATGTTTCGTCACTGTCACAGAATCCCAAGAAAACCCACATACACACTCCATTTTTCATGAGGAATCAAGAATGCCAAAGATTGTTGTCTAATTCGTAAGTTTGGGCCCTGAATGGCCAAATACGTGATTTGTGCTAATTTGAGGTCAAAAGAATGAATGTTAGGTCACTGTCACGGATTCTCATGAAAACGCCCATACCCACTCCATTTTTCATGAGGAATCAAGAATGCCAAAGATTGTTGTCAAATTCATCCATTTGGGCCTTGAACGGCCAAATACGTGATTTGTGCGAATTTGAGGTCAAAAGAATGAAAGTTTGGACACTGTCACGGATTCTCATGAAAACCCACATACCCACTCCATGTTTCATGAGGAATCAAGAATGCCTAAGATTGTTGTCAAATTCATCCGTTTGGGCCCTGAACGGCCAAATACGTGATTTGAGCTAATTTGAGGTCAAAAGAATGAACGTTTGGTCACTGTCACGGATTCTCATGAAAACCCACATACCCACTCCATTTTTCTTGAGGAATCAAGAATGCCAAATATTGTTGTTAAATTCATCCGTTTGGGCCCTGAACGGCCAAATACGTGATTTGTCCTAATTTAAGGTCAAAAGAATGAACGTTTGGTCTCTGTCACTGATTCTCATGAAAACCCACATACCCACTCCATTTTTCTTGAGGAATCAAGAATGCCAAAGATTGTTGTCAAATTCATCGTTTGGGCCCTGAACGGCCAAATACGTGATTTGTGCTAATTTGAGGTCAAAAGAATGAATGTTTCGTCACTGTCACAGAATCCCAAGAAAACCCACATACACACTCCATTTTTCATGAGGAATCAAGAATGCCAAAGATTGTTGTCTAATTCGTAAGTTTGGGCCCTAAATGGCCAAATACGTGATTTGTGCTAATTTGAGGTCAAAAGAATGAATGTTAGGTCACTGTCACGGATTCTCATGAAAACGCCCATACCCACTCCATTTTTCATGAGGAATCAAGAATGCCAAAGATTGTTGTCAAATTCATCCATTTGGGCCTTGAACGGCCAAATACGTGATTTGTGCGAATTTGAGGTCAAAAGAATGAAAGTTTGGACACTGTCACGGATTCTCATGAAAACCCACATACCCACTCCATGTTTCATGAGGAATCAAGAATGCCTAAGATTGTTGTCAAATTCATCCGTTTGGGCCCTGAACGGCCAAATACGTGATTTGAGCTAATTTGAGGTCAAAAGAATGAACGTTTGGTCACTGTCACGGATTCTCATGAAAACCCACATACCCACTCCATTTTTCTTGAGGAATCAAGAATGCCAAATATTGTTGTCAAATTCATCCGTTTGGGCCCTGAACGGCCAAATACGTGATTTGTCCTAATTTAAGGTCAAAAGAATGAACGTTTGGTCTCTGTCACTGATTCTCATGAAAACCCACATACCCACTCCATTTTTCTTGAGGAATCAAGAATGCCAAAGATTGTTGTCAAATTCATCGTTTGGGCCCTGAACGGCCAAATACGTGATTTGTGCTAATTTGAGGTCAAAAGAATGAATGTTTCGTCACTGTCACAGAATCCCAAGAAAACCCACATACACACTCCATTTTTCATGAGGAATCAAGAATGCTAAAGATTGTTGTCTAATTCGTAAGTTTGGGACCTGAATGGCCAAATACGTGATTTGTGCTAATTTGAGGTCAAAAGAATGAATGTTAGGTCACTGTCACGGATTCTCATGAAAACGCCCATACCCACTCCATTTTTCATGAGGAATCAAGAATGCCAAAGATTGTTGTCAAATTCATCCATTTGGGCCTTGAACGGCCAAATACGTGATTTGTGCGAATTTGAGGTCAAAAGAATGAAAGTTTGGACACTGTCACGGATTCTCATGAAAACCCACATACCCACTCCATGTTTCATGAGGAATCAAGAATGCCTAAGATTGTTGTCAAATTCATCCGTTTGGGCCCTCAACGGCCAAATACGTGATTTGTGCTAATTTGAGGTCAAAAGAATGAAAGTTTGGTCACAGTCACAGATTGGCATGAAAACCCACACACCCACTCCATTTTTTATGAAATATCCAGAATGCCAAAGATTGTTTTCAAATTCATCCGTTTGGGCAATGATCGGCCAAATACGTGATTTGTGCTAATTTGAGGTCAAAAGAATGAAAGTTTGGTCACTGTCACAGATTGGCATGAAAACCCACACACCCGCTCCAATTTTAAATAAGAATCCAGAATACCCAAGATTGTTGTCAAATTCATCCGTTTGGGCCCTGAACGGCCAAATACGTGATTTATGCAAATTTGAGTTCAAAAGAATGAAAGTTTGGTCACTCTCACAGATTGGCATGAAAATGTACATACGCACTCCATCTTTCATGAGGAATCCAAAATGCCAAAGATTGTTGTCAAATTCATCTATTTGGGCCATGAACGGGCAAATACGTGATTTGTGCTAATTTGAGGTCAAAAGAATGAAAGTTTGGTCACTGTCACGGATTCTCATGAAAACCCACATACCTACTCCATCTTTCATGAGGAATCGAGAATGCCAAAGATTGTTGTCAAATTCATCTGTTTGGGCCATGAACGGCCAAATACGTGATTTGTGCTAATTTGAGGTCAAAAGAATGAAAGTTTGGTCACTGTCACAGATTGAATTGAAAACCCACACACCCACTCCATTTTTCATGACGAATCCAGAATGCCAAAGATTGTTTTCAAATTCATCCGTTTGGGCCCTGAACGGCCAAATACGTGATTTGTGCTAATTTGAGGTCAAAAGAATGAAAGTTTGGTCACTGTCACGGATTGGCATGAAAACCAACACACCCACTCCATTTTTCATGAGGAATCGAGAAAACAAAAGATTGTTGTCAAATTCATCCGTTTGGGCCCTGAAGAGCCAAATACGTGATTTGTTCTAATTTGAGGTCAAAAGAATGAAAGTTTGGTCATTGTCACGCATTGGCATGAAAACCCACACACCTACTACATTTTTAAATAAGAATCCAGAATACCAAAGATTGTTGTCAAATTCATCCGTTTGGGCCCTGAACGGCCAAATACGTGATTTATGCAAATTTGAGTTCAAAAGAATGAACGTTTGGTCACTATCACAGATTGGCATGAAAACGTACATACCCACTCCATGTTTCATGAGGAATCCAAAATGGAAAAGATTGTTGTCAAATTCATCCGTTTGGGCCCTGAAGAGCCAAATACGTGATTTGTGATAATTTGAGGTCAAAAGAATGAAAGTTTGGTCACTATCACGGATTCTCATGAAAACCCACATACCCACTCCATTTTAAATGAGGAATCCAGAATGCTGAAGATTATTTTTAAATTCATCCGTTTGGGCCCTGCATGGCCAAATACGTGATTTGTGCTAATTTGAGGTCAAAAGAATGAAAGTTTGGTCACTGTCACAGATTGGCAAGATAACCAACACACCCGCTCCATTTTTCATGAAGAATCCAGAATGCCGAAGATTGTTTTCATATTCATCCGTTTGGGCAGATTGGCAAGATAATCCGTGATATTACTCAAAACACTTCCAACACAATCATTTTTTTTTCATTATTTTTTTTCTTATCAATTTTTTTTTCTTTTTATGATGCTCTTGTCTTTTTTTTCTCCACTACTGAAATTTAAAGAGAATGCAGAATCTACACAAACAATACAACACTAGAAATCTGTACCCAGAAATTCCAGAAAAGCGTCTATTTTTGAAAGACTATAACTCATTGTGGAAATATTGGATTGAGATGATACCAAAAAGAACAGAAAGATGAGATTCTAAACTATGAAAATGACCTTTTGAACGATGTAAAACACAAAGGAAAAGAGGTCAAACAAGGACACAATATTTTAGGACGTTATGGAAAAAAAAAACGAAGATGAACAAGCCCAGAATTTTCCAGAAAACACAACTAGATTAAAATAGATAGAACTCACAAATGACAAATCGGATTGAAACAATTCCAAACCGAGATGAAAGAAGAGATTCTAAACTATGAATTTGACATACTAAATATTGGAAAACATAAAGAAAAACTTGACGAACAGAAGTAACAAATTTGGACACGGACAGACACAAGAACAAAGCATAAAACTTGAAACGAAAATGGAAACAAAGAACAGATAGATATGACCTGAATTTAGATCTGAAGCTCTGATACCAAGATGGTACGAACCCACAAGGGAAGATCCCACGAACCCACAACCAATTTTGAAATATACATACCCCAAGAAAGCTAAACACAGATCGACGATCCACTTGAACCCTTGAACACGAAAGAATAAGGACCCGAAGTGTTGGAAAAATACCACAAGGTTGATCAAGCCTTGATAAGTTTGTTAGTTCTAAAAAGAATCCTTAGAGATAATCCACTCTCAAGAAACAAAGTGCAGAAGTGAAACTTTCATTTATGATTCAAATCTGAATTGTGTGTTACAAATGAAGAAGCACCAAGTATTTATAGGGAAAATATGACCTAATTGTAGTAGGTGCAAATTTGAACATAGAAAATACAAAGTCTAATACCATGTGCTAGGAAACCTAAAAGTCTAATACATGAACACAAAATTCTAATACAATCTAGAAGAAAGTTGAAAAATCAAATACAATATGCAAAAGAAAACAAAAGTCAAATCTGCCACCAACTCCTTATTGATTTTCGCACACCTAACTTCAAGAAAATGTAGTTAGCAAATTAAGGCTCAAAATGTGCTTATTTAGGCCCAAATGAGCCTCCCATGTGTAGTACTTGGTCCAAGCTCTTTAGTTTCAAGTTTGCAAGCCCAAAACTTGATCAATATCTCCATTTGCAGCCCATATGAAGTTAGTAACGTTTTCAGCATTTTTGTCTAGCTTTGATCCAATGGCTACTTGCTTTGTCCAAGTACCTTGCACTAGCCCATTTAATGCTTCCTTCATTTGTTTGGCTCTTGCTCTTGTGATTGGTCCACTTGGAATTTGCAAAGGATCGATTGAATTTGACACAACTTGCTGGATCGTATCAAGACTGGTCCTTTCAAGTACCTGTAAAGGCTAATATTATATTACTGTAAACTACAGAGTAGTATGTGAGTACACAAACTCATCCCATTGCTCTTGAGTTATGATCCCATCTTGCAACTCTGGCTGTGTATTAATGATAATGTCACTCTCATCTTGCAAGAAGAATTTGACAAGAGCCGAGCAAAAATTTCTAAAAAGCTTGCCACATTTTGGCAAGACGAATTTCACTTTATCGTCTTCAATTATGAAGCCAGATTGGAAGAAAAACCACATATAATTTGTTAGATTGTAATTTCATGATACAAAACAACTAGAATAATAAAGTAAATATTGTTTACTTTGACAGAATCGAAGAGCATATCACCATAATCTTTCTTTGCGCGATGCCAATCTAAAACAATAATGAGGATTGTTTATCTGACCGACGTCCCAATGTAATTAATAAGGTTATTGGCATTCAGTCTGACTAGATTTCCCTTTTCATTCCACTAAAGCTCTAACCGAATGCCTTTACTCCTTAGTTTATAAGTTTTTTCATTACGGTCCTACCCCTGGGTATCTCAGCCTCAAATGTTGCCTGATCATCATGTTTGATAGGAGCAATATCTTCTTTGCTGTGAGTATCCATTTTCCTACAAGTTAAATAAATCAAATAAAAAATCAGAGCATGAACTTGACAATCATGGCAATGAAAGTAAATTGTGTTGAAATATATGAATGCATGTAATAAAACATACAAGGCAAAAAATCAAGGCACTCATTATCATCTTTTCCTCTTTTTCGTTTGATTTATAGACTAAGTCCTATCGTTATGATCATGTCTCATGTAAAAGGGTTCATCTTCATTTTCATCTTCATCTATATCAATATACTTTGACCATAACATTCAAAGAAGAGATCATCCTCAGGAATATTCAGATATTCTTTACTTTCATTATCAACTTGTTCGTGATGATTCTTGTTCAATGGAAGTACAATAGACCAGTTATTTTTAGAATGATCCAAAATGAAAAACACTTGTTCCTGTGAAGCTAAAAATAAAAGGATCATCTTTATACCAAACTTTCAAATGATCCACTTGAACAAACCCTAAATCATTTGCCCTTATTGCAACCCCTGCCACTATCAAGGCCGAGATTAGTGTTTAAACACGTTTTATAACTGAATAAGAGATCCAGAATAATTAAAAACTTTTCATAGAAACCTGTACAAATAGATCTCCATTCAATCATTCATAAAATCAATAGGCTAGCTTGGTTTGTCACAAATACAATATCAGAGTATAACCACAATTCCCAACATTTACCCGGGATAATAATATTAATCCAAAATATTGTTCAAGGCATTATTCCCTATCTCAGTATCCATACCGGGGATTAAACAAAACTATAATACTATGATCTATTCAATATATACATTCATCTAAAATGATAACCAATCCAAAATAAAACTAAGAGTATCTAACTAAGACTTCCTCCGGCAGTCCTAGTCATCCTTGTTCACTTGCTTGCTTCTTGATCCACTTGCCTTGTCTAAAAATGTTATTAGGAAAGAATAAGATTCTAAAGAATCCTAGTAGCAACAATTTATGTATATGATGCATAATTAAACAAAGCAAGTAAGCATACATCACAATGCAGCAATCAATATTCAAGGCCAAGCATACTGCCATGTCCCCTCAAATGTATCTATCTGTATTCAAGGTCAAGCTTTTGCCATGTCCCCTCAACTGTATCTGTATTCAATGTCTATTACTAACGAGTAATCCTCTACACATGAAATAGGGGTAAAGTGTCACTACCTTGGTCTGTCCACTCTTGAGCAGGCACGGGCCTTCTACGCTCCGGGCAAATATCAAATCCTAAATTTATAATTAAGGACGATGCGTTATCACTTAGTCCAATACTCAATACCTTCACAATATTTTCTGTAAAAGCGCCATTACATCCCAAATATTTCTTTTACTCTACCTTATACGCCTTATTATTATTAGCCTAGCTTCACGTATAACCTTGATTGATATAAAGACAAATGAATAGTTATTACCATTATTATTATTATTATTATTATTAAGTCACGAAAATGAAAAGTAAGCCTAGAAAGTACAATATATATTATTGTCTCTATTATTCACTTGAAGCTAAGTGATAAAGAAATGTATGGTGATAGTGAAACTACGTACCAGCTACTTAGCTTGTAATTAAAAGAAAAAAAATTAGATAAGTTGACAGAGAAGAAAATATAATCTAAATTCCCCCTATTGAAATAATTATAATCATTGTCAAATTAAATAGAAGTAAAGGATAATAAGATAATTATTGCCAAAATCATATAAATTAAATAACGAAAGAAGGATACTGGCAAAATAAATAAACAATAAATAAGGAAAGAAGGTGCTGAAGTTTACCTTAATTAACAGGGTGCCTTATTAACTAATAATCAGCTTGCATGCCCTTAGCATGTGAAGGAGGAATAAAGGTGATGATCCAAGCTCAATTGCCTTCTATGATCTCTTTGATATAGTGTTAGTAGCTCTTAACTCTCACCCTTAGTCTCTATGCGCACGGTGTCTATTCTCTGGCTTTCTCATTAGTCTAGATAATACATAGATCGATAAAGAAGACAGCTTTTGCACATACGATGAGGCTGTTCAGACTTTCAATCTGAAGCATATTAAAAAAATATTGATTTAGGGTGTCGGCAAGGGCTTAGGCCGGCGCTTGCCCCACCAAGCGTCGGTCAAGGCAGCCCCCTCCTCCGGCGTTTTCCCCAAAAAGTGTTGGGGGAGGAGAGAAAAAAACAAAAGAAACAGCGTCTATCCAAAAGAAAAAAATTTTTCCTCCTCTGGTACTTGCCCAATAAGCGTCGGAGGAGGGCCAAAAACAAAAAAAAATTCCTCCTTCAGCACTTTCTAGGATAAGTGCTAGCCAAGGCGGTGACGTCTTGGTCGGCACTTGCCTAATAAGTGCCGGAGGAGGGCCGAAAACAAAACCAAACAACATCTGTCCAAAAAAAATTTTTGCCTCCTCCGGCGCTTTCTGGGGCAAGCACTAGCCAAGGCGGTGCCACCTTGGCTGGTGCTTGCCCCAAAAAGTGTCAGAGGAGGCCCTCTCTAAAATAAAAAAAAGGAATTGGCGTATGTTTTGAACTCAAAAAAAAAAGAACAAGAAGGGCCTTGGCCAGTGCTTGGTGTGGCAAGTGCCTACCAAGGCAACGTTGCCTCCTCCAGCGCTTTCTAGTGGAAGCACCGGTCAAGAGTGGTTAGCCAAAAAACACTGATTTGCTATAGTGCTTCTTTAAAGAAGGGTCATAGGAGGTGTGCTACTAAATCTTTATTTTGTAATAGTGTTTTGGTCAACATCTCGTATTTGGGCCCTAAAATTTTGGCTAATTTGAAAAATCACATACCCATTGTATTTTTCATGAGGAATCTAGAATGCCTAACATTGTTGCCAGATTCATGTGTTTGGGCCCTGAATAGCTACATACGCAACTTGGGCTACTTTGAAGTCAAAAGAGTTAAAGTTTGGTCAACATCTCAGATTTGTGTGAAAACCCATAAACCTACTCCATTTTTCATGAGAATTCCAAAATGCCTAATATTGGTATGAGATTTATCTGTTTAGGCCTGAACAACCAGATACATTATTTGGACTATTTTGAAGTAAAAAAAAATTAAAGTTTGGCTAGTGTCTCAAATTTAGGTAAAAGCCCACATACCACTCAATTTTTCATGTGGATTGCAGAATGCATAACAATGTTGGGAGATTGATCAGCTTGGGCCCTGAATGGCCACGTACGCCATTTGGGATAATATTAGGTCAAAATAATGAAATTTTTTGTCAACATCTCGTATTTGAGTAAAAAGCCATATACCTATACCATTTCTCTTGAGGAATCTAGAATGCCTAAAATTGTTGCCAAATTCATCGATTTGCACCCTGAACGATCACATATGTGACTTGGGCTATTTTGTAGTCAAAAAATGAAAGTTTAGTCAATATTTAAGATTTGGGTGAAAGCCCACATGCCGACTCCATTTTTCATGAGCATTCCACATGCGACATTTAGGCTAATTTGAGGTCAACAGAATGAAAGTTTGGTGAACATCTCGGATATGCGTAAAAACCAACAAACCTACTATATTTTTCATAAGAATTCCAAAATGCCTATCATTGTTTTAAGATTCATCTGTTTTGGTGTTGAATGGTCACAAACGCTATTTTTGGCTAATTTGAGGTCAAAAGAATGAAAGTTTGGTCAACATCTCATATTTACATGAAAACCCACATACCCACTCTATTTTTCATTAGGATTCCAGAATGTCTAACATTGTTGCGAGATTCATTCGTTTAGGCCCTGACGGCCACATGCGCTATTTGGATTAATTTAAGGTCAAAAGAATGAAATTTTGATAAATGTCTCGTATTTGCATGAAAACCCAGATACTCACTCCATTTTTTATGAAAATTCTAAAAGGCATAACATTGTTGCAAGATTCACCATTTGGGCCCTAAAGGACCATATACGTGATTTAGGCAATTTTTAAGTCAAAGGATTAAAGTTTGGTCAACATCTCATATTTGGTTGAAAACCCACATATCAACTCCATTTTTCATTAGTATTCCAGAATGCCAAACATTATTGTGATATTACTTTGTTTGGGTCCTGCACGATCGCGTACGCTATTTGGGCTAATTTGATGTCAAAAAAATGAAAGTTTGGGTAACGTCTTGGATTTATGTGAAAACCCATACACCCATTCTATTTTTCATAAGGATTCCAAAATGCCTAACATTGTTGTGAGATTCATCCGTTTAGGCCCTGACCGGCCACATACGTTATTTGGGCTAATTTGAGGTCAAAAGAATGAAAGTTTGATAAAAGTCTCATATTTACATGAAAAATCACATACCCATTCCATTTTTCTTGGAGATTCTAGAATGGCTAACATTGTTGGAGATTTACCGTTTGTGCCCTGAACGGCCACATACGCGATTTGGGTTATTTTGAAGTCAAAAGAATTAAAATTTGGTCAACTTCTCATATTTGGGTGAAAACCACATACCAACTACATTTTTCATGAGAATTTTAGAATGCCAAACATTATCGCGAGATTGATCCGTTTGGGACTTGAACGGCCACATACACTATTTGGGCTAATTTGAGGTCAAAAGAGTGAAAGTTTGATTAATGTCTCATGTTTGCTTGAAAACCCACATACCCATTCCATTTTTATAAGGATTCCCGAATGGTTAACATTGTTAGAGATTCGCTATTTGGGCCTTGACCAGCCAAGTACGCTATTTAGGCTAACTTGAGGACAAAATAATGGAATTTTGGTCAACATCTCATTTTTGGGTGAAAAACGACAAGTCACTATACTTTTCATGCAAAATCTAGAATGCCTAACGTTGTTTTGAGATTCATCCACTTAGGATTTGAATGAACACATACTCGACTTGGCTTATTTTGAAGTCAAAAGATTTAAATTTTGGTCAATGTCTCAAATTTGCATGAAAAGCCACAAACCCACTTTATTTTTCATAAGCATTCCAGAATGCCTAATATTGTTGTTAGATTCATCCATTTTGGCCCAGAACAACCACCTATGCGATTTTGGCTACTTTGGGGTCAAAAGAATGAAAGTTTGGTCAACACCTCAGATTTTGGTGAATACCCTCATACCCACTTCAATTTTTAGGTGGATTCCAGAATGGCTAACATTGTTGTGATATTCATCCGTTTTGGCCCTGAATGTCCACAAATGCGATTTGGGCTAATTTGACATCAAAATAATGAAAGTTTGCCAAAGTCTTGGATTTCCGTGAAAACCCAAATACCCACTTCATTTTTCTTGCAGATTCTAGAATGCTGAACATTAGTGCAAGATTTCTCCATTTTGGCCTTAAACAACCACATACATGATTTAGACTATTTTGAAATCAAAAGAATTAAAGCTTGGACAATATCTCAAATTTGGGTGAAACCCACATGCCAACTCCATTTTTAGTGAGGATTCCAGAATGCCTAACATTGTTGTGAGATTCAGTCATTTGAGCTCTAAACAACCACATACGCTATTTGGCCTAATTTGAGGTGAAAAGAACGAATTTTGATAAATGTCTCGTATTTTCATGAAATCCCAGACACCCACTCCATTTTTTATGACAATTCCAAGAGGCCTCATATTGTAGTGAGATTTACCATTTGGGCCTTGACCTACCACATATGTGATTTGGGCAATTTTAAAGTCAAAGGAATTAAAGTTTGGTCAACATCTCATATTTGGCTGAAAACCCACCAATCAACTCCATTTTTCATTAGTATTCCAGAATGCCAAATGTAATGTTCCAAATTTTGATTAAGGACTAATGACCTTTTAAGAGGTTGAAATGAATATTTAAAAAATGATTTTGTGAATTAAAGAGTAAGAGAAATTTGCATATAAAAATGAAATTTATTGAATTTGCAAGTGCTCACTACTACAAACAGGGGTTTTAACGTCCCTATTTTGGCACTTTTAACGTCAAAAAATAGGGGAACATCTGTGTGAGGGCATAGTAAAGTGGAACTTTAGTCGTCCTAATTTTGAAAAAGGGACATCTAAAATGGGACTTTAGACATCCCAAATTTGAAATAGGGACATCTAAAGTGAGACTTTAGACGTCCCAATTTTGAAATAGGGATGTCTAAACCACTTTAGATGTCCCTTTTTTAAAAAAGGAATGTCTAAAGTCATTTGAATTTCAAATTTCCTGTAGATGTTGAGGTCATCAATTACAGAAGCAAACACAAGTTCCAGACGAGAATCCTCTGCAATAGTTTTGTTGAACACAAATGCTAGCTTTCCCCATTCTCTTTTTGGTTACAGAATTTCCTTTTTTGGCATCACCACACTTCCACCACTTTGCTAGCTTTGTTCAAACTTCTTTTAGTCAAACTTTAGAATTCAAAAATCTATTTTTTACCTAGATATACTATACCAGATCTGATTGTGAAAAAAGAGAGGAACTTATATAATAATAATAATAAAAAGACAAGCATGTAAGATTTGAGAAGTAATAAAGAGAGAGTTACCGTCGCAAATAGGGGCACCGAAGGGCATGATGAGAGGGGGGAGGATGGTGAGAACACCGAAGGAAAAAACCATTTGAATCTATAGAATGCGGGTCTTTCTCTACAACTCCTCTTAGAGAAATTGAAAAATGTTGTGGGAGTGAGAGAGAGAGAGAGAGAGAGAGAGAGAGAGAGAGGAAGGAAAGTGACCCTTTATTTAATATAAGGGATGAGCGTCCCTTATATTCAATACAGCTCGTAAGGAAATTTTTAAATTACTTTAGACATCCCAAATTGAAAAAGTGACGTCTAAAGTCCCACTTTAGAATTTGGAACGTCTAAAGTAAAAAATATTTTAAATCTTTTTTTTTAGTTTAGACGTTCCAAATTCTAAATTCAATTTGTGACGTCTAAAGTAAAAAAAAAAATTCCCAAATTTAATTTAGGACTTCTAAAGTGGGACTTTAGAGCTCCCAAATTCGATTTGGGAAGTGACATTTAAAGTAAAAAAAAGTAAAGTTTTTTTTTAACTTTAGACTTCCCTAATTCAATTTGGGACGTATAAAGTCCCTCACATAATTACAAAAATGTCACCGCTTATGTTTTAGATGTCCCTATTTTAAAAAGGGACGTCCTTTAGGGTAGCAGAAACTATATTCTGTAGTAGTGGGTTGTCATTTCATTGCTTCAAGTGAGGTAGTGAGTTTGTTATAAGGTTTTGGAAGAACAAATGATGACAAAAAATTATGAAATTTTTATAAGGTGAAAGTAGACATTCTAATCTTTAATTTGATAGGTTAAATGATTCAATTAGAGCTATATACAAAGATTGAAAATCTGGGCATTTTGTGCTTTTATCTACCATAAGGCTATATTTTTCATTGAAACTAGACTAAATAAGGGTTTCATAGCCTTTGAAATCACTTCAATTTTATTGGATAATTATAATATCTTATAAAATCATATTTCATCATCTTCCTCCTCCCATTTACATCAGTTTTGCTGCAACAAGAGAGAGAAAAAGTTGAGAGCTTTAGAGAGAGAAAGGGGAAGAGATCTTGTACGGTAAGCCTATTTCTCCAATGATTTAGCTCCTAACGTGTATAACTCCAACCCTAAGCTACTCCTCTTTGTTCTTTAAGGTTTTAAAGCTCAAAATATGTTGTTGAGCACTTAGGGTTTCAGCCACATTGAGGAAAAGCTAGTGGAAGCTTAAGGTAACTTCTAAACTCTTGTATATTACTATTATGGCTGTTGTTGACAATTTAATCGGTGACACTTCGCTGGATTGTGTTTGATTTGAAATTTTGGAATTGACATTGCCTAGGAGTTATGCTGCTTAAATTGGGTTTAAATAGTATTTATAACTCAATTAAATAGTTAATAAAGTAGTTAGGAGGAGAAAGGAACACGTCTGCAGAGTCAGATTTAGAAATTCCCAATTTTTCTTGGAGAATTGGGAATTTTAGCTAGTGCTATTTGGAGGGGTTTGAGTTGGATTTTTAACATTCTGATGAATCCATTGTGTTGAGGAGGGAAAATTAACTAGGGTTACAGTTGGTCACTTTTTCGGAAAAGCCCGAAAAAGCATAATTACGAAAACACCCCTGAAATCCTTAAAGTGGGGCTACTAAGGGCAATTTCATATTTTAGGAGTGACTTTGGTAATTCTAAGTCCAAAAATGGATTTCTTGGGAGAAAATATGTCAGGATAGCCTAGGTTAGAAATTCGAGAAAAGAGCAGCCGGACCAGGTACGGCGGAGCCGAGCCGGGTCCCTAAGAGCATTTTGATAAATTTTTACCACAGGCTAATATAACCATTATAAACACTATAGAAGTGCCTAAAATGGTACATGAATGGGTTTTAACCTATTTCTTGTATATTTGACATTTTAGAACCAAGTTGAGAGCCTGAGGGGTTGGCATGCAAATCAAAGAGCCTCTTTAAGGATCAAGCAAGGGCGATTAAGGTAGGGAACTTACTTCTCCTGCATGTATTTAAGATTTGTGCTAGTGTATTGATACATGTTATTGCTTTTCTTGATTATATGAAACATATATGAATGACTGAAGCTCTGTTTCTATTTATACTGTGGTCATAGTTTTGTTGCACGAAACATTGAGCAGGCAGATATGTCATTGTGTTAGCATGACTTTATGTAATGCAAGCATGTCATAAATTAAGCACTTATCATACAAGCATATTGGTACTGTTTTCCTACTGAGATTCTCTAGAATCTCACCCTCCCTTACCAATAATTTAGAGAGAAGGAGATAGAAGATATGCTGAGAACAAAGAAAAGACTCGTATGAGGGGATTGTGGTGGTAGAACAAAGACAGGAAGATGTCTCCGTTTCACTCAGATGGGTTTAGACACCATGGTAGCCCTATGCAGCTACATTGATGGTAATTATTATGCATGAACCCCTATGGGGAATTTCTTGTGTATATTTATCCTATTCTTGTGTTGCCCACTGAACCCCATATCATTTTCCTCGAATGCTCTGGTAAAGGTGAAATCAAAATAAGGGTGTGGCATTTTGGAATCAGAGATTCAAGAGGTTCTGGAAGAGCCTAAGAGGTTCTGGGAGAGGGGCAGTTCCGACAACAGGATGGTATACTGTATGGTCTTGATTACACAGTACTAGGAAATATGCATGGACATGAGGTACCAAAGGAGGGTATCTTCTCGATTTGTCAATTAGCTCTAAGAAATGGCGAGTACCAAATGGCAACTAGTGGTACAATACTAGATGATAATGGTTTAAGGATGTTGTGAAACCCAAGGAGGCGGGTACGGTAAAGGCCAAGTATAGTCCACACACAATATTTTGATAGTTAAAGACAGTCAGCATGACTCATGAGTCAAAGGCAGTCTCAGAGTATAGGTTGTCAGGAGCAGATAGAGCCAATATCTGTGTTTTGGCATGGGTACATGAAATTTAAGCATGCTCGACCCAGGGTAATCAAGAAGGGTAACCCCTGGAAAGTTAGTTGGTAAGGTCAATGAGACTTGAGGAATAGTAAATTGTCTTAAGGTTTCTCTATGACTAATGATCATCTTAATTAGATGATATGAAGAATGTTTAAATGTACAATGTGATGATGTAAGTATTGATTTTAATATGGAACATTTCTATGGAAGTGAGTACTACCAGAAAGGTTCATTTGATGAGGTTATGGGAACTTGAGGCATAGTAAATATTTTGAGGTTCTCCATGTTAAGCGGTGATCCCTACAAAGGTTGTTGTGATAAAGGAATGTAGAAATGATGTATGGTGATATATGAGCCGTGATGATTATGTCGTATGTTGATTGTGGAGGATCTGATTTGATGATACTAAAGGTTGGGGATAGGCTTGAATCAGGTCTAAGCTGAAATAGTGCTTAGGTCAAAATGTGAATCAGGTTGCACTATGGTTTTGTTACATGATAGAAGTTTGAACCTTGTAAACCTTGTGGATAGTGTTGAACCTTCAATAACATTTTAAAGATGTTTTCGGTTAGAGAATCTAGGCTGTATGATCTTACAAGTCGCATATGTTGTAGTAGACCTAATGTTCAAAGGCCCTAAGACTTAGGGGACCAATGTGCTCTTAGGCTGGCAAATATACTCAAATTTGTGTTGGGTTATTGATGATTCATGGAAATAAGGCAAGTGATTTCCCGGCTCAGCTAATGTTGAGGTTCAAAGAGTTGAATTGTGATCCAAGGATCAAACGTAATAGTTGAGCTAATTCTTAGGAATTTGACTTGACCTGGATGGTCAGAGGTACCAGGAAGGTGTACTAAATGAATCAAAATATGTATAAGGTATCCCGAGGTTGTTAGTTGTTAATCTAGTACAGGGAAAGTGTTATCTATAGAGGATTCAGATCGGAGAGGGCTACCTACGGAGAGTTCTGATCAGAGAGGGCTATCTATGGAGAGTTCTGATCAGAGAGGGTTGCCTACAGAGAGTATTGATTGGAAAGGGCTACCTATGGTGAAATCTGATTGAAAGGGCTACCTATGGAGAATTTTGACTGAAAGGGCTACCTACGAAGAATTCTGACCCAAGGGGCTGACCAATCAGTTGACTGAGTAAAGCATCGAGTACAGTACCATAGTGTGGAGCCACTGTGACAACAAACCCTAGTTGAAGACACCATGATGATGAACCCTAGCGTGGAGCCACCATGACGACAAACCCTAGTATGTAGTTGCCTTGACGATGAACTGTAGAGTACAACTGCCATAACGTTGAATCATAGAGTAGAGCTATGGGAATGTAGGATCTCAATAATATGTTGATTATAGCTTCTGGAAGTAGAACTTTGGGGCTATGTTTTTGTATGAGAAAGGGTCTTGGAGGATCCCAATATAATAAAAGTAATGTTAGGTTGGAGAGGCCAGAAACTGTTATTGAGATTTATAGTTTTCTAGATTTTTGTGGGTTATTACTGGAAATTCATTCAAAATTCTTCTGAATGGTGCTGCCGATTATCCATTTCACGTGAAAAGATAGATTGTTGAGTAGGATAAATGATGTGAAGGATGTGTATATTTGTTTGAGTTGCATCACCATGCCAATAGTCCTCCGGTAGCTAACAACGGTTTGGGTGAGAGCTGTGTGCATCCACGGCGGTGAAAGAGGATGAGGATGGGGTGTAACCATGCCAATAGTCCTCTGTAGCTAACAACGGTTCAGGTGAGAGCTATGTGCATCCCTAGTAGTGAATGAGGATGAGGATGGGGTGTAACCATGCCAATAGTCCTTCGGTAGCTAACAACAGCCATGTTGATTGTGAATGAAAGAGGATGAGGGTGAGATGGGAGGTTGAGACTCCTGGTCTGCTGCTTGGATAGAAGAGACTGAGACTCTAGGTGGGCCGTTATAGTAGGGTGCTTCGGATAGAAGAGATTGAGATGCCGGAGTGGCCCGATGTTATTGTTAATGCCCAAAGTCTTGGTTACCACTAGCGGAGTTACTGGTGGGTGTATGGTGAGAGTAACACCATAGAGGTTAATACGGTAAAGTAATATTGTTGTTAATGCCCAAAAGTCCCGGTTACCACTAGCGGAGTCAATGGTGGGTGTATGGGTGTGGGTAATGCCATGAAAGTTGATATGGTGAAGTGATGTTGTTGTTAACATTCAAAAGTCCCGGTTACCTCTATCGGAGTCACTGGTGGGTGTATGGGTGAAGGTAATGCTATGAAGTGGATACAGTGTAAGCCGAGGTATATGTGAACACAGCGGAAGTTGTCGTTTGTATGTAGTGAATTTGTGGTGTTTTGAGTTATTCTTGGAAGGGGTGACTAGATTGAGTAGAGTGGAGGCATATGCCTCCCAACTACTAAGCTATTATGAAATGAGCCGGCCACTCATGATTTGGAGCTTGTGACTATTGGGTTCATGTGGTGATTGGGTTCCTACAATGATTGTGTTCGTGCAGTGATTGTGTCATGTAGTAGTTGTGTATAGTAGCGAATATGATTTTGGGCCAAATGTATTATGTTAGTATTTGTGTCAAAGTTATGGTGCCATTGCCTAAATGGGGTGACGATGGAATAACACGATGACCATTAGTGTACCAAGTATTGTTTTATCATAAAGATCGAATGTATGACAACATGAGTGAATGGAGTTACTAGAAAACTCACAACCTAGAAATCAAGTATCATCCAGGTAAAGTTAATCTCGTTGCTGAGGTGTTTAGTCGTAAGGCGTTGTGGATTTTTGCAGTAATTATTGAGGATTGTCGAGATCTAAATCTCTCAAAACAAATTGTATGTGTTAAGTATAGTGTACCCAAAGGGGAAAGTAACTTGATGTCTGAGATTGAAATAGCTTAAAGCTAGAATAGGTTAGTAAAGTCCATTCGAACTATGATTGAATGAGGGGAAGACCTCTAGAATTCGAAAGTGGAGATCACATGGAGCTCAAAGCTAGAAGGGGCGAGTGAAGTCCATCCGAAGCATGATCGAATGAGGTGAAGACCTCTATAATTAAAAAATGGAGATCACATGCTTATGAGAGTGTCTCCGGTCATGGGAATCGGTAAAGTGAGCAAGGAAAAAAAAATTTTTGAGCCATGATGCATTGGTCCGTTGAGATTTTTTCGAGAATCGGACTTGTAGTGTACCATTTATGCAAGTGGTCAAGAAGGGGCTATCCTAATGAGAAACAATTTAAGAAATGGAAGCCGTCATGAAGAGGCATTCTAGGTTTATGTCCCAGGTTGTGTAAGAAATTTTGAGGATGAAATTTATTGTACGGGGAAAGAATTGTAATGGCCCAGATTTTATTAAGGGCTAATGACCTTTTAAGAGGTTGTAAGGAATATTTAGAAAATCATTTTGTGAATTAAAGAGTATGAGAAATTTGTATACAAAAATGAAATTTATTGAATTTGCAAGTGCTTGTCGTTTCATTGCTTCAAGTGAGATAGTGAGTTTGTCATGACGTTTTGGAAGACCAAATGATGCGTAAAAATTATGAACTTTTATATTTAAAAGTAGACGTCCTCAACTTTAATTTGATAGGTCATCTAACTCAATTAGAGCTATATACAAAGAGTTATAAATTTTTGAAGTTTACCAGCAAAATTGATTATTTTCTGGTACAGCATGCAAAGATTGAAAATCTGGACATTTTATACTTCTATCTAGCAAAACGCTATATTTTTTGCTGAAACTATGCTCAATAAGGGTTCTATAGCCTTTAGAATCACTTCAATTTTATTTTTCTAGAATTAGTTATGATTTTTCAAAGTTAGGACAGCAAATCTGCCAGAATTTTGTAAAAATTCGAAAATGGGAAAATAATTATTGGATAATTATAATATCTTATAAAATCATATTTCATCATCCTCCTCCTCCCATTTACGTCAGTTTTGCTGCAACAAGAGAGAGAAAAAGTTGAGAGCTTTAGAGAGAGAAAGGGGAAGAGATCTTGTACGGTAAGCCGATTTCTCTAACGATTTAGCTCCTAACACATATAACTCTAACCCTAAGCTACTCCTCTTTGTTCTTTAAGGTTTTGAAGATCAAAATATGTTGTTGACCACTTAGGGTTTCAGCCACATTGAGGAAAAGCTAGTAAGAGCTTGAGGTAACTTCCAAACTCTTGTATATTGACTATTTTGGATGTTGTTGACAATTTAATTGATGAAATTTCACCAAATTGTCTTTGATATGAAATTTTGGAATTGACATTGCCTAGGGGTTATGCTGCTGAAATTGGGTTTAAATAGTAGATATAACTCAATTAAATAGTTAATAAAGTAGTTAGGAGGAGAAAGGAACATGTTTGCGGAGTCAGATTTGGAAAACCCTAATTTTCCTTGGAGAATTGGGAATTTCAGCTAGTGCTATTTGGAGGAGTTGGAGTTGGATTTTTAACATTCTGATGATTCAATTGTGTTCAGGAGGGTAAATTAAGTGGGGTTACAGTTGGTCACCTTTTTGGAAAAGCCTGAAAAAGCATAATTATGAAAATGCCCCTGAAATCCTTAAAGTGGGGCTGCCAAGGGCAATTTCATCTTTTGGGAGTGAGTTTGGTAATTCCGAGTTCAGAAATGGATTCCTTGGGCGAAAATATGTCAGGATAGCCCAGGTTAGAATTTCAAGAAAAGTGCAGCCGGACCGAGTATGGCTGGGCTGGGTTGGGTTCCAGAAGGCATTTTGGTAAATGTTCACCATAGGCTAATATAACCATTATAAACACTATGGAAGTGCCCAAAATGGTACATGAATGGGTTTTAACCTAATTCTTCTACATTTGACATTTTAGAACCAAGTTGAGAGCCCGAGGGGTTGGCACACAAATTGAGGAGCCTCTTTAAGGATCAAGCAAGGGCAATTAAGTTAGGGAACTTACCTCTCTTGTATGTATTTGATATTTGTGCTAGTGTATTGATGCATATTATCGTTTTGCTTGATTATGTGAAACATATATAAATGATTAAAGCTCTGTTTCTGTTTATATTGTGGCCATAGTTTTGTTGCTCGAAACATTGAGCACGCAGATATGTCATTATGTTATCATGAGTTTATGTAATACAAGCATGTCATGCATTAAGCACTTATCTTGCATGCATATTAGTACTATTTTCCTACTGAGATTCTCTCGAATCTCACCCTCCCTTACCAATAATTTAGATGGGAGGAGATAGAAGATATGCTGAGAACAAAGAAAAGAACCGTACGAGGGGATTGCAGTGGTAGAACATGACGGGAAGATGTCTCTGTTTCACCCAGACGGGTTTAGACACCTTGGTTGCCCTGTACGGCTACATTGATGGTAATTATTATGTACAAACCCCTATGGGGAATTTCTGTAATCAAGTACTTTTTATCAGTACATTTATGCTATTCCTGTGTTGCCCATCAAACCGCATTTCATTTTCTACAAATACTATGGTAAAGTTAAAATTAAAATAATGGTGTGACACCAAACATTACTGTGAGATTAATTTGTTTGGGTCCTGAATAGCCACGTACTCTATTTAGGTTAATTTAATGTCAAAAGAATGAAAGCTTGGTCAACATATTTGATTTTTGTGAAAACCAACATACCCACTCTATTTTTAATAAGGATTCTAGAATACCTAACATTGTTGCGAGATTCATCCGTTTGGGCCTTGAAAGGCCACATACGCTCTTTGGGTTAATTTGAGGTCAAAAGAATGAAAGTTTGATTAACATCTCGTATTTGCATGAAAACCCACATACCCATTCCATTTTTTATGGAGATTCCAGAATTGCTAACATTGTTGGAGATTTACCGTTTAGGCCATGAACGGCCACATACGTGATTTGGGCTATTTTGAAGTCAAAAGAATTAAAGTTTGGTCAATATCTCAGATTTGGGTTAAACTACATACCAACTACATTTTTCATGACGATTCCAGAATGCCAAACATCATTGCGAGATTGATCAGTTTGGGACCTGATCGGCCACATACACTATTTGTGCTAATTTATGGTCAAAAGAACAAAAGTTCGATAGATGTCTCGTATTTGTTTGGAAATCCACACACCCATTACATTTTTCATGAGGATTCTAGAATGGCTAACATATTTGGAGATTCACCGTTTGGGCCCTGAACGGCCACGTAGGCTATTTGGGCTAACTTGAGGAGAAAAGAATGAAATTTTGGTCAATATCTCAGATTTACTTGAAAACACACATACCCACTTTATTTTTCATAAAGATACTAGAATCACAAACATTGTTGTGAGATTTATCCATTTGGGACCTGAACGACCACATACGTGATTTGGACTTTTTTTGAAGTCAAAAGAATTAAAGTTTGGTCAATGTCTCATATTTGAGAGAAAAACCACATAGTGACTACATTTTTCATGCAGAATCTAGAATGCCTAACATCATTTTTTTAATACCCCAAATTTTGAGATTTGAGGCTAGAGTATAAGCCATAAATAAGTGGACTGCTGATCCCCGGTTTAGCAGGAGCCCAAATTTATTCCCTAATAATTCTTCTATCTTTGGGGTATTAAAGAAAGTGAAATGGTGAATTTTGGAGAATATGATATACATTGTGATTTGAATTTGTTGTAGCTGGTGCCCAAGCCCTGTATTTAAGCTTAATTGTATGACAAAGCTTAAAATACATCATAAGGGAAGGGTAGGGCGCATGGCATGAGAAAATGTGATATAAAATGTGCTTAGTGGTGATTCAAGAGGAATTGCCATAATCAGGGGCAAAATGGTAAAGTTACTTACCAATTGGTCTGTTTCTGAAGAGGAAGCTCATTGGTAACTTAAAGATCAATGGTTAGGATTGATTTTGTAAGAGATCAAAGGGTGGAATCAGGTGTGTGTGGGCTTATGTGAGCTCATAGTTGGTGTGATGAGATTATGACAAGTGGCAAAATGTGAGCCATTGGATCATGGTCAACTTTTCAACTTTTCCCTCTCTCCTCTCTTCTCTAAGTCGGCTAGGGAGCTTAAGGGAGGCCAAATTTCTGATCTCATTCTCTCTCTCTTCATCCTCCATGGATGCATAAAGCAAGGGAAGAAGGAGAAAAGGAAAGGTGATGTTTTAGCTTTGTTCTTGTCCTCTTTAATTTAAACACTCTTCTTTAATGTTGTTCATAATTATGAGGGCTTCATCTCTATGGTTTTAGATTTGTAAAAGAAGGTGTCTTAAAGCTTAAGGAAATTTGAAAGATGAAGAATCAAGAAACTAGCTTGGGAAAGAGGAAGAGGTGAGTATTTGATGCCTTTTGATCCATATATTGTAATTGTTTATGGGTTTTGAGAATTTGTGGATTTTGCCCTGGTTTTATGTGACATGTAATTGTATGAATTGCATGTTGTTTTGTGTTGAAAATGGTATTTGGATGTATTTTGATGTCATTAGGATTGTTTGGAACTTTGGAAGGAAATTGGTGTGAATTGGGTAAAATGGGTTATAAGTGTGACCAAGGCGGGAAAATGTCATTGTGATGTGATTTTGGATGTTCTGAGGGTTCCAATGGGTTCCTTGTGTGAAATTATGTGGGATTGACTATGTTAGAGTTTTAGGACCAATAGAAACATATGTTGGAAGTTAGGGAAAATTCTGTCATCTGCTGCGTTTTGGCTTTTAATAGAGCCTCACTCGAGTGAACAGGGATCTCACTCAAGTGCAGCATCATATTCCCTCTTTTCCCTTCAGTTTTCTATTACACTTCCGTGCAAACAAGCGAGAGTGCATTTCCTCACCTGCGAGTGAAGTGGGTCCTTACTCGAGTTTGAGGTGTCTCACTCGAGTGCATCTGTATTTTTGCACTAACACAACTTCTTGAGTTGTCACTCGCAGCCAGTTTTTTAAGAGTGTGAGTTAGCACTCACGAGTTTTGTGCCCTCACTCGAGTGGCAGAGCTAGTGCTCAAGTGTACTTCTGGCTCTGGGTTTTCTATTGCTCGTAGGTAGTTACTTCATGTGCCACACTTTTTAGGACTCGAGTGAGTGTGGGGGCATCACTCGAGTGTTGATCTTGATGCTTGAGTACAACGAGCATTTCTGGTCTTTATTTGTGCTTTCGGCCTAGCAGTCGCACTAGTGAGCTTTCATGCTCGAGTGCAAGTCATCCATCACTTGAGTGTGTCATCCATCACTCAAGTGATGCAGTCAAAAATGGGATTTTGAGGTTTCAAAAGATGGTCTTTGGTCAAGTTTCTCCCAACCATTTAGGCATGTGTTTAGGCTTTGACTAGCCACCTAAGGGTTATGAATGATAACCAACTTAAGTATTTGAATATTGGTTATAGGGTTGGATATTCTCCTTGGTCGTGGGTTGCTAGTGCTAAAGCATACGTGGAAGGAAGAAGGGTAGGGAACTTGCCTCTCATGTATTTGATATTTGTGTTGATATATTGATGCATGTTATTGCTTCGCATGATTATGTGTAATATATATGAATATTTGAAGCTATGTTTCTGTTTATGGTATGGCCATAAGTATGTGGTTTGAAACATTAAGCTTGAAATATGTCATTTTGTGAGCATGAGTTATGTAATGAAAGCATGCCATGCATTAAACATTTATCATACATGCATATTGGTAATATTTTCCTACTGAGATTTTCTCGAATCTCACCCTCCCCTACCAATATTTTAGACAGGGTAGGTGGATCGAGGATGGAACAAGCAACCAAAGGCGGTGAGGATTCCTTCGGGTTGTAGATTTGGTGATTGGTTATCATAAATGTTGGGATGACTGTATCGGTTGTGGAAGTATATTTGATGTATATTTAGATATGTGTTCGAAAGGATATTGTGTAATCCCTTTATGAGAACTTGTATATAGGCGAATGTGCTTTTGAAACTCATTGGTGAAAGGTATGAACCCGAGATTGCCGAATTTATGTTGTGCACTCAGATATATACTACATGTGATTTATTCTTGTGAAGTAATTGTATTCAAAATATGAATGTGAAACCACGTATATTAGATTTGGAAAGGTATTTGTGAAAACGCTACCGTAAAGATGTGATATTAAATGAGTTTTGTTTATCCATTGGTTTCTAATTCATTTTAGTCATGAATTTCGGATATAATTACGGAGGGAGTTACAGTTTTGATATTCATCCGTTTGGACTTGAATGGCCACATACGCGACTTGGACTATTTTGAAGTCAAAAGAATTAAGGTTTGGTCAACGTCGTGGATTTGGGTGAAAACCCACAAACCAACTTTATTTTTCATGAGCATTCTAGAATGCCTAATATTGTTATTAGATTCATCTGTTTTGGCCCAGAACAGCCACCTATGCGATTTGGGCTAATCTGGGGTCAAAAGAATGGAAGTTTGGTCAATACCTCGGATTTGGGTGAATACCCTCATACCCACTCCATTTTTTAGGTGGATTCCAGAATGGCTAACATTATTGTGATATTCATCCATTTTGGCCCTGATTGTCCACAAACGTGATTTTGGCTAAATTAACGTCAAATGAATGAAAGTTTGCTCAAAGTCTCATATTTGAGTGAAAACCCAAATACCCCCTCCATTTTTCTTGCGGATTCCATAATGCCGAACATTGGTGCGAAATTCATCCGTTTGGGCCTAAAAAACTGCATACGTGATTTGGACTATTTTGAAGTCTAAAGAATTAAAGTTTGGTCAACGTCTCAAATTTGGGTGAAACCCACATGCCAACTCTATTTTTCATGAGGATTCCAGAATGCCTAACATTGTTGTGAGATTCATCCGTTTGGGCCCTAAACTGCCACATCTGTTATTTGGACTAATTTGAGGTCAAAAAAATGAAATTGTGATAAACGTCATGTATTTGCATGAAAACCCAGATACCCACTCCATTTTTTATGACAATTCCAAAAGGCCTGACATTGTTTCGAGATTCAACATTTGGTCCCTGAATGGCCACATACATAATTTGGGCAATTTTGAAGTCAAAGGAATTAAAACCGCCATCTTGATTCCATCTTGATTATTCATATTCCTCTGCATGAAAAACCGCCAAGTCTGATCTAGCCTTTATCATCACCCAGTCAAAAGTAACTTTTGACTAGTTCAAAACTTAGCAACTCTCATGTAAGAATCCATTATAACCTCAGGTCAAAGGGCATTGTGATGTGGTTGTACATGAAAAAAGCTTATGGCTTGATCCATATAGCTTTCTCATAGTGGGTTGGTCGGCACCTTGTACTCTTATAAGTGCCTAAGACTTTGATTCCTATCTCCATATTTTATCAAAGTCATATTGGTCTTGTTTCATCCCTACTCCCGCATAGACGACCGACCAAGGACATTTTAGGACAATCTTTATGATTTATCCAATGATACAATTATCAAACTTAACATGGAAATAATATGATAACAGAATCGAGAAATTCATTAAATAATAATTTTTAAAGTACAATGATTGGCTCTTGGGGCACAATTTCCAACACTAACATTGTTACGAGATTCATCGTTTTGGCCTTGAACAGCCACACACGCAATTTAGGCTAATTTTGAAGTCAAAAGAATTAAAATTTGGTCAACTTCTCAGATTTGGGTGAAAACCCACATTTCAAATCCATTTTTCATAAGGATTCCCAAATGCCTAACATTGATGTAAGATTGATCAATTTGGGCCCTGAACGACGACATATACTATTTGGGATAATTTGATGTTAAAGGAATGAAATTTTGGTCAACGTCTTGTATTTGCGTGAAAAGCCATATATCCACTCCATTTTCATGAAGAATCAGGAATGCCTAACAATGTTGCCAGATTCATCCGTTTTGGCCCTGAAAAGCAACGCATGCGATTTGGTCAAATTTTGAAGTCAAAAGAATTAAAGTTTGGTCAATGTTTCACATTTGGGAGAAAACCCACACACCAACTGCATTTTTCATGACAACTCCAGAATGTGCAATATTGTTATGAGATTGATCCGCTTGCACCCTAAACAGCCACGTACTCTATTTGGGATAATTTGATATCAAAAGAATGAAATTTTGGTCAATGTCTTGTATTTGCATGAAAAGCCACATACCCACTTCACTTTTCATAAGGAATTTAGAATTCCTAACATAGTTGTAAGATTCATCTGTTTGGGCCCTGAACAACCACATACGCGACTTGGGCTATGTTTAAGTCAAAAGAATGAAAGTTTGGTCAACGTCTTAGATTTGGGTGAAAACCCTCATGCTAACTTCACTTTTCATGAGCATTCCAGAATGTCTAATATAGTTGGGAGATTCATCCGTTTCGGCCCAGAATGGCCACATGCGAGATTTGGGCTAATTTAAGATCAAAAGAATGAAAGTTTGGTAAATGTCTAGGATTTGCGTGAAAACTAACAAATCTATACCATTTTTCATGAGAATTTCAGAATATCTAACATTATTGTGAGATTCATTTGTTTTGGCCCTGAATGACCACATACACGATTTTAGACTCATTTGAGGTAAAAAGAATGAAAGTTTGCTTAATGTCCGGATTTATGTGAAAACCCACATACCCATTCCATTTTTCATGAGGATTCCAGAATAACTAAATATTTTGAGATTTATCCCTTTTGGTCCTAAACATCCATATACGCTATTTAGGCAAATTTGAGGTCAAAAGAATGGAAGTTTGATAAACGTCTCGTATTTGCATGAAAACGCACATACCTACTCCATTTTTCATGAGGATTCCAGAATGTCTAACATTGTTTTGAGATTCATTATTTGGGACTTAAACGGCCACATACGTAATTTGGCTATTTTGAAGTCAAAAGAATTAAAGTTTGGTCAACGACTCGGATTTAGGTGAAAACCCACATACCAATTCCATTTTTCAAGAAAATTCCAGAATGACAAACATTATTGTGGGACTGATTCATTTAGGCTCTGAATGGCCTCGTATGCTATTTGGGATAATTTGAAGTCAAAAGAATGAAAGTTTGGTCAACATCTCATATTTGCCTAAAATCCCACATACCTACTCCTTTTTTCATGCAAATTCCAGAATGTCTAACATTAATGCGAGATTCGCCGTTTGGCCCTTAAACAGCCTCATACACAATTTAGGTTATTTCGAAGTCAATAGAATTAAAGTATGGTCAACGTCTCAAATTTAGGTGAAAAACAACATTACCAACTCCATTTTCCATGAAAATTCAAGAATGCCAGCATTGTTGCGAGATTTATCCGGTTGGACCTTGAACGGCCATGTATGCTATTTGGGATATTTTGAGGTAAAAAGAATGAAGTTTTGGTCAATGTTTTGTATTCGAGTGAAAAGCCACATACCCACTCCTTTTTTCATGAGGAATCTAAAATGCCTAACATTCTTGCTAGATTCATCCATTTGTGCCCTGAACGGCTACATACACGACTTGGGCTATTTTTAAGTCAAAAGCATGAAAGTTTGATCAACGACTCATATTTGAGTAAAAGTCCTCATGCCAACTCTGTTTTTTATGAGCATTTAAGAATGTCTAATATTGTTGGGAGATTCATCCGTTTGGGCCCTGAATGGCCATATACAAGATTTGTGCTAATTTGAGGTCAAAAGAATAAAAATTTGGTAAACGTCTCAGATTTACGTGAACACCAACAAACCTACTCCATTTTTCATGAGAATTCCAAAATACCTAACATTGCTATGAGATTCATCCGTTTTGGCTTTGAATGGCCCCATAGGCGATTTTGGGCTAATTTGATGTCACAGGAATGAAAGTTTGGTCAATATCTTAGATTTACGTGAAACTCAAATACCTACTCTATTTTTCATGAGGATTTCAGAATGCCTAACATTGTTGCTAAATTCATCCATTTTGGCCATGAACAGCCACATACTCTATTGGGAAAATTTGAGGTCAAAAGAATGAAAGTTTGATAACATCTCGTATTTGTATGAAAACCCACATACCCTTTCTATTTGCATGAGGATTCCAGAATACCTAACATTATTGCGAGATTCACCATTTGGGCCCTGAACGGTTACATACACGATTTGGTATAATTTTTAAGTCAAAAGAATTAAAGTTTGGTCAATGTCTCGGATTTGGGTGAAAATCCACACACCAACTCCATTTTTCATAACAACTCTAGAATGACAAACATTATTGCGAGTTTGATCTGTTTAGGCCTTGAATGGCCTCGTACGTTATTTGGGATAGTTTGAAGTCAAAAGAATGAATGTTTGGTCAATGTATCAGATTTACATAAAATCCCATATACCTACTCCTTTTTTCATGAGGATACCATAATGCCTAACATTGATGCGAGATTCACTGTTTGGTCCCTGAATTGCCACATACACGATTTGAGCTATTTTGAAGTCAAGAGAATTGAAGTTTGGTGAACGTCTCAAATTTGGGTGAAATACCACATACCAACTTCATTTTTCATGAGGATTCAAGAATGCCTAGCATTGTTGCGAGATTTATCCGTTTATCCCCTGAACAGCCATGTATGCTATTTAAAGATAATTTTAGGTCAAAAGAATGAAATTTAGATCAATGTCTTGTATTTGAGTGAAAAGCCACATACACACTTTATTTTTCATGAGGAATCTAGACTGCCTAACATTGTTTCCAGATTCATCCGCTTGAGTTATTTTTAAGTCAAAAGAATGAAAGTTTGGTCAACATCTCAAATTTTGGTGAAAACCCTCATGCCAACTCCATTTTTCATGAGCATTCTGGCATGTCTAATATTGTTAGGAGATTCATCCGTTTGGGCCCTAGATAGCCGTATGCGATATTTAGGCTAATTTGAGGTCAAAAGAATGAAAGTTTGGTGAACGACTTAGATTGCGTGAAAGCCACCAAACCCACTCCATTTTTCCTGACAATTCCAGAATACCTAACAATATTGTGAGATTCATCTGTTTTGGCCTTGAATGGCCACATAGGCTATTTAGGGCTAATTCGAGGTCACAAGAATGAGAGTTTGGTCATTGCCTTGGATTGATGTGTAAACCCACATATCCATTCTTTTTTATGAGAATTCCAGAATGCCTAACATTTGTTGCGAGATTCATCCATTTTGACTATAAATGGCCACATATGCTATTTAGGGAAATTTAAGGTAAAAAGAATGAAAGTTTGATAAACGTCTCGTATTAGTAGGAAAACACACATACTCACTCCATTTTTCATGAGGATTCCAGAATGCCTAACATTGTTGCAAGATTTACCGTTTGGGCTCTGAATGGCCATATACGCAATTTGGTCAAATTTTGAAGTAAAAAGAATTAAAGTTTGGTCAATGTCTCGGATTTGGGAGAAAACCCGCACACGAACTTCATTTTCATGTCAACTCCAAATGCCTAACATTGTTACAAGATTCATCCATTTGGGCCCTAAACGGCCACGTACGCTATTTGGAATAATTTGATGTCAAAAGAATGAAATTTTGGTTAATGTATTATATTTGAGTGAAAAGCCACATACCCACTCCATTTTTCATCAGGAATCTAGAATTCCTAACATTGTTGCAAGATTCATCTGTTTGGGCCCTGAACAGCCATATACGCGACTTAGGCTATTTTTATTTCAAAAGAATGAAAGTTTAGTCAATGTCTTGGATTTGGGTGAAAACCCTAATGCTATCTCCATTTTTCATGAGCAATCCAGAATGTCTAATTTTAGCTATCTATTTTGGCCCTGAATGGCCACTTAGGAGATTTGGGCTAATTTGAGGTCAAAAGAATGAAAGTTTGGTAAATGACTCGTCTCGTATTTGTTTTATAACACACACAACCACTCGTATTTTCATGAGGATTCAAGAAATGCCTCACATTGTTGCGAGATTGATCTATTTGGGCCCCGAACAAGCACATACACGATTTGGGGTATTTTGAAGTCAACAGAATGAAAGTGTGGTCAACATCTCAGATTTGGGTAAAATCCCACATACCAAATCCATTTTTTATGACAATTCCAAAATATCTAACATTGTTAGGTGATTCATCGGTTTTGGCTCTAAATGGCCACATGCGTGATTTGGGCTAATTTGATGTCAAAGGAATGAAATTTTGGTGAACATCTTTGATTTAGGTGAAAAACTACAAACCTACTCCATATTTCATGAGGTTTTCAGAATTCCTAACTTTATTGAGAGATTCATCCATTTTAACTTTGAACAGCCACATACACTATTTGAGCTAATTTGAGGTCAAAAGAATGAAAGTTTGACAAACGTCTCATATGCATGAAAACCCAATTCCCATTCCATTTTTTGAGGATTCTAGAATGCTTAATGTTGTTGAGTGATTCAATGTTTGGGACCTGAATGGTCACAAATGCGATTTGGGCTACTTTTAAGTCAAAAGAATTAAAGTTTGGTTAACGTCTCAGATTTGGTTGAAAATCCATATACCAAACTCCATTTGTCATAAGGATTCCGAAATGACAAACATTATTGTGAGATTGATCCGTTTGGGCTCTGAATGGCTACATACGCTATTTGGGATAATTTGAATCAAAAGATTGAAAGTTAGGTCAATGTCTCGAATTTGATTAAAAACCTACATGCTCGTGTCATTTTTCACAAGAATTCAAGAATGACTAACATTGTTGCGAGATTCACCATTTTGGCCCTGAATAGCCCCACTATGAATTTTAGGCTATTTTGAAGTAAAAAAAATTCAAGTCAGGTTAACATCTCAGATTTGGGTAAAAACCCACAGACCAACTCTATTTTACATGAGGATTCTAGAATGTCTACCATTGTTGGAAGATTCATCCGTTTGGGCCCTAAATGACCACATTCATGATTTGGGCTAATTTTAGGTCAAAAGAATGAAAGTTTGGTAAATGTCTGGTCTCGTATTTGTTTGATAACCCATACAACACTCATATTTTCATAAGGATTCAAGAATCCCTCATATTGTTGCAAGATTGATTTATTTGGGCCCCAAATGGGCACATGCATAATTTGGGGTATTTTGAAATCAATAGAATGAAAGTGTGGTCAACGTCTCAAATTTGGGTAAAAACCCATATACCAACTTCATTTTTCATGACAACTCCAAAATATCTAACATTGTTAGGTGATTCATCCGTTTAGGCCCTAAATGACCACATGTGTGATTTAGGCTAATTTGAGGACAAAAGAATGAAATTTTGGTGAACGTCTCTGATTTAGGTGAAAAACCACAAACCCACTCCATTCTTCATGAGAATTCTAGAATGCAAAACAGTGTTGTGAGATACATATAGTTTGGCCAGAACGGCTACATATGCGATTTGGGCTATTTTGAATTGAAAATAATTAAAGTTTGGTCAATGTTTCATATTTAGGTGAAAACCCACATATCAACTCCATTTTTCTTGAGCATTCCAGAATGCCTAACATTGTTGCAATATTGATTTGTTTGGGCCTTGAACGGCCACATTCACTATTTATTTTGAATTCAAAAGAATTAAAGTTTGGTCAAAGTCTCATATTTAGGTGAAAACCCACATACCAACCCGCATATGTGTACACTATTTGGGCTATAATTTGAGGTCAAAACATGCAATTTTGGTCAACGTCTCATATTTTCATGAAAGTCCATGTACTCACTCCATTTTTCATTAGGATTTGAGAATGCCTAATATTATTGTAAGATTCATCCATTTGGGACCTGAGTGACCACATATGCGATTGGTTTAATTTATGGTCAAAAGAATGAAAGTTTCATCAACGTCTTAGATTGGGTTAAAACCCCATATACCAACTCTATTTTTGATGAGGCTTCCTAAATGGATAACATTGTTGGGAGATTCATCCATTTGGGCCCTAAATGGCCATATGCATGATTTGGGCTAATTTGAGGTCAAAAGAATGACAGTTTGGTCAATATCTCGGAGTTGTCTAAAAACCTACATACCTACTCTATTTTTTTTAGGAATCCAAAATGCCAAACACTGGTGTGAGATTCACGATTTGGCTCCTGAATGGCCACTTTTACGATTTAGGCTAATTTGAAGTCAAGGGAATTAAAGTTTAGTCAACATCATGATTTAGGTAAATACCCTTAAACCCACTCCATTTTTCATAAGGATTCCAAAATTGCTAACTTTTTGTGAGATTCATCCATTTGGGTCCTGAACAGCCACATATGCGAATTGGGCTACTTTGAAGTCAAAAGAATTATTGGCATCACTTATTTTTGGATAATAAGTCATTATTACGTAAGTCGAGATAAAACTCCTCTCACATACTTACCTTGTATATTGGAAATCACAATTTATAAGCACTTATTATCCAAAAATAAGCTATTTCAAACAAGCACTTAAAGTTTGGTTAATGTCTTAGATTTGGGTGAAAACCCACATACCAACTCTATTTTTCATAAGGATTCTAGAATGCCTAACATTGTTGCGAGATTGATCCGTTTGGGCCATAAATGGCCACGTATACTATTTGGGCTATAATTTGAGGTCAAAAGAATGAAATTTTGGTTAATGTCTCGTATTTGCGTGAAAACCCACAAACCCACTCCATTTTTCATGAGAATTCCATAATGACAACATTATTGTAACATTCATCTGTTTGGGCCTGAGCAGCACATACATGATTTAGGCTATTTTGAAGTCAAAAGAATTAAAATTTGGTCAATGTCTCAGATTTGAGACATACCAGCTCTATTTTTCATGAGGATTCTAAAATGCCTAACATTGTTGCAAGGTTGATCCGTTTTTGCCCTTAACGGCCATATAAGTTATTTGCGATAATTTGAGGTTAAAAGAATGAAAGTTTGGTAAACATCTCATTTTTGCATGAAAACCCACATACCCACTCCTTTTTTCATGAGGATTCTACAATGCCTAACATTGTTGCGAGATTCATCCATTTGGGCCCTGAACAGCCACATGTGCGATTTGGGCTAATTTGATGACAAAAGAATTATTGCTTGGTCAAAGTCTCGGATTTGGGTGAAAACCAACATACCTACTCCACTTTCATTGGATTCTAGAATCCCTAACATTGTTGCGAGATTTATCTATTTGGGCCCCTCAACGCCCACATACGTGATTTGGGCTAATTTGAAGTCAAAAGATTGAAAGTTTGGTTAAGGTTTTAGATTTGGGTGAAAACCCATATACCCACTCCATTTTCCACATGGATTCCAGAATGCCTAATATTGTGTCAAGATTAATCTATTTTGGCCCTGAATGGCCACATACACGATTTGGGCTATTTTGAAATCAAAAGAATGAAAGTTTGGTCAACGTCTCAGATTTGGGTGAAAAACCAAATACCAACTCCATTTTTTATGAGGATTTTAGGATGCCTAACATTGTTGCAAGATTCATTCATTTGGGCAAGTCCTTTTTGCTAACTATAAGGCATTCTTCAAAGTCATGATCCAGTTATCTTTGTCAGTACTTTGACTTACACTTAGCAAATTGTGCATTAATCCTTCTACATAATAGACATCTTTGATTTGTATTCCATTTTCAACTCCAACTTCTCCTATCCCAGCAATTTTTCTAGATTGATTTCCACCAAGCTTGACTCTACCTCCTTCTTATGGATTTATGGAGGCATATCTCTCATTATCACCAGTCATGTGTCTTGAGCATCCATTGTCCATGTACCATTTATTTCCTTTGGATGCTTTGAAACATACCTACAAAAAGAGAATGATCAAGTTTTAGGTACCCATACCTTCGTGGGTACTTTGTGGTTAGTTAGAACTATCTTGGGCAAATATGAGCCTTTACGCACCCATTTGTAACTTCCTATAGTTCCTTATTTCATATGATAAATATGAAGTATAATGTCCCTTTCTATTTCAAAAATTACAATGAGCAAATGAGTTAGAAACATGTACTGATTTTTTCAAATAATTCAAATAAGTTTGTTTACTAAACTTCTTCTTCCCTTTTGACTTAACTGACTTTAGATCATATCCAATTCCAGATCTATCATTGGTGAATTTTTGAGTTTTCAAAATGACTTGGAGAATTTTTCTTCCCTTGGTAAACTTTTCAAGAGTTTTGGTAAGATCATTGTTTTTCTTTTCTAAAAACTGACAGGTGTCACAGAAAAATGGTTTTGGTTCCTTGAGCTCTTTCACCCTTTTTTTTGTCTCTCATGTTCTTTCACTATTTTCATGAATTAAGTTTGCAAAGCATTATATTCATCATGTAGTTCATCATAGGTAGGATTTTCAATTACCTCATCTTCCTCTGATTGTTTTTAAGCCACAAGGCAGATATTGGCCACTTCTTCATTATCACTTTCTTCTTCATTAGAAGAGTTGTCACCTGAGATTGCTGAGACATAGGCTTTCTTCTTAGCAAACTTGTTCTTCCTTTCTTTGTTCTTTAAGTACTCAGAGCGATTAGATTTAATTTGTCCTAGCTTCCCACATTCATAGCAAATGGTTTGCTCTTTTGTCTCTCTTTTGTTGCTAGTTCCTCCTTTATTGAAATTTTTAAATCCTTGACCCGTTTTATAAAATTTCTTGAACCTCCTTATGATTATTCCAATGTCATCATCTTCAATTTCTTCTTCTTCTTCTTCTTCTTCTTCTTCTTCTTTCTGTGGCTTTTCTTCTTTAATAACATTCAATACTACTCCTTTCTTCTTCTTGTCATCAATTTCTTCAAGTTCACATTTGAACTTTAACTTGCTTTCATATTCTAACAAACTTCCAAATAGAGACACCAATTATCGCATTGACTCACCTTTGACTTCTTTTATTGGTGTGACTTTGCTTCCCACTCCTTGGAGAGAATATTTAGTATCTTCCTTACTTGGGTGTTCTGATCATAGAATTTGGCAAGTACTCAAAGTTGATTTATGAGATGAGTATATCTGAGTTCAAACTCAACTATTGATTCTCTTGACCTCATGCAGAGTATATCAAACTCTATAATAAGAGTATTGATATGATTTTCTTTAATGCCCAAAGTTCCTTCGTGCACTACTTCCAGGGCTTGCCATATTTTCTTAGCTGTTGGAAGTGTGCAAATCATGAAATACTCCTTTTAACTTAAGCCACTTTGGATCATCAGGATTGCTTTGCTGTTGAGAGTCACGAACTTTTTGTTGTTGTCATCATATTCTTCTAGTGACTTGGGAACTGGTTGACCTTCTATGATTTTAATGGGTATGTAATTTCCATTTTGAATAACTTCCTAGAGGTCGTATTCTATGGCAATAACGAACACTATAAAGTTTCTCTTCCAGAATGAAAAGCATTCTCCATTAAAACCTGGAGAGGTCTTGTAATTGAGGCTCTGTTTGGGAGTATTCTTCCACACATACATGCCATTAGATCATTCTTATATTGTTATACCTGAATAAGAAAATCATGCTCTGATATCAAATGTTAAATCAAGTGTTTCAACCAGAGGGGGTAAATTAGGTGATAATAAAAATTTAATGAAAAATAACAATTTAAAAGGAATAAAATAAAATGAAACTGAAGTTAAAAGATGGAGAAATATCACCGAAATGTACACAGGGGATTTATACTAGTTCAGTCACAACTTAACTGACCTATGTACTATCCTCAGATTACCTCTAAGCTTTTCACTATATCTTCTATGATTCAATGGGTTATTGGCAACTCAGTACACTGCAAGTTCCTACTCTAGACACTCGCTCCCCCTTACACATTGTAAACAAATACCCTACTTAAGGTTTCTCAACCTTAAGTTATCTCAATAAGAAGTATTGAGTGTTTAAAGTAACTCTCTCTCTGAGTGAATGGATAAACACTGAAGTATAATAAAGATAGACTAATGAAATAAAGAAAGCACTAATAGCAGAATTAAATGTTTCACAGTTTGGTAGTTGCTCCGCTTTGAATGCTTCCATATTTATAGTTGGAGTGAATTTAATAACCGTTGTGAGCATTCCATTTATCCATTATAGTGCTAATACTTCTCTAGACATTCCTTGTGTTTTGGAATATAGCTGTTGGAGTAGAGAGAATTTGTAAGTTGAAGTTCAGCTTAACATTTAATGTTCCTGACACAAAATCTGCTTTTGTTGGTATTCAAACTTTTGATGAGGAAATTCCCTGAAACTTGCTTAAAAAGATGTTAATAAAGAATAATAACAGGCAAGCTTAAGATTTTGTGTCATGCTTAAGATTTCTTGAATCTTTGGTTTCATGCTTTGTTTTCTGGATCAATGAACTATTAGAATAGAATGACTCTTTTTCAGTTATAGATTAGTCGAATAGATTTAGTCTATTTGCACTAAGATTATCTCAATAAGCTGACTATTATTCAAATAGTCCCTGTGGAAAACCAAATGGATTTATTCGAAAACAAATTTGTTCTAATCCATTTTCATAATAATGTGTATTCAAGTACAATTCTTTTTATTCAAATAATCTGAAACCTCAACAATTATTCTAATACAATATCTGATTATTCAAATAATATAGAATCTGTTTGAATAAGCTTTTAAAATTGGATTTAGAAAGGGGTAAGTTTCTTATTCTGATATTACTCTCACTATTCAAATAGGCATGCTTTTAATCTTTAAATCTATGTCAGATTTTTACAAAACTACTTTCACTATTCGAATAGTTAGCTTGTTATTCAAATAACCTTTTTAGACACAACTTTGAAATGTGAAGCTGTATTTTGAATAACAGTTTGACTATTCGAATACGTCTTTTCTTGCATCAATTTGGAAAAATCGGTTAAGGGTTACTATTCAAATAATGTTATGTCTATTTGAATACTCTCTTTCTTCAATTGTGTATTCTTATTTGAATAGCATATTCATTATTTGAATAACACTCTGCTTATTTGAATAAGCTGAGGGTTATATTTGAATAGCTCTTAACTAAAAACATATTTTCCTATTCAAATAACAATTTCACTACTCGAATAATCCATAGTGTTAAATAACATGAATTTATTTCAACTAGATAATAAATCCTTATTTGAATAATCCTAAGTTTTTTATCATCAAAACTTTGAATCTGACAATGGTTACTAAACTTTCAATCTTTTGACCAAAACAAAGCTCAAATCGCGTATGTCGCCTTTTGGGGCTCAAATTGTTAAATCCCCCAACGCCGTTAGGCATTATGTAATATTCATGAAAAATGGAGTAGGTATGTTAGTTTTCATGTAGTTTTGAGATGTTAATTGAACTTTCAATCTTTTGATAAGAACTTAGGTCCTATCTTGTATGTGGTTGTTTGGGGGTCAAACGGTTCAATATCATAATAGTGTTGGACAATATGGAATCCTCACAAAAAATGAAGCTGGTATGTTTGTTTTTAGGTAATTCCGAGTTGGTGTCCAAACTTCCATTGTTTTTACCAAAACAAAGCTTTAATCACATATGTGGCCATTCATACATAAAATGATGAATTGCCAAACACTGTTGGGCATTATGGTATCCTCGTGGAAAATGGAGTTGGTGTGTGTGTTTTCAGGCTATTATGAGATACTAACTAAACTTTCAATCTTTTGACCAAAACAAAGCACATATAGCATATGTCATTATTTCAGGCCCAAAATGTTGAATCCGCCAATGCCATGGCATTATGGAATCCTCATGCAAAATGAAGTGGGTATGTTGTTTCTAGATAATTTCAAGATGGTTTAGTAGGGGGTTGAAATGGTTGAATTTAGCAACTTGATGACCTATTCTATGAGTCCTTATTATAAGTGAAGTGTCAAAGAGAATTTTCACTTAATTCTTACACATGTAAAGTAGTTTCCCTATTGAAAGAGCAAAAGGGGGTCTAAAACTATGATCTAGATTTTTGGGGACTGAATCGAATGAATTTGGAAACTTCATTGATTATTTTGAAGTTCCCATGTAGAATGAAGTGAGAAGGGGGATTTCCATACAATTCTGAGGCCCGTAAGCAGTTTCTGTCTTGAAAGTGTAAAACGGCCCCAAAACAAGCTTCTAGCAATTTGGAGGCCAACATGTATGAATTTAGAAATTGCTTGACCATTTTGAAGTCCTTATGAAAATGGATTGAGGAGGAGGATTTCCATGCAACTCTAAGGCCTATGAGCAGTTTCACTCTTGAAAGCGCAAAATAGCTCTAAAACAAGCTTCTGGCCTTTTAGTAGAGGAAATAGATGAATTTGGCAATTCTTTGGCCCATTCTGAATCGTCATTACAAATAGAGAGTTAAAGAGCATTTCCACACAATTCTGATGCATGTAGAGCAGTTTCCCTTTTGCATGCTCAAACTGGATCTAAAACCATTTTCTAGCCTTTTGGGGGGGCAAAATCATGAGTTTTGGAAGCTCCATGGATTATTTTGAAGTACTCATCTAAAACGATGAGAGAAAGAGGATTTCCACGCAATTCTAAGGTCTATAGACTAGTTTTCATCTTGAAAGTGAAAAATGACCCCAAAACAAGCTTATAGCCTTTTATAGGCTTAAATGATGAATTTAGAAACTACATCGACCATTTTGGAGTCCTTATGAAACATTGATTGAGGAGGAGGATTTTTGTGCAATGTTGAGTCCTGTTGAGCAGTTTTCACCTTAAAAGCACAAATCAACTCTAAAACTAGCTTCTATCAATTAGGGTCCGAAATGGATGAAGCTGGCAACTACGTGGCCCATTATATGACTGCTCATGAAAAATGGATTGTTAAAGAGAGTTTCCACTCAATTCCAAGGCATGTAGAGCAGTTTCCCTTTTGAAGGCGCAAACCGGATCTAAAACCATTATCTCACCTTTTGGGGGCAGAATCGAATGAATTTTGAAACTCAATAGTTTATTTTGAAGTCCTTATGTAAAATGATGCGAGAAGGGGGATTTCCATGCAATTCTGAGGCCTAGAAGTAGTTTCTCTCTTAAAAGTGTAAAATCGCCCCAAAACGAGCTTCTACCAATTTGAGGGCCAAAATATATGAATTTAGAAATTGCGTGACCATTTTGGAGTCCTCATGGAAATGGATTGAGGAGGAGTATTTCCATGCAACTCTGACGCCTGTGGAGCAGTTTCCCTCTTGAAAGTGAAAAATGGCTCTAAAACAAGCTTCTTGCCTTTTGGGGGCAAAAACAAATGAATTTGGAAATTCCGTGGCCTATTCTGAGTCATCACTACAAATAGAGTGTTAAAGAGCATTTCCACCCAATTCTGATTCATGTAGAGTAGTTTCCCTCTTAAAAGCGCAAACCAGATCTAAAACCATTTTCTAGCCTTTTGAGGGAAAAATCCAAATTAAATCTTGATATGTCTACTTTTATACTGAAAATTTTCATATACATTTAACATCATTTGGTTATCCAAAAACACCACACAATCAAGGTACCTCGCTGGAATCTTGTTCAGCAAAAAATCCAGTTTTGCATTTTGAGTTTCAATGACCCAAAATTCACAACCTGAGGTTATTCCCACACCGTTTTTCATCTAGAACATAATGGTAACATCAAAATTAACAAATTCCCATTACTTCATGATGCCCTGTTTAGGTCAGAATTTTAGGGTATTTCACAACAAATAACCACTTCACTAAACTTAGCTGATTTGCCTCCGAACCAACATATAAGCACATACATAGTATAAAAGTTTCCTGATCCCTAATATAACCTAAAAACCGAAATTAGGGCTATCACAATAGCCAACCAAAACTCAGCTAATCAAAGCATCATATACATCAAAATAATGCTCATACCCACCTCTTGCTTCTTCTTGTGTTCTTTTCTTGCTTCCTCAAATTTTATTCTTAGATGATGGCTCAAAACACCTCTTCTTGAAATTATAAAATAATAGAAATAAACCTCTCATCAAGAGGAATAATATTTATGAAGAGCTTTTGAGCCATAGAAGAGGTTAAGAAGGTGAAAATCCATGTAGAAGATCTTACCTAAAACTTACTCTTCACTGTCTTTGTTTTTATTGAACTTGGAAGATTTTGAGGAGGGGTGAGAGATAGTGAGTTTTGATTAGTTTTTCTCTTCCTTTATCCTCTCAATATCTGATCGAAAAGGTGGCCAAAATAAAAAGAAAAGTTGTGGCTAATATTAATTATTTGGTCATACATTTTTTTGGTAACTTACTAGGTGTAATTGGTACAAGAAGAGTAAGCTTTTGTTAGGATCGGCAGGCACAGTGGAAGAATTTTAAACTTTTATCGATCCTAATCGAGGATCTATCAACGACATTTAAATCGAGTTAGAAAGAACTTATACCTTTTTTAACTTAGGGTTTTCACGATCTCTAAGAGCCAACATATTAGGTCCGCTCCCTCTACCAGCATCCACAAGAATGCTCTCCAACCGAGGCTGTGTGCTAGCACCTCCAATGTTTTTTTAGGGTTTCCCTTGCGGCTCTAAATTCTCATACGCGTATGAGTATATCTGCTCTATCAAGTTTATAACCTATGAGGGCTATATTCAAATTTCAAAATTAATCATCATTAATTTTGAAATTAATCAACAATTAATTATCTTGATGAGCTAATTAAATAAATTCAATTTAAATTAAATATGTCAAATAGTTTTAATTTAACCTATTTATTTAATCCAAATAAAGAGCCATTAGATTTTATCTTCATAAATTAAATTTGAGATACTATATCTCTATCATGTTAGTTATTAAATTTAATATATCTTAATAAATTAAATTTAAAACTAACACAATATAATAATATCATATAATATATAAATAATATATCTATATATATAAAAGATATGTATTTCAAAAATATATATCTATATAATATTATTAATGAATTTTATATTATATATATACATATATAAATATAAAATTCCTCTACCCTAAATTAAACATTATCTCATGTTGGGCCATTCTTATGTGCGACCTTGTAGGCCCATATGAAGTTGGCAGTGGGCCAATAACTGTACTAACCCAAAAGTCACAAGCGGCCTTTAGCAAGACATTACGACTATCCAATTCATATGAGGATCGTTATCATGATGCAACCTATCATACAACCATGTCACGTCCCAATTTATATATCGATCAAGGATAAGGCATAGATAATGTCGTAGTCTTGTTCCTGACCATTACTTTCTCGATTCCTAGTAGCCTGACAATAGAAATGGAAACTCCTTTCCATTATAGTATGGCCATACATTTCTCAGACTCACTCATCAAGGAGCCCAATAATATCTCTCAACTAGTGTGAGGGACGAATTCCATATTGATCATTCATATTCCTCTGCATGAAAAACCACCAAGCCTGATCATAGCCTTTATCATTACTCGGTCAAAAGTGACTTTTGACTAGTTCAAAGCTTAGCAACTCTCATGTAGGAATCCATATGACCTCAGGTCTAAGGGCATTGTGACGTGATTCTATATGAAAAAAGTTTATGACTTGTCCAAGTAGCTTTCTCATAGTGGGTTGGTTCAGCACCTTGTACTCTTACAAGTGCCTAAAACTTTGATTCGTATCTCCATATCTCAGACTGGTCTTGTTTCATCTCTACTCCCGCATAGATGACCGATCAGAACATTTTAGGACAATCTTCATGAATTATCCAAGGATACAATTATCACAGTTAACATGCAAATAATATGATAACATAATGGAGAAATTTCATTAAAATAATAATGTTCAAAGTACAATGGTTGCCTTTAGGTAAAATTTCCAACATCCTCCCACATGCCTTAAGTACAATCATTAATTTTCCTAATTCCCATTGCCCTTACATGACCCTCATGCTTTGCCTGTGCAAGTGGCTTAGTAAGAAGATCAGCAACATTATCTTCTCCTGCTACTTTGCATATCTTTATATCACCTCTATCATTGATTTCTCCAATAAGATGAAATCGCCTGAGTATATGCTTGGTCCTTTGATGTGACTTAGGCTCATTGGCCTGTGCAATAGCACCACTATTGTCACAGAAGAAATCTATTGGATTTGAGATGGTAGGCACCACCCCTAATTCAGTAATGAACTTTCTGATCCAAACGGCTTCTTTAGCTGTATCTGATGCTGCTATATACTCAGCTTCTGTTGCAAAATCTGCTATAATGCTTTACTTAGAGCTCTTCCAGCTTACTGCTCCACCATTTAGGAGGAATACATATCCGATTACAATTTAAGGTCATCTTGGTCAGTTTAGAAACTTGCATCTGTGTAACCAAGTACATAGAGCTTATCATCCAATCTACCATAGGCCAGCAAAAAGTCCTTAGTCCTTCTTAAGCACTTTCGGATATTCTTGACCATAGTCCAATGACCCTCACCAGGATCTTATTGATATCTGCTAGTCATACTTAAGGCAAATGAGACATCCGGTCGAGTACATAATATGGCATACATGATGGATCCAATGGCTAAGGCATATGGAACCTTACTCATGCGATCTCGCTAATCAGGTGTACTAGGACACAAATCCTTCCTAAGATGGATGCCATGAGACATGGGCATGTAAACCCATTTTGAATCCTATATACTGAACCTATGCAGTATCTTGTTTATGTATGTGCTCTAACTTAGGCCTATTAGTCTTTTTGATCTATCCCTATAGATCCTAATCCCTAGGATGTAGGTGGCTTCACCTAAGTCTTTCATTGAAAAGGACTTTCCTAACCAAGACTTGACACTCTGCAAGGTAGGAATGTCGTTCCCAATGAGTAGGATTTATCTACATAAATCACTAGAAATATAACTATGCTCCCACTAACCTTCTTGTAAACACAAGGTTCATCAATGTTTTGAATGAATCCAAACTCTTTGACTACTTCATCAAAACGATGATTCCAGCTCCGAGATGCTTGCTTCAATCCATAAATGGATCTTTAAAGCTTGCAAAATTTACCAGAGTCCTCTGGACGCACAAAACCTTTAAGTTGTGTCATGTACACATCCTCAAGTAGTTTTCCATTAAGAAAAGCTGTTTTGACGTCCATCTGCTATATTTTATATACATAATATGCTGCAATGGCAAGAAGGATTCTGATTGATTTGGCCATTGCAACTGGGGAAAAGGTTTCATCATAGTTTACACTATGAGTTTGAGTGAATCTGTTTACAACCAGTTGTGCCTTAAAGACATTTACATTGCCATCCATGATAGTTTTCTTCTTGAAAACCCATTGCACTTGATGGTTTTTACACCTTTAAGTGGATCGACTAAGGTACACACCTTATTGTTATACATGGATTGCATTTCAGACTTCATGGCATTTAGCCATTTCTCAGAGTTTGGTCCCACTATGGCTTCTCGATAGGTGGTTGGCTCATTTTGCTCAATGAGCAACACATCACGGCCTTCAATAATCAGAAATCCATATCTCTGAGGCTGATGTCGTGTCCTATCAGATCTTTGTGGACCTTGTGTTACTTGAGGAGGCACAACAACTTGTTGTGAGTCTTCTCTAATGTCCATCTGTGGTTCTGTACTATCTTTGGACTCTCAAACTTCTTCGAGATATGCCTTGCTCCCACTGGTTATTTTAGAGACAAACTCTCTTTCTAGAAACTTACCATTTCGAATAACAAACACTTTGTTATCGGTGGGATTGTAGACATAGTATCCTTTTTTTTCTTCAGGATACCCCATGAAAAGGCACTTTAAGGATCTGGGCGCTAATTTATCAAAGGCTTGTTGCTTAACATATACCTCACATCCCCAGATCTTGAGAAAAGATAAACTTGGTTTCTTTCCGGTCCATATCTCATATGGTGTCTTTTCAATTACCTTAGATGGAACATGATTTAGTATGAACGTAGCTGTCTCTAGGGTATGTCCCCAAAAGGACGGTGGAAGATCTGTTTGACTCATCATAGATCAAATCATATCTAATAGTGTTCAATTCCTCCATTTAGAAACGCCATTCCATTGTAGTGTTCCTATAGGAGTTAATTATGAGATTATCCCACAACTCCTAAGATGGTCAATGAACTCTTGGCTCAAATATTCACCACCTCGATCAGATTGAAGTGATTTAATTGTTTTGCCAAGTTGAATTTATACTTCATTTTGGAATATTTTGAACATTTCAAAAGATTCAGATTTCTGTTTCATTAAATAGATATAGCCATATCTACTAAAGTCATATATAAATGAAGTGAAGTAGACATAACCTCCTCTGGAAGCTGTATTTAATGGTCCACATACATTTGTATGTATGAGGCCATATAATTCAATGGCCCTCTCACTATGCCCAGTAAAAGGTGCCTTTGTCATCTTTCTTAATAAGCAAGATTTACATGTATCATATAATTCAAAATCAAATGAGTTAAGAAATTCATCTTGATGTTGTTTGAAAATGTGTTTCTCATTTATATGGCCGAGACGACAATGCCATAGGTAGGTCGGATTCAAATCGTTTGATTTTATCCTTTTAGTAGTTACATTATAGATATTCCCATTATTAGGATGTTCCAAATTTAATATATAATGACCAACATGCAAATCACCATCAGCATAAAAAATGTCATTACAATAAATAGAACATTTACCATTCCTAGTAATGGAAGTATAACCTTCCTTATCCAAATAAGAAAGAGAAATAATGTTACTACTCAAAGCAGGAACATAAGTGCCTACGGCTAAAGCAGTAACTCTTGCTCTGTTTCTAACTCGTAGGTCCACCTCACCCTTCTTTAGCTTTCTACTGTCCATTAGACCCTGCATATTTGTACAAATGTGAGAACCATATGTAGTATCTAATACCTATGTAAAGGAAGTAGAAAAATGAATGTCTATAACATAAATACCTGAAGTGATAGCCTCGCTATCCTTCTTGTTCTTTTTCAGATCTTCCAGGTAGAGTTTGCAATTCCTCTTCCAATGATCGGGTTCATTGCAGAAGTAGCAGAGTCCTTCCTTTGGAGGCTTTGCCTTCTTGGGTACAGGTTGGGTTTCGGGCTTGTCTGACTCTTTGGTCTTACCACTTGAGCCATTACCCTTCTATTTTCCCTTCCCTTTCTTTTTCATACCCTTTCCTTTCTGAACCATAAAAAATGTACTGGGTTTTTTTTAATACTTTTCTCAGCAGTTTTGAGCATCCCATACAGCTCAGAAATTGATTTCTCCATGTTGTTCATATTGTAGTTCATGACAAACTGGTCATAACTCTCTGGGAGTGAGTTCAAGATCAAATCCATAGCTAACTCCTGGCTTATGGGAAATCTAAGCCTCTCAAGGTGATCAATATAGCCTTTCATCTTTAACACATGAGTACTAACTGATGCACCTTCAACCATCTTGCAGGAATATAAGGCCTTTGTGGTTTCATTTCCTTGAGATGGACAATCATCTCATAAGCCTGCATAAGTTCCAGATTTCTTTGGAGCTCTGGAACCATAGTGGCAAGCATCAGGTAACCTACATCCGCAGAGTCATCCTTAGGCTTTGTGTAATCATCTCTCTGAGCTCTTGGAGCATTGGTTCCGGCTCCTCAGGAATGGGTTGATCTAGGACATAAGCCTTTCTTTCCTGCTTGAAAACAATTCTCAAGTTCCTGAACTAGTCAAGAAAGTTTATCCCATTGAGTTTGTCCTTCTCAAGGACCAATTGCAATAATAGCGTAGCAGTATTACTGGTCAACATGATTCTACAATTAAAACTAAGAAGTTGAGACAAATAAAATTCCAAGTTCTTTCTAACAAACAACAAATGTATGTTGTGACAAAATGTCTCCTAGTGAGTAGGAGTAAGCCACGTCTTCCAATAAGTGGGCGTATACGAAAGCAAGTACTGCTCCTGATATGCATATAGTGACCTTCAGCAATGTGATTCACCACATTGAACTTGAGTATGACAGACTGAAGGATTTAAGATCCATCAGCCAGATGAACATTGCTAAAGAGTGGGAGGATTCATCCTTTAAGCCTAAGGGCAAGAAACCTATGGGGTAAACTTGAACTAGAGGAGGTATGAGGTTTCTACAAAGATGAAAGGCTATATTAATAATCCTTTAAGGATTATAGAAGAAACAATCCACATGAGTAGTGGATGTTTCACATAAGCATATGGCTTCATGTCAGATACAAAACAAGAAAGAAAAAGAATCAAGGGATTGGAACTTGCACGTTAACTCTGCATAGATAAACCACCCTGATTTATTCTATGCAATTACAACCGAAAAAATCACATCTTTGCTATCTCTTTAGTTAAGGATCGATGGGACTGTAACTCTCAAATCCTTTGTTGGATTTTGATGTTTCTTTTTGAGTATAATAAATCCATTTCTTGCCACATGCACACATTGATTAAAAGAAATAATCAAACTAGCAAAAGAAAATTTGCTAAATAATGTATGCTAAAGGGTTAATTCCCTTTTGAGTAAGTTGAGAACTTAGTCTACCTGGCAAGAAAGACAGAGAAATATTTTGAGAAGATATCCTTTGTAATTGGCAAACTATGACGTTTGTGAACCAATGAACGTGAGGGTAAAACACAAAGCTTGGTGTTTCATTAACGTCATGGACGTTTACTCGAAATGTAGTTATGTTTACTTTATTTTTGGCAACTGTGAAGCTATTAGACAATGGCTAAATCTAGTTAGGAATCAGTTAAACTTAAAGGATAAGACCTTTTTTTGAACTAACAAGGGTTAAGAACACCCACGTGATTAGTTCAAGCTACTTTATGCACAAGAAAGGATTTTTAAGCAACTATCAATACCTAGAACCCTTCAACATAATAGAGTTGTTGAAACAGAGAGATAGACCTCTCCTTGACATGGTTGAGTAAACAATAGCATAAGTGAAACTATCAGTCATATGTTGACATGTAAACTTATAGCTATTGTTTACGCACTTAACCAAATACCCTTTAAGTCAGTCACGACCTTACCCTGTGAATCATGGATCAACCTTGTTAGATCTCTCATGTTTTGATGATAACAAAGGATGGTATGAAAAAGATTTGATAAACAAATAAGTTTGAACAAAGTAATAACAGGGCAAATCATCACTTGAAGTAAGCATTGGAGTAATAAACAAAGGCCAAGAGAAAAAGCTGAGAAACTTCATCACTGGCAAGTTTTCTAAAGGGTTACTCGAGTAAGTACTCGAGTAATGAGACAGAAACTTGAAGTAATCAGAGTCAACCTTCAAGTAACCTGCCAACGTTACTCGAGTAATAAGGTAAATGACTTCCAGTTGCTCGCGGCCTGCCAACGTTACTCGAGTAGCTACTCGAGTAACCAGGTAAATCACTTGGAGTTGCTCTCGGCCTGCCAATGTTACTCGAGTAACCATATAAAAGACTTCCAGTTACTCTCGGCCTGCCAACGATACTCGAGTATATACTCGAGTCCCCTGCTTCAAGAAATATGTTGCTCTCGGCATTTTCTATCATGCCAATGTTACTCAAGGAGCTACTCGAGTAACTCACTGTGGTAAGCAAAACCTGAAGGTAATACTCAAATAACATGAAATGCTTTTATCACACTTCACTCGAGGCACTTTTCAATATATGTCTCGTTGATCAAGAAGAAACAGAAGAAGAGATATGTCTCAAAGCATCCAAAAATAACAAGTGGTACATAGACAGTGGATGCTCTAGACATATGACCGGTGATTTCGAAAGTTTTACCAAATTACAACCTAAAGAAGGTGGAAAGGTAAAATTTGGAGGAAATCAAACCGGAAGGATAGCAGAAATTGGTGAAATCAAAAATAACAAAGGCATACAAGTCAAAGACGTATATTATGTCGAAGGATTGTGCCATAACTTGCTGAGTGTAAGTCAAAGTGCAGACAAGAACAACTGGGTAATATTTGACTCAGAGGAATGCCTAATTATCAACAAGAATGACTTATTACTTGATAAGAAGAATATCAAGGCTAAGCTCAGAGCAAAAAGGGAAGGTAATTGTTATACTCTGGATATTAGTAGAAATGAATCTAAAAATTGTTTTCTGAGTAATGCCGATGAAAGTTGGCTATGCCATAAGAGATTGGCTCATGTCAATATGCATCAATTAGGCAAATTACTCAAAAAGGATTTAATTCTTGGATTACCCAAAGTAACTTTCAAAAATGACTTAATTTGTTACGCATGTCAAAAGGGTAAACAAACTAAATCATCTTTCAAATTGAAAAATGAGATTTCAACAAATAGACCACTACAATTATTGCATTTGGATTTAGTTGGCCCAGCAAGAGTAAAGAGTCTTGGTGGAAACTTATATTCATTGGTCATTGTTGATGATTTCTCCAGATTTACATGGGTTATTTTTCTATTATCAAAAGATGAAACATTTGAAGAATTTATTGTTTTTGCCAAGAAAGTGCAAAATGAGAAAGGTATGTCCATTGCAGGTATTAGGACTGATCATGGTGGAGAATTTGAAAATCAAGCCTTTGAAGAATATTGTGATACTAATGGCATTGATCACAATTTCTCTGCTCCAAGAACACCTCAACAAAATGGAGTCGTGGAACGTAAGAATAGAGTGCTCACTGAAATGGCTAGAGCAATGTTGAATGAAAAGAACATGTCTCAAGTTTTCTGGGCAGATGCTATGAGTACAGCATGCTATATTTCAAATAGAGCCTATATTAGAATAAAACTTGGAAAGACACCATACGAGCTGTACAAAGGAAGGAAGCCAAACATTGCTCATCTTCACATCTTCGGTTGTAAGTGTTTTATTCATAATAATGGTAAAGATAACTTAGGAAAATTTGATTCTAAAACAGATGAAGGAATTTTTCTAGGATATTCTAACTGAAGTAAAGCATATAGAGTTTTCAATAAAAGAACATGTGTTGTTGAAGAATCAATTCATATTGTATTTGATGAATTTGAATCCTCTGACAAAACCATTGATGAAGAATAGGAAGTTGTTTTAAATCAAGAAAATGGTCAATCTTTTCTAAATCTCTTATTCCAGAAGTTGATGAAACCAAGGAAGAAGAGCAATCACTAGGTCAACCTAGAGCCTGGAAATACAATAAAAGTCATCCCTTAGATCAAGTCATAGGAGATGTGAATGAAAGGATCAAAACTAGAAATAGAATTTTCAATGAAGTAAGTTTTTCTGCATTCATTTCTGAGATTGAACCTTCTAACATTGATGAAGCCCTATCAGACAATGATTGGGTTATAGCAATGCAAGAAGAACTAAATCAATTTGAAAGAAATCAAGTTTGGGATTTGGTACCCCGACCCAAGGATCATCCGATCATTGGCACTAAATGGGTATTCAAAAACAAACTCGATGAATCCGCAATTATTGTCAGAACAAGGCAAGATTGGTGGCCAAAGGCTATAATCAGGAAGAAGGGATTGATTATGAGGAAACGTATGCTCCAATGGCTAGATTGGAAGCTATACGTGTACTCTTAGCCTTTGCGTGCATCAAAGAATTCAAACTCTATCAAATGGATATAAAGAGTGCATTTCTAAATGGTTATATTATGGAAGAAGTATATGTAGAGCAACCTCCAGGTTTTGAAGATGTAACTAAACCTGACCATGTCTTCAAACTCAAAAATGCTTTATATGGTTTAAAACAAGCTCCTAGAGCATGGTACGAAAGGCTCAGTAAATTTCTTATTGATCAAGATTTTGTACGGGGAAAAGTTGATACAACACTTTTTATAAAACAGAAACATGATGATATTTTAATTGTTCAAATATATGTTGATGACATTGTTTTCAGTGCTACTAATGAATCTCTGTGTAAGGAATTTTCTGAGATAATGCAGGGAGAGTTTGAGATGTCAATGATGGGAGAATTGAATTTCTTTCTCGATTTGTAAATCAAGCAAAGAAAGAATGGAATCTTCATCTCTCAAACAAAGTACTTGAAAGAGCTATTAAAGAAGTATGGAATGGATGAAGCAAATGGAACGGACACACCTATGAGCTCAACTACGTTGCTTGATGCTGATGTCAAAGGGAAAGACTACAACATCACAAAATACAGAGGAATGATTGGATCATTACTCTATCTCACGGCAAATAGACCAGACATTCAATTTAGTGTTGGCATATGTGCAAGATATCAATCAGCACCAAAGGAATCACATGCCGAAACTGTCAAACGAATCTTTAGATACCTTGCTAACACACCAGAATTGGGTCTGTGGTATCCCAAAGGAAGAAGTGAATATCTAATTGCATATTTAGATTCTGATCATGGAGGATACAAGACGGACAGAAAGAGCACCAGTGGACAAGGACAATTTCTTGGAGGATCCCTTGTATCATGGTTTAGCAAGAAACAAAATACAGTGTCTCTTTCGTCAACGGAAGCCGAATATGTTGCAGTCTCAAGTTGTTGAGCACAAGTGATATGGTTAAAACAACAACTACAAGATCTTGGTATTTATCTCAAAGAAATACCAATCTATTGTGACAATACCAGTACGATAAGCTTGGCAAAGAATCCAGTTCAACATTCTAGAACCAAGCATATCGATGTCAGACATCACTTCATCAGAGATCATGTCCAGAAGAAAGATGTGAAAGTGATATTCATTCCTACTCATCTTCAACTAGTTGATATCTTCACCAAACCTCTTGCAAAAGATCAATTTCTATACATTAGAAGAAAATTGGGAATGATAAATCCCAATGAATTGTAAGTTACTTCAGTTTCTCATAATGTTAGATAGAAATATTTGATAATGTTTTGATGATTACTAATTTAAGCATCAGAGTATGTAGAAACTTGTTTTGCAGGAAGTTGAAACTCTGTTCTGAGAAATAAAAACAGAGGTTATCAGAGGACACCATTACTGGAGTACCAACTTCAAGTAATGACTGACAGTGAAGCATTACCCAGGAACAACTTGAATTAAAAAAAGCACTTTACTCGAGTAACCACTCGAGTAATGGTCTTCCAAAACTGGAAGTAACGTATCAAGTTACCTAGAATTTAAATCAAACAGTTCATTTAGTGAGAAATGAACAGTCCAAACTAGAAATGATAGGTTACCCGAGGGAAGCCTCGAGTAAACTTGAAGTTTACTCGAGTAAGGACTCGAGTAACTGCAGGTCCAGATCACAAACTTGATGAGAATCGACTCAAATCTGCTCTAAAATGGCAATTAAATGATCGAGGAAACATACATGGATAATTACAATATTATTCATGCCAGGTACGCATTTTAAATGAATTATTTTAGAAATTTTCTGTATGATCACTCGAGTAGGGACTCGAGTAAACATGATATTTACTCGAGTAAGTCCTCGAGTAACGTCGGGTTCTAGGTCTTTATCTGTCGCAAACTCGGTCATTTCCACAAAATCTCCTCGAGTAAATCACCCAGTCCTCTCACAAAAAATTTTCACAATATCTTTTTTACTTCATTTCTGTCAAAAACCATCAATTCTTAGCTCCAAAAACCTCCTATTTTGTTCAGATTCTTCTTGCCCTATATCGTGTCTTCTCACTCTGTTTTATGAGATTTCAAGGTTTTCACTGAATCAAAATGGTTAGAACCAAAAACCTTACTCCCACATATTCTTCTGGATCCCCACAACTCTTTGAACCTCTTTCTTCTCCTCCCAGAAAGAGAAGAAAACTCACACCTAGGTCAAAAGAAAAAATCCAACCCAAACCTCAACCGAAACCAAAAGAGAAAGGTGTTGCGATTAAAGAGCCAGTGGTTACAATGGCTCAATCCAAGAAGAGCACCTCTACTAGGAGAGGCAAAAGTGCCAAATCTCCTTCTCCTCCACTTTCTGATTCTTCCACGCCATCATTCACACCAAAACCATCCAAAAAGCCCAAATATGATGTGAATATGGCTAAGGCAATGGCTGGCATACTTGATCAACTTGAGAAGGGGAAATCTTCAAAGAAGTCAGAATTTCAAGAAGAAGAGATCACTAAACCTCCAAAGGGGTTTAATGTCAACAAGTTGGAAGATTCTCAGAAGTATCTTACTCAATTCTCAAGGAGAAAAGTCAGCAAGACTCACTGTGTGGACCTCAAAGTACTTCAGGAGGTATTGAAGTATGATCTTAGTCCCTTTCTGGAACCTTTTATGCCTTGGCTATCTATTAAGCTTCCCTTTTGCACAAAATTAGTCACACACTTTTACGCAATCTTGAGATACTAGATGAACCCAATAGAAATTCTGCAGAGGAAGAGATGACTACTACTGTTAGAAGCCAGAAAATACTTATCTCACCTTTTAGGATCAATGTGTGGTTAGGAATAGAGACCCTCCAGATGACATTTACTCAAAACTTGATCCAAACCAAATTTTCTCTGTTCTTAGACCACCACTATGATTGTCTATCAGCCCCCTCCTGTTCCTCCAAGAGAAGACATTCATATCCCTCCACTAAATCTTCCTAAACCAGAACCTTCTAGTTCCTCTTCTTTTGATTCTCTGAGTTCAGATGGTCCTTTGGTTCTTCCTGTGAAGCCTATTTCTATGGTCAAGCCTTCTAGTCCTCCACTTGATTGATGAAGACAAAAAGGGGGAGAAGAGCTTGAGTGTGATTTTGTGGAGTTTCTGAGCTTGTTTTAAGTTTTTCCTTCATTTTGGGTATATGGGTGTATATGGGATTTAGGGAGCTTTTCAACTTATAACGTTTTCATCTTGTAATGTAATTTTAAGTTTAATGCAAGTTTCATTAAGTTATAATTTCATTTCAAGTCCATTTAAGCTTTTAAAGTATAATACATTGTGGGACTAATGAGTTTATTATGTATGCAAGGTGAATATGTTATGATTTCAACATTTTCCAAAACACTTTGAATTTACATTTAACAAGGTTTTTCAAAATTATCATTGAATTCAAGAAGTGTTTATTTGAGAACTTAATTTCAAAAACTTTGTTTAAAATCACCATGTTTTGTCATCATCAAAAAGGGGGAGAATGTTAGATCTCTCATGTTTTGATGATAACAAAGGATGGTATGAAAAAGATTTGATAAACAAATAAGTTTGAACAAAGTAATAACAGGGCAAATCATCACTTGAAGTAAGCATTGGAGTAATAAACAAAGGCCAAGAGAAAAAGCTGAGAAACTTCATCACTGGCAAGTTTTCTAAAGGGTTACTCGAGTAAGTACTCGAGTAATGAGACAGAAACTTGAAGTAATCAGAGTCAACCTTCAAGTAACCTGCCAACGTTACTCGAGTAATAAGGTAAATGACTTCCAGTTGCTCGCGGCCTGCCAACGTTACTCGAGTAGCTACTCGAGTAACCAGGTAAATCACTTGGAGTTGCTCTCGGCCTGCCAATGTTACTCGAGTAACCATATAAAAGACTTCCAGTTACTCTCGCCCTGCCAACGATACTCGAGTATATACTCGAGTCCCCTGCTTCAAGAAATATGTTGCTCTCGGCATTTTCTATCATGCCAATGTTACTCAAGGAGCTACTCGAGTAACTCACTGTGGTAAGCAAAACCTGAAGGTAATACTCAAATAACATGAAATGCTTTTATCACACTTCACTCGAGGCACTTTTCAAGTATGCAGAATTATTTAGAAGAGAACTTCAAGTCACTACCCGAGTATGCAGAGTTATTTGGAAGAGAACTTCAAGTTGCTACCCGAGTAAGCTATGCAGAAAATTTATGTTTACTCGAGTAAGTACTCGAGTAACAAGGTAATAAAACTTGAAGTGCTCTCGGCCTTGAAATCCTGCCAACATTACTGGAGTGAAGCATCGAGTAGCATAGAGTTTATTTGAGAGTTTACTCGAGTAACCTATGAAGAAAAGTGTGCCATACCCGAGTAAGTACCCGAGTAAACATGTATTTCCAAAAGTTTGTAAATTTGTTTACTTCATGCACTACTCGAGTTATGTAACTTGCTATCATTACTATCACGATGATACTCGAGTAAGTACTCGAGTAAACTTAATAAATACTCGAGTAGCTACTCGAGTATGCAAGTTCAGAATTTGAGAAATCATTCCAACGTTCTTTGATTTGTTTCCTATATGATTAACCTTTTATTGTATTAGTATCTTAGTATATCCACAGATAAACAATAAAGAGATCTTACCAAATAAGGAAAGTCAAATGCAAGTTTCAAACGCCACCTACCGCCACCTACCGCAAACGGATATTTTTCAAATACTGGAAAAGTCAACAGTGGCTGCGCACACTCTAACGGACGAGAAGAAAATGTTCCAACGGTCATTACCAACACATCTATATATATGGTGACATCCAAACAGAGAAGAACAACAAGAACACACACACGAATGCATTATCAAGTTCAATACTCTGTTTTACATATACTTGTAATTCTCTACTTCAGTGATTCTTATTCACTCTGTGAGAGAGATATTTCATTCAAACTCAATATTTGTTATTGAGATAACTTAAGGTTGTGGAACTTTGAGTTGGGATTAGATTACAACTTGTAAGGGGGAGCGAGTGTCCAAGCGAAGGAACTTGCTTGTATTGAGGTGCCAAGAACCCACTGAATCTTGGAAGTTATAGTGAAACTCTCAGAGAAGCTCTGAGGACTGGACGTAGGTCAAAGTGGTTGTGGCCGAACACTATAACTCCCGGTGTACACTTCGGTGATATTTCTTCTTACTCTGACTACTTTGTATTCACCGTCAAGATTTCATATTAGCAACGAAATTTTAGTATCACCCAATTCACCCCCCTCTTGGGTGAAACGCTTGCTCTAACAAACCTTAGAATAGGCCCTAGCTCATTAAGACCATATGGGTCAATAAATTCATTCCATAATTCTTCCTATGAGTAAGGAAGATTGGGGTCAAGGTAAACAAGGTATCTCTTTGTGAGATGACCTGAGAATTTGACAAGACACGTCTTTATTAGTGAAAATGATGGCAGCTCAGTGACTAAGAGAAAACCAAGGGACACAACATTCATAAAAACTCAAATGTCCTAGTAGGACATGAGCATTAATCATACTGAATCTCTCTAAGAGGTCAGCAGTAACAATGAATAACCAAGTGTTCCTAAGTTTACTGATCCGAGTTGGAGGGTTGAGACCATTTTCACAACGAAAGAGATAAGAGGTAAGTTATGAGAGAATTACCTCACCCATACATAGGAAATGAATCCTATGAAATCCACCTCAGAGTAAATTGTCATCCAGCAAATGACTATAAGGGGATAGATTCCCTAATGGATTGAATACTCTCTTCAGCTTTTAGAAGGTGATGATGACTACCTATAAGTGTCTGAAAGACACTAGAAGGACCTGCTAAGAAGAATTGCAAACATCATATGGATTCTTTTAGAGCTAGCCAAGTACATGTTTGAGCAATTTGTCACTTAGCCAAGAGGCGACTGGGAACAAGTAGGTTCTCAAATATGTTGGGGGCATGTAAAACCTAAAACACTTAGTGGCTAAGGGGTACTATAATGGAAGGTTGTCTGCTGTGTGTTTTAACTATGAACTTTGGCTATGGCAACAAGCTTAGTCTTAAAATTACATCAAGATGATATGAAGACCACTTTTCAATTTGAAAATTTGGAAATTGGATGATAAACTCTACATGAAGCAGCTTGAGGGCTTCATAGAAACAATCACTAGGTAATAAAGTACATGAGGTTTCACAAGGTGAAAAGCCTCACTAACTTTGAGATAATCGAAGAATACTACACAAGTGCCAAACGGTATTGAGATGATTCTTTGTGAAGTCATCCTTTGTCAAGCGACATATGTTTAGCTGAAACAAATGCCAATGGAGTTAAAGGAATAAAGGATAAGAGAATCCTTAAATTCTGAATTGAAAAATCATGGGTTGAACAGATAATATCTTGAATGACAAGGTAAACAGAGATTGCACAAGAAAGATACAATCTTTTCCACCTAAGACATGTACAAGTGTGATCCTTAGGCATCTTAGGATGCCAAACTATAAACCCATGGACACCCCTGAACTCAAGGGTACAAACCTAGAGAGGTTATATGTCCTACAAGGAATCCAACATCGAAAAAGCGGATAGAGTCCCATAGTAAGACTATGGTTGGTAATATGCATGTACACATTGGTGTATATAAGACCAAATATTTTTTGTCGGACTTGGAAGCTATTTTTGGTCCTGCTGTGAAATAGATTATGAGAATAACCATGGATTAAGTTGTAAAGGCAACAACTTTCCTTTGAAAGGATACTCTAATATAAGGCCTAGGCATATGATAATGGATTAAGGAAATATACAATGTATTTCTGTTATCCATGAAATTAGGACACAAAGCATGTCCTACTATCATTCAAGATGCCATATGGCTAAAGTAGTTCCTATGAGTGATTGGGAATGAATGGTGGATAGAAGGATCCAAACGATAGCATCTTATGATGAGGATCCTATATATCACAGCAAGGCAAAACATACATTTGATATATCTCTATAAGAGATATGCTTTCAAAGAGGGAAAGCAACAATTCAATGACCTTTTGCTGACGAAATGTTGGTAGATCCCCTTACTGAGCCCGTAGCTTGATATTCATTGAGTTAGTGAAATCCTTGGGGTGCAAATAAAATATAAGGTCGTGAACTTCTTTTATATGAAGATAAAAGAAATAGTATGTATGTTATGAGTAAATACATATAAGGTATATAATTTTGTATGTCATACAGGTCTAAAGAGGTTGGTTTACTTACACGAACAACCATCTTCCTATATTTTGCAGGGGTATGGAAGAGTAAGACGAGCAAATGATCACTATAAGATGGTTAAGAAGAATCTTTGTGTTTGAGTCACCTCAGTTAAAAATTGAGATGAGATCCACATGTGTGTATATACACAGAAAATGGATCGAACCTTGAATACAGACCTGTAGCCAGGCAAAGAACTCTTTCATAAATGAAATTGTACAAGAGATATTGTGAAAAAGAAAGTTCTGGTTCAGATGTTAAATACATTTTGGAACTAATGTCTGTAAGGTGAAAGAGAAAGAAATCGACGTACACCACAGACCATTCACTGTAGCATACAATTAATACTGTATGTGCTTGAGAGTTAGACTGCAATATGGGATGTAGGTGAAAGATCCCTAGTTCACTACAGTGTGAGTCCCAGGAAGGAAGAATCCTACCACAATGCCCTTAAGACTTAGACGACATCATGAAAGCTTGGTTTGGTGACAGCTACTTTAGCTGAAGCTCAAGATCACACATGATTCGGTCAGACGAGTGAGAACTAGAAAAGCGACCAAGTCTAGATGGATTGATGTTTAGTCAAAAAGGAAGATTTACTCCTAGATATATAAGATGTGCTAGTGTCTATGATCGACCCCTTACTAGCTCCATATGTAGCTTGTAAGTATGAATACTATGTGCATGAAAGGCAATCTGAGTTAATTAACATATTAACTTGAGAGGGATTAGATATGCCATAAGTAATATGTATAGGAGAATTTGGGGCATCTAAGGTAATGAAAATATAGCTTACAAATATATATAAAGGGTGTCATTGGATGCTGATCCAATATGAGGGATTTCTAGTATCACAAGCACCAAATCTGGAAGACACTTTTTCCCACGCTGTCATGACAAAAGCCAAGTATAAAACATGAAAGAGTAACGGACGCACGATGGGAGGCCCATCAAGTGCGAGTGGGAGATGATGGACTTTGGGTCCAAGTCCGCCCTTGATGAGCCAGACTATTTGATTAGGATACAAGTAGCCTAATCAAATAAGAATCAAATCAGCATTAATTATATATTAGGGAATAAGTTAGTATTAATTATGATATTGTTAATTAAGAAACAAGTCATCATGATTTAGGAAATTAATTAATTCTCCTGATTACTAACTTGGAAAGCAAGAAGGGTGGACATCATTTCCTAATTAGTGGCCACCCTAAACCATTATAAATTCAGGGCCTCTTTCAGTTATTCCTCACTCTTGCTATTAAGTTTTCTAGCAATCTCTTCTCTCCTACCATCTTTTTGTTCTGATAATCTGCTTGCCAATCCCAATTAAAGTCTAATAGTCTAATAATTTTGTGGGCACTATTATGAAGCATTGGAGCTTTGACCTAGATCTGAACAAGGATTCGCCCTGGTATGCTAGTACTCTCCTCTCCCTCTTTATATTTCCTACACAGATGAAACAGGAAGAGATGATACATGCACTTGTCATGAATTCACCCCAGCTAAACCACGGTGAAACGAAGTGACCTTTATGTCTCAAGTTTGATGCAACTTCAATACAGCAAATGCCATCGAAACTACCTTTAAAAACAAAGTTACTGATCTAAATTTGCTAAAAGTTTGCCACGGCAAAGCAGTGATGAATGCCCGAAAAATGATGTTGTGTGTTTTGGAAAACTGAAGTAGAAAACAAAGATAAAACCTAAAACCAGCACCGACAACTCGTTCTCTCACTTCTGGATGTCGATTTTCTACTAATGGAGCTTGGGAAAAGAGCACTTTCAAGACCTTGAAGCTTTGGGTTGAAGTTTTTAAAATATTTGGACCAGAAATTGTTGTTTTATTTTGTTTCTCTCCCTTTTCTTTTTCATTTTCTGATATGAACCCTCTTCTAAAGTTTAGTTTGCAGATTGTACAGATTAAGATTATGAGTAGCTAACTCTTCCATTTAAGATTATTTTTACCTATCGTATAGATCAAAACTTCTACATTGTCTTGTTTTTATTTGTTACCGAGAATATATGATGATTTTTCTTTATGTTCAATGTTATCTTATGCCTAATCACCACATGATTAAATCAATTCAATTGGGTGACACTTGAGAGAGTTATTTTTATTGTAGAACTAAGAAAATTCATGTTAACATAAAAATATATCTAACAACCTATTATAATCTATTGAAAGATTGTTTTGAAATATAGCTTTCATGAATTATAAATAAGATATTGGATATTTTTAAGAAAGATTAAAAATCAATCTTGACTTAAGAAAGCTTAGTTGATGATTTAAAAACTTTTAACAAGCATATAAACTTGTTTAATCAACACAAGTAAATGATTGTATAGTTTCATGAAATAAAATGGAAAAGAAGTAACCTTGAACCTTTAATCTTTAATCTCTTAAAATTAGAAACAATTTTTCAATTGCCATTGTTTTATTTTTTGTTTTCATAAAAAATCCTTATTCAACTTAATGAGGTAACAGCTAAGAATAAACCAACAATAAGCCTAAAAATTGGGCTGGGCATTGAACCCATAGTCACACTCGTTCATTGCTAACAAGTTGTTCCGTCCCCACTATGAACGGCTGGATCCGTCCGTCTAAATCTCATCTCCTTTCCATTCTGCATAAGAAAATATATAGTCCTCATGGTCCGCTGCTATTATATTAAACACTACAATTAAATGAGCAATTCACAAACAAAGCTGAGATTTTGATATTACCAATAACTGCATTACACGCACAAAGAGCCAAGAAATATCCCAAACTAGTAACAAGCAAGAAACAGAAGGCAAGGGATAGGTACTTATCAGATTCTTGAGCACCTATATATATATAATATGCTTTCTTCAATTCACATCCTAGCCCCTAACCTACCAGCCTGCATTATTAAGCTTGTTACCACCGTACAAACGAAAGAGAGTGAAAGCGGAAATACAAGAGAGGACCACCATGGAAAGGCTAGCCACGAGAGCACTAGCTATCCCTTCTCCCACTTGGTTACAGAATCTGCCATACATGTTACATATCTTCATCCACTGAAGCTCCGTCTGACCCACCTTTGCAAACACTGCTGATTGTAATGCTGCTGCCACTGCTGAAACTGTCACATATGCCATTACCTGCAAAAGTTTACATAACTCTGTTTCTTTATCACTTTCGGCATGCAAAGCTCAATTTGTGATTTTTTTTTAAAAAAAGGTTCAGGTTAGGAGTCAAGTTTTAGGTTAGGTTCCATTCTTAGGGAAATGCATAATTCATCTGTGACTTGGTTAAGGAATTGGCCTAGCAAGTGAAGGCCTAAGTTTCAGAGGAGTGCTGTTGTGCTTAAGAGGTTAAGATGGTATTGTGCTTAGCCCAGACATCAGTTTTGAGTGCGTTGCTCAAGTGCTAAAAACTGAGGTTAACGCAAAGGTGCTGTTAGGTTGCATTCTGATAAGGAAAAATTGCGTGATTTGTGTTATCCTTAAGTCACTTGAGAAGTGAAAATTGTCTGATTTTATAATTTATAATTTGACTCTCACCGACTCCCTATCTCTTGTTTTAGCCATGTGTCACAATCTGAACCATACTAATAAATCCAATAACTAGAAATAAATAATTACTTTAGAAAACTCCTCAAAACTTCCTGACAGATATATTCATCACCAAACCATTTTTATATGAGGTTAAAAATGCATTTTCTGTAATTTGGAAAGGAAAAGGATGCTCTAGGAAGGTCTACGGAGTATTGGATAAATTTCATTTTGCAAACCATATCCATTGTGCTATAAATGTTGAGGGAGAAACTGACGATCTCAACACCCAGAAGGCATTAAATCTGGAATTAGGTATCTCTTATGGTGAATGACTTGACTTCCCCATCCTAGAAGTTATGGTGTTTGGTTTCCCTAAAGACCAGAATAGATCCGCTCCAATACCAGTTACCCCTAGGTTACCAAGTCTTAAATGTAAAACACCGACCAACTGGACCTTACTCTGGCATAAACGTCCAATAATAATAAAAATAATATATGGTAGAGCAAACATTTATCTTATGAGGGTGGAGAATGCCTTGTTCCTTTCACATTGATTTCCCTAATCCTGTCCTTTTGGTGAAGTTAACAGAATAAAAGCAGAACAACTTTGATACATTAGTTAAGAAATGGTTGAGAAAAAGAACGCCTTAAAAATAGCCACCTTTAACATAAAATCGGTGTATTTTCACCCAAAAAAACCTGGTCATATGGATATAGAAGAGACAGGCCACAGATGCCCTAAGAACATATATGGTGACAAGCTCAATTTTAAGTTGAAAAAATACAGTTAAGGGAACGATTCCAATTAGTGATAACGAAAAACTTCATAAATCAAAATTTCTTTCAATATATACAGAAACAAGTTATACTCGGTACTTCATTATGTTTTTATTAAAGATTCCTAAAAATAACAATCCGGCCTTTCAAATGTTGCAGAGATGTTTTCATTGAGAGGTAATAATAAAATCAAAAAATTTCTATAGAATCTGAAAGATCCAATCAGAAGTTCTGGTGGCAATTTATTTGCCTGATCTCTGAGAGATATTTGAAGATATTAACGACCAAATAAGTTGAGTCCTTAGTTGTCGTTTTCCTTGATAGAAGGGCGACGTTCCCTTTGTATATGAAAGAGATCAAATATTGCTTGTAAAGGATCTTTTGTCAGTTCAAAAATTCATGAATCAACTCTGCAATTAAACTATATTTCTTTAGAGAAAAAGGATCATTGGGTACGAACCTGATCAGCCAAGAAAATGAGCCAAGCCAAAGGCTTGTTGAAGAGAACGGTTCCCGTTGCCATACTCACAGCACAGCGCAACCCCTGAATTAAAGAGTAAGCAGCAGCTATGCCATTGGCTACAACCACAAACCTGCAATAGGTTTCACAATAAAAATAAACGCACAGAAGCCAAAAATGTTTAGTTCATCAAGTCGGGAAGCTCAACCCATCAAGAACTCACACTAAAACCTTCATGTCTGTAAACTTGGCCCTCTTCCGAATAGTGAAAATCTGTTTGACTTGTGAATCAGTCGCCACAAGAACAGCTGCAAGAATTCCCAGAGCGACAATCACACACCTCAACACCAGCTCTGCGGTTCTTACCCTCCGATCCAAAACCCTAACATTGGTGCCGTGATAAACTCGCACAGTCCCAGGACTCACCCCTACACCCAAATAGCTCATTTTCATTCAGACACAACAATCTCTCACCAAAGTTATGAGCTCCTCACTTCTTAAATAGGCCCCCACCACAAAGTTATTGTATCGATTTCTAAAATTTGCGACGGTGATGATGAAGCTGAGCTTGACAAGTGGTCAAAGGTGGAGAGGGAGGACAGAGACAAGGGGACCTCAGCACCTACAAACATGGAATCATTTATAATGGCGTCCTCGTTTTGCAGTCAAGTTAAGGACTGCAAAAGAAAAACAAAATTGTGGTTTTTGAAGCATATTAATAATGGTTTCTGGGAACAAGTAACAGAGGAACAGTTTCTCGTCCCTAGAAGGGAGAGGAGAGGGGTCTGCTACGATAAGGGAGTTGGTGGGGTGCCTTAATTGTGGTCAATCAGGGACCGTGTAGCTTGGTTCTATTTATGATGCCCCGTTCCCTTGGCTCTCGCCACGCCCTTCTGATGATTGATTGGTTGAAGGTTGAAACAAGGGCAATTTCTTGCGCCTTTTTTTTTTTTTAACAAAAACGCACATTACTTATATAATAAATTATATGAATGAGTTTACAATTTAATTTAATTTATATAATTTATGAAAATTCACTCTCATTTCAATTTATTGTTAATATTTATATAAAAACTGATATGATGATATTTTTTATCTCATATTAATATGATAATATATTATTAAAAAAAAATCAAATTAATAAATTTTATGTTTGAATCATAAAGCTTAAGTTTGCCTATGGATTTATTATTATTTTGTGGGTGGCACTAGTAAAATTGTCCCTTTTTCTAAATTTTTGGCCCAATGTTCAGGTTTTTGTTTAAACTATGTGCAAAAGGATTTTGCCGTACTATACTGTTTAACTTTAAAATGCTAAACTATAATAAGTTAACTTTAAAATGCTGAACACTTGGTTTTTTTTTTTCGTGGCTGAGGAAGATCCAATTGCAAAAATATCGTGAATTACAAGTACAACAAGTGATGCAATCTCTTCATCTATGTAGAACTGATTAACCCTCAACAGTGACTGACAAGAATATCACCTAAATCCATCCACTGTGAAGGATCAAATGATAGTGCCTCAGTCTTTGAGTGACTTTAACCTCTTTGATTCCTCTTACCGCTTCTGCATAATCTTTGGCTCCAAACATAGTAAAACCAGCAATCAAAGCATTAGCTCTAGCTTCAGTCAACCATGTAAGCACCTATTGGACCAAGTTCACTATCCACTTTAATTCATGGATTCATTCCACAATTGTTCTCTGTACTTGCAACTATAGGAAGAAATAAAAGATGCCATGTACTGATTTGATGTCATACCCATAAATCTACCGAAAGGAAACTCTGATTCATCCATTCCCTTGGTTAGAGTTTGTGAAACATGCAAAAGATTGACAGTACAGTGAAGATAATTGGAACTAGTGTCACCAAATATTAAAAGAAAGCTCAAATGTTATCTCAGAAGCAACAAATTTTTTTAATCAATTGTTCTATTAAGAAGAAATGCAACTCGCCCCAATTCTTCACACCATCTAATATTCATAAGCCAAGGTCATCAAAGCAAAGAACTTGGCCTTGGTGTTGCAGAATCATTCTCACCAGCAATGTATTAAAATGGGAGATGTCATAAGGCATCTTCAAATTTGTGGCAGATAGGACCAACGATATTCAACAAGATTGCGGTTATGAGTTCGTTTCTTCCCTTGCAGCCAATAGAATCTACCGTTGTCTTTAAAATACTTCGATGGAAATTAGAGCTTGAAGAAGCTTTGGCGATGGATATAGGGATTCGACTTTGGAGGGTAGTGTTAGATCCTTTGTTTTGATGATAAAAAAAAGTGTTACAAATGATTTGATGTTGAACAAAAGGTTTTTGAATAAAGAAACAAAGTTTTCTGAGGCATACATAGACATCACTTGAGTAACCACTTGAGTGATGAAGTGAGAAATGATATCCTATTTCAAGTTATGCTCTTTGCCTATTTTTGGATGGGATCACTCTAGTGATGTCCCTAGATCACTCGAGTGATGCAGTTGGAAAAAGCCTCAAATAGTCTCTGCCAGATTTTGAAGGGAATCACTTGAGTGATGACTCATGATCACTCAAGTGACCACTCGAGTAATAGGATAAGAAATGCTGCCTTTGATTTAGTAACACTCTGCCAGAATTTGGAAAGGATCACTGGAGTGATCACTCAAGTGATGTCCCAAGATCACTCGAGTGATGAATCCCAGAATGCACGATAATCATCTGTTAATCATTGATTTAATGTCTTTATGTCTAACACTTCATTGTATTAGTGTTTGAAGTATTTTTTTAGGAAAATAATGAAGAGATCATGCTAAGATAGAAAAGCTACTTTACGAAGAACGTAATGTCCACCGACTGCAATAGATATTTTTCAAAAATAAAGAACATTCAAAAGAAGTTGTGTGACAAGTTGAATTACTGACAATGGCTATTACAATTCAACTATAAATACAGAAGAATTCAGAGCATAACAACAAAACAACACACGAACACATACAACAGACAATGGTCAATCTGTATATTCATATTTGCTCTGTCTTTCATTGATACACTCTGTACTTCAGTGATTATATATTAACTCTATGAGAGAGAGTTTTCATTACAAACTCAATATTCATTGTTGAGATTACTTAAGGTTGTGGAACCTTAAGTTGGGAATTGGATTACATTGTGTAAGGTGGAACGAGCTTCCGATGAAGGAACTTGCAGTGTACTGAGGTAGCAAGAACCAAATGAATCTAGGAAGATATAGTGAAAATCTCATAGGAACTCTAAGGACTGGATGTAGGTCAAAGGGGTGTTGGCCGAACCAATATAACTCTCGATGATATCTTTTTTAGCCCTTAACTTCGTTTTAAACACTACTACAAACTAGACATTTTACTATCCTAAAAGACGTCCCTTTTTAAGTTAGGGACGTCCAAAGTTCAATATTTGGTGGGAGGCTTTGGCGCTGGATGAATTTAACAAAAAAAACATTTCCACCACTTTAGACGTCCCCAGAAAAACTAGGGATATCTAAAGTGGGCTTTAGACGTCCCCTACATAAATGGGGACTTCTAAAGTGAGCTTTAGACGTCCCCATTTTGACTAGGGACATCTAAAGCTTACTTTAGGCGTCCCCATTTTGATTGGGGATGCAGAACCATCACGTCATGCAACTGTAGAGTTGCAGCTTTACCTTCTCTGCATTGTCTTCCTTCTTTTCCCATACCTGTGAGTTGCTGCTGTGTTCCACTTTCCCTGCTGCATTCATTTTTCCTCTTCTCCCATACCCGTGAACACAGTGTCATAACTCCTTCACTGAACAAAGGCGCACCTCCCTTGCATTTGTCTTCCCTCTTCTCCCATTCCTGTGGCCGTGGGTCTTGCTATTTGCTGCTGTAGTTGCATTCTTAGAATTATTCAGGTGCATTTCTGGGTTTCTTAAAATCAAGTGCATATCAGGTGTGAGTTGGATTATTATGTAATGCAATTAAGAATTTATAGAAAAGCTTGGATTCTGCGTTCTGCGTTTCTGGATAGTTGCTGCACTTGGATTCTGATAAAATCATGTGTGTATGCTTTCTGGTAGAATTTGAATTGGAATTCTTGAAAACCATAATCTTATTCTCTATGATTTATGGTATATGAGATTATGGTACTTTCTTTCCTTGCATTTTAAATTATTTTAATCGTTTATAAATTATATGATAAAAATGATGCAAAAATAATAAGATACTTATGCAATTATGACTCATTTTTCCACTAGGGAATAATGAAATAAAGAGGAGCCTAAATGTACTGTGTGTGTGTGTGTGTGTGTGTGTTTAAATGTAGGGAGAACGATAGAAAAGCGTACTCAAGATATGAAAATCCCAACTTAGTGCCTCAAAATGGCATGTTTACGTTGAAGTCACTAGCTAGATACTGTTTAGATTAAACCATGAAGCCAAGTTACCCATGTACCCTTTATTTTATGCCTTAATTGGCCGACCAAACTGAGGTAGCCATGTGATGGACTATGATGAATTTGGAACCTTTCTAGTCCTCACACACACACATCCAACTCTCGTCTATCTAGTTCAATTCAATATAATAGTTTGATTTTATTTAGTTTTGGTTATTTAGATTAAGTTTTCTACTTTAGCTTGCCAATATTTATTATTTGAATAAAAAAATTTATGAGATCTTTTCTTCTAGTTTTTTTCTATTTGAAAATAATTAAAACATATTGAAAATTTTAAAAGGGCCTAGAACTTGCTAGTCAAGAACTTGGTTTTTTATTTCCCATTTTTTCCTTCATTTAGTTAAGTTTATTTTAACTAGCTAATACATTCATCATTTTAATTCTATTATAGCTTCTTCCGTCGTATATGCATTGACTTGTAAAGAGTTGGTTTATATGGATTTTTGTCTCCTGCACATACGACAAGGAATAGGAATACAATGCAAAAAAGGATGCACTATGTGGGCTTTACAATGAGAGAGAACAATTATCGTTGTTATCTAGCATCGATTGTTCAAGGGCACACATTTTAATTTTGAGTATTTGAGATTTTTAATAAATGATTGCCTTGTCATCTAACTTCTTTTTAATCTGTATATGTTGTTATAGTTACCACTGGAGTTTGTGTGTTCTCTGTCCTCGGTCCCACGTAGTTTACTGGTTTGATTCCTTGAGTAAAAGACCAGACAAAGTAACTAAAAGCGTCTTCAACACATAAGGTATTTTTTTGTATTTCATTGCTTCTTGATTCTTGACTTAAATGAATTATTCTAATTTATGTTGATTTTCATTTTAATGATAGGGCATCCCAAACGTATCGAGCGCTTGGCGGGCCACGCGATCGTAAAGGTGGCAAAGACCCGAAATGGTTCTTTCCAAAGGTACGTAGTTTCAAATCAAGTTCTTTTTATTGACGGTCGTTTTAGATATGCCTTTATTGATTTTAACCATTTGCTTTTGATTTATAGTGCCCTCAACAACCTGGCGGCTGGGAATGTGGATACTATGTCTTACTTTATATTTTTAACATCATTAAGAGTGGAATTACAACAGATTTTAAACAAGTATCGCTTCTTCATTCTCAGAGGATAATATTTTTGGTGTGTTGTAATTCAATGGCAATTCATTCACTTGATTCATTATTTCATCTAAGCTTATTTTCTAATTTACAGATTTTTGACAATGAAGATGCCTACTTATATGAAGACATAAATATGATCAGAGACCTTTTGGCTGGACATCTTCTTCAACATATACTAGAGTAAAGTCTTTAGTAGTTTGTGTAAGACATACTTTTGTGGTGGTTATATATATTGTACATATAATTAGCGTTGTTGTTGTTGGATATGGATTGTTGTGTAGTTTGTGTGGTTTGTTAGTTAATTAGTTTGCTACTCCTTAAAGTTATTGCATGTAGAGCCTTGGGGTTGATCACTATGTTTCAAGTTGTTGTTTCCATTCTGCTAAACTGCTGTTGTTTTATTTGTTGTTTCCATCCTATTTCTGCAGTTTACATTTTTCAGACAGTGAAATATATATAAAAAGGCCATTTAAAAAAAACTTTTAACGTCCTTAAAATAAAAAGGGACGTGGGAAAGGATTTGTCGTCAGCTTAGATGTCCCCAGTTTATACTGGGGATGTCTAAAGGTCACTTTAGACGTCCCCAGTACACACTGGGGACCTCTAAAGTGCACCTCAGACTTTAGACATCCCCAATCTGAAGTGGGGGCGTCTAAAGTCCTGCCTATAGTCATCCCCTATCTTACAAACGTTATTGATGTTTTTTTCCACGACCCTCAGATAGACGTCCCTTTATTTTTAGACATTTAAAAGCCAAAAAAAGGGACGTTAAAACCATTTTTTCTAGTAGTGAAATTCTATCAATTAATATTTACGGTTGAATTATTCTGTGATCACCCAATTCACCCCCTTCTTAGGTTAATCACTTATACTAACATTTGGTATCAGAATGTAGGTCTTCTTGTTCAAGTATAACAACCTAAGAAGAATCTAATGGCAACCATGGGTGAAGGAATACTTCTCGACAGAGCTTCTATCACTAGACCACCAAGTTTCTGTTGGAAATTGTGCCAAAAGGGCCAATCATTGTACTTTAAACATTATTATTTTAATGAAATTTCTCCATTCTGTTATCATATTATTTGCATGTTAACTGTGATAATTGTATCCTTGGATAATTCATAAAGATTGTCTTAAAATGTCCCTGGTCGATCATCTATGCGGGAGCAGATATGAAACAAGATCAGTATGACTTTCACAAGATATGGAGATACGAATCAAAGTTTTAGGTACTTGTAAGAGTACAAGGTGCTGGACCGACCCACTATGAGAAAGCTACATGGATCAAGTCATAAGCTTTTATCATGTATAACCACGTCACAATGCCCTTAGACCTGAGGTCATCATGGATTCCTACATGAGAGTTGCTACGCTTTGAACTAGTCAAAAGTCACTTTTGACCGGGTGATGATAAAGGCTACGATCGGGCTTGGTGGTTTTTCATGCAGAGGAATATGAATGATCAAGATGGAATTTGTCCCTCATATTAGTAGAGAGATATTACTGGGCCCCTCGATGAGTGAGTCTGAGAAATGTATGCCCATACTATGATGAAAGGAGTTTCTGTCTCTGTTATCAGACTACTCAGGAATCGAGAAAGTAATGGTCAGGAACAAGAGGATGACATTATCCATGCCTTATCCTTGATCGATATATCGTGTGACAAAAGGGACGTGACATGGTTGTATGAAAGGTTGCATCGTGATAACGATCCTCATATGAATTCGGTAGTCGTAATGTCTTGCTAGAGGCCGCTTGTGACTTTTGGGTTAGTATAGTTATTGGCCCACTGCCAACTTCATATGGGCCTACAGGGTCGCACACAAGAATGGCCCAACATGAGATAATGTTTAATTTAGGGTGGACGAATTTTATATTTATATATATATAATATAAAATTCATTAATAATATTTAATGATCGAAAAAACTAAAGAGACAGAAAGGGAGAGAAGTAGAGACCGATCGAAATCGTTAAATTATTAGATGCAGAATGAATATATATGCATAAAAGAGATGAAGATTTATAAAACTGATATATTATTGAAGATTAAAACGGTACAAACATAAGGAAAATTACAGAGAAAACAAGAAAACACACAAAGGTTTATCAACCTTAGAGGAGGAGGGGAGAGAGAATTGAGTCGTCAACACAACTCGGGGTGCCTAACAACTGAAATTAGATGCCATTTTATAGGCGTTCGAATCAATTACTATGCACAATTTTACTTTGGGTAAAATTACTTTAACCGAAGTAAAAAACATGTTACTCAGGTAAAAGTACTTTTACTTTTGCTTTTACATAAAGTAAAAGAAAATTACATTATTTTGTCTGCTAAAGTAAAGACAAAAGGCATAACTTTACAAAAGCAGAGAATCTTTTGAGTCAGCAAGCCTTAGACTCTTGTGCCGACAGTTTTGCTTCAGAATCAATCTTCGCCGAGGCTAACGATCTTATCATCTAAATCATAGCCGAAATATTGGGCCAGGTCTTCAGCTTCTGATCCATCTGAGAATTGGGCTGAGGAACTGGACTTTGGTTCTTGGGTTTGGAGAAGCCCAAGAATTTCATGAAGCTGCTTGGTGAGGGCCTCTTTGTCTGTTGCCGATGCCAAGCATGCTGTGATTTTTGCCCTTTGCTTAAGGAACACACTTGATTCGTGATCTCCTGCCATTAGGAACTTAAGATTTTGTCTGAACCATTTTTTCAAGTTTGATTCAGATACATTTTTTATGTTTCCAAATTTTGCCCACCATTTTACTGAAGAGGTTCTTTGCAGCATTGGGAACAATTTTTGGAACTTTGAAGGACCATATTTGTAGGTCCATTTGAATACCCAGGCTAAACCAAATTTTGAAAAATAATGAAGATCTGCTGGGAAGGGATCTTCACTAAGATTGATCCGACTTTTAAAATAGTCGAACCCAATTTTTGCTGTGGTCGGTAAAATTTCTTGGATAGGACCAAAGTAATCCCACCATTGATTGAACCACAATGGAAATTGGTATTTTATCTCTAAGTCATACGAGAACATAAAAAGCTAAGTATGACTAAAATTTGGGTTTTGGTACCAGAAGGTACACCACCATGCATCCAAGTAGTCCTAATATGTGAAACCAATTGGATTCATATTTTCAATTGAAAATCATTTTCTTTTGTTGAGGTCTTGACCCCAATCTTTTGGTGATAAAAAATTCTTTATTCTAAAAGTAGAATAACCATGAATGTTTTTATCATCAGGATTTTCTTTATCTAAAAAATGTCTTATTTCTGTAGATTGGGTATCTATAAGAATAAGCTCATAAAATTTTTGTGTTTTCTCCAGAGATTTTGGAGTAAAATAAAATCCTTTCGGATAAATTTTTGCTGCCAATGGAACAGGATTTTTGTCACAGAAACCTGGTTCTGTGCGGAAAAGGTTTAAGATCTTTTCTGGTTTTAACACAAAAGTAGTTTGTGTTGGTTGGGAATAAATGGCTAATTCCATTGAGGTTGAACCAGCCTTTGAATTGTTTGGGAAGTTTTTTGGATTGCCAAAGCAAGAGACTCTGGATCCAGGGTGAATGGGGTTAAGGCTTTGGACTGTTCTATTTCGGTAATATTAGCCCATGTTTTGGTTAGTATTTTGGCCAAATTTTGATTAGCCTGTAAGGCTAAAAGGGTTTCAATTGGAAATCCGTAATGAGAAGGGTCCATTACAGTCCCAATAGTTTTTGGGGAGGATTTTTGAAAGGGTTTGGTCCCTGAAGGGGAAAAACAGGGACCCCTTTTGGTGGATCGAAGATCCTTGGGTCAATGACCCTTTTGACATTTTGATTGCAGCCTTTAGTTGGGCTGCTTCTTCTTTTGCGATCCTTTCTGGATCTTCTTTTGTTTGGGATTTGGCCCTTTGCTTCTTTTTCTTTTCTCGATCACTCATTTGGGTCACCTTATTTCGCCTGCAAGAACTCTCTAGTTAAAAAGTCTGGTAGGGAATTTGAAGCACCTTTGATAAATTCAATTTCAAAATCAAAGACACTTAAAATTGCTTGCCAACGGGATTTGTTTTGATGCAAGGTTTTTAACATCTTTTTGCAAAACATCTTTTGCAGCTTTGTAATCAACCCTAATCAGAAATTTTTGATTTAGCAAATCACTTTGAAACTTGTTTATACACAAAACAATTGCTAAAATTTCTTTTTTAATTGTGGAATAGTTCTGTTGAGCCCTATTCCAATGTTTTGAAGTAAATGCAATGCAATGCTCTTTACCATCAATTTTTTGTTTGAGAATGCCACCATAACCTATGTCAGAGGCATCTGTTTCAATAATTTTGAATGCTTGTGGATTTGGAAGGTACAAGCATGGAAGATTTTTGACCAAGGATTTGATTTTGATAATCACATTAGTATGATCATCAGTCCAAGGAGGAGGAGTTTTTGAGAGACGCTCATGAAGAGGCTTAATGATATTGTTTAGGTTGGGAATGAAATCACCTACGTAATTTAAACAACCTAAAAACCTTTGGAGTTGAGTTTTGTCCAGAATTTGGTCTGGGAATTTATCAGCAAATTGAATTGCACGATCAATTGGAACAATAGTTCCTTGGTATATATGATGACCAAGAAACCGAATTTTTGTCTGAAAGAGACTAATTTTGGTTTTAGAAACTGCTAAGCCATTGAACCTAGCAACATCTATAAAGATTTTGACATGTTTAAAGTGTTGATCAATTGATTCTGAGAACACTAAAACATCATCAATGTAGACAATAATAAATTTTGTAAAAGGATTGAAAATTTCATTCATAACCTTTTGAAATTCTGAAGGTGCATTTTTTAACCCAAAAGGCATAACATTATATTCATATTGCCCAAATGGGACTGTGAATGCAGTCTTATATCTATCTTTTTCTGAGATTTGGATTTGCCAAAAACCAGATTTCATGTCAAATTTTGAAAATATTTTGGCCTGATGAAGGCGATTTAAAAGATCTTTTTTGTTAGGTATTGGTTACCTAATCCATTGAAGATCTTGGTTGAGGGGTTTGTAATTGATTACAAGCCTTGGGGTTCCTCTTTCAATCTCAGAATTTTTGTTTACATAAAAGGCCTCACAAGACCATGGACTTTGACTCTTTCTGATTAAACCCTTTTCAAGTAAATCAGAAATTTCTTTTTGGCAATGTTCCAAGAGTTCTTGGTTCATTTGAATTGGACGAGCTCTCGTTGGGATTGCTCTTTCATTGAAATCCTTTTCATAAGGCAAATCAATTATGTGTTTCTTTCTTTCCCAAAAAGCATTTGGAAAATCAGAACAGATTGTGTCTTGAATGTTTTTCAAAACATTTTGAATCTTTTGTTTTAGAAAATGTTTCTCCAATTGGTTTTCAATTGTTTTGTAAGAAACTTCTTCCTTCAAGAAATTAATTTGACTTTCCTTATACTCAATCTGATTTATAAATTTTGTATAAGTTGGATCTACAAATTCGAAGAAAACCTTTTTGCCCATAACATCAGATTCAATTCCTTCATCATGTGTTAAAAATGGTTTTAATCTACTGATGAAAGGAGACCCAAGAATTACATCCGAGATAAAAATTTTGCTAGGATAAAAAGTTCTTCCATTTTGACACCATTATTTTCAACTACTGCATTTGAAAGCTTATAGCTGACATCTAATGGAGATTTGTTTGGTCCACAAAGATTTTCTGTGGTTTTTTGAAAGAATTTTGTTGGAATCAAACCTTCTCTGATACAGCTCAGAGCTACACCAGTATCCAACAAAGCTATTGTTTCTAATACGAAGGTATTGGCAACAATAATTTTGACTGGCACATGCCATTTTTGGATTAAAACTCTTGATATAATGTTCAAGAAATTCTCAGAAGGCTCTTCATCATTTTGTGATGAAATTTTGACTTCTTCAACTTTCTTTCCTTTATCAAGACTTTCTTCCTGAATTTGATTTAAAATAAGAGAATCCTGAGTATTCTTTAGGTTTCTTATCTCTTATTTTAAATTATTTATTTCATTCTGAAGGTCAGAGATTGAGACAGGTTTTGGATTAGACTGAAATCTTTTGATTATTTCAGAAAAATCATATCTTGTTTGCAAATTTTTTTGCAAATATTTTTGGTTTGGTTTTGAAGAAGAAGAAGAAGAAGAAGAAGAAGCAGTGCTTTCTCTTAGTTTGTTGAAAAACTTAACCTTTTCTTCATTAGTTGGAAGAGAGTTAATTATTTCAAAAACCAAATCTTCTTCAATAACATTTATTTGTAAACTGTCTATCTCGGAACCAGTTAAGACCGATTCCTTAATTGAGTAATCAAGTACAGGATTTCCTGGACTCTCAGCAAACTTGTCAAGACAGTTTATTTAAAAATCATCTTCTTCAGACGAAGATGAAATATCATCAAGTTGAAGCTTATTCACTTCTCCCTGAAGTTCATTCACTTCTCCTTCAGATGATGATATCTCATATTCTCCTTCAGAAGAGGTTTCTTCAATCAAAAGATTGTTTAATTGTTGAAGAACTAGTTCTTCAAGTTGTAGGGCATTAATTCTTTTATTAAGCCGACAATATTTTGCCATGTGGCCTTCTTTACCATATCGAAAACAAACAATTTTTCCTTTGGGAAGATCCATAGGAGGCTTTGACTTGAATTCATTTGTCAAATTTCTAGGTCTGTTTGTTTTTGGTTTCTTCCAAGGTTTTTGATATTTTTTGTAATATCTTTTAGCCTTGTATTCTTTGTCTTCGTGCTTGTGTTTAGGTTTTTTAGATTTCTTACAAGCAAGAAAACCAAATTGTTCACAGAAGGTTCCTAAGTCCTTCCGATTTGATGCTTTTTCTTTGGCAAGTTGATGTTGGATCTTATCTTCTTGACAAATTTTTAAAGCAGTTTTTTGAACAATTGCAATTAACTGTCCATATGTTAAGTTTTCGTAATGGATTTGACCATCACCAGTTTGGTTTCTGATTTTTTCTCTGATCTTATCTCCTAGAGACCTAGGAAGACCAGTAAGGAATTTTTCTTTCCAGATAGGATGATTTCCATCTTCTCTGGCCATAACTCTCAGAAGGAAGCTATCTCTATACCATCTGAAATTGGATAGAGTTTTGCATTTCAAATTTGACAGAAGATCTGCCGATTTATCCCTCCATAGTGCTGGATCACCAACAAAATCAGCTATGATGTTAACTATAAGACAGTTAACAACATCAGACATTGGTTCACCAATACTATCTCTGAGAATTATACCATCTTGAGTGGTTTTTATGGCTTGTAAAATTTGATTTTTTTTGTTCATTTGTGAGAAGGAAATCCCACCAACCTCTGAGTTGCCCAGTAAAGCCAGAGATCAATATATGAATAACGTCTTCCTCTTGACAATTATTATATATTGCATAAGCATTACTGAGCATCATCATTTGTTAGCATATTTCCAAAATATTTGACTCAGATTGTCCATCTATGTTCCAAACATAGATTTTGTTTACACTAAATTGTCGAAGAGCGGAATCCTTTTCTTCGAGCATTATATCCGAAGGAGTGGCTCTTGGATAATACAATTTTGTTGGATTTCTCCAACCTTCCTATTTTATTTCATAAATCTTTGGACAATCTTCACTTTCACTTGTTTGATTGCCTTTCACAACATTTATTGTTAGTTTTGAAACCGTAGCTTTAGATTTAGGAGATGGTGTTTCTTGCACGGTTATATTTTTTAATTCCTTTTCAATTCTTGCTTGAAGATTTCCTTCTCTTACACTAGTTGCAGTATTTGCAGGGATAGTGCAAGGTTTGAAAATTGGCTGTGTACTGGTGGAACTAGGTAAGATTGTCTTACTAGCTTCACTAGTAACAGATTTTTTCAAAATTTGTTCTCCAAGATTTTAAGATAAGAATTTGTATAATTATTTTGTTCAATAATATTTTTAACATCACTCAAACTTATCTCAGATTTTGGATCCTTAATTTTGAAAGGAGAGGCAATAACTGTTGTATCACACATTTTTGTACCAGAGATCTGATAAGATTGTTTTGGAGGGAGTTCAGACTCAATTTTCTCTTCATTTTTCAAAATCCAAGAAGCATTGACTCTCTCAAATGGTTTGAAAGGATAATCCTTTATATTCTCATCTTTCACATAGGCTTCAAACCAGAGAAAGAAAGGAATATGAAGTTTATACCTTCCAAGCATTTTGTAAAACTTTTCTTGAATTGGTTTTCGCAATTCTTCAGTTTTATATTTTTGGAAAAACCATTTTCCTCTTTCAGAGTTTTAATTAGAATAGAAATCTTTTCGTAAGAGTTCTTTATCTAATTCAAATTGTTGCTCAATCACATTCATGTCAGAGTATGTTGGAGATTGGCAAGTTTGGGTTTCATCTTCAGTGTTTTGGTCTAAATTTTGGTAGACAGGTTTTACAACACTGGCTGACTTACTAAGACCTTGCATTACCGAAGGCGAAATAATTTGATCTTTGACAGAAGAGATGCAAGAATGTCTAGAAGGTTGTTCTAGAGCAGTCCTAAAGCTTTCTGCAATTGATGGAGTCCTAGAAGCACAAGAGAAAGATCTTCTAGATCTATCAAATGTAATTTTAACATCTCCATTAATATTTTGAACAATATTATAAGAATTGTTCGCAGGTTTTGGTATAACAGGAGCAATTTTAGTCATTTCCCAGTCATCTGGAAGAGTGATGTCTTTCCATTTTATTGGTTTTGGAACATTAACATTTGCTCTAGTAGCATTTGTTAGAAATAGACATGTTTCTTTTCCTTGAGGAAACATTTTGACATTTGAAGTTGACGAATTCATAACTTTGTATTGGACCCTGTAAACCAAGGCTACAGGTGAAACTCCAGGTTTCATTTGGAATCCGTTCAATTTCAAACTTAATTTTAAACATTCAATAACAGGATCATCATGCAATGAAGCTGTTAAATTTGGGAAGCAGTTGAAGTAGATTGGTCCTTCATTAAGTCCTGCTTCAACCATTCCAAAAATTGATTTTGAAAAGATTTCATGTCTACCATCTCTAACACATACTAATGTTGAGACATCAAGACCTGCTTTTACTAAGGGAATTACAGCCACTTGAACACATCCGATGTGTATAAATTTGAATTTCTTTTGGTGTCTTAAGATTGAATTTTCTGATAAAATACACATATCAGTTGGTTCTTCTTTTAGAGGAATAGTTTCTTCAACTGTTCTAATTATGTAATCAGAAGCTTTGAAAAACTTTTTGTCCTCAGGTTTGTATAAATCATTTTGGTTAATGACTGGAATAGTCCAATCACTAAATTTTTGGTTAATATCTTCAAAATGGATTTCATTGTTGAAAATATTATTTTGGAGGGAAGATTTCCCAAAACTTTTATTGGTCATAAGACCAGATTGTTGTGCAGAAGAAGAAGGAACAGAAGAAGATGAAGAGGATCGAGAGGAGTTGGAGTGAAAGGAGCTAGATCTGAACAGGAAAGTCATAATTAACTTTACTGCTGATACCATTACCTTCCAGTTGGTAGAGATATGCTAGATCTGATGAAGTTTCTGGGCTACTTATGGAGTTATTATAAATATTTCTTTGTATGTTCTTATAAAGATAAAAATCTGCAAATATTATTATCACTTAGCCAATGCCTTTAAACGTTGAACCCTAATATCATATGAACATTCGAACAATAGGCGTCTGGACTTATCTGCCCTATCCGTCGGGACTTACTGCCATAGCCCTAGGTGTAACCCCCTGCCTTAATTAGCATAATTATAATTCGATATCACTTAATTAAATTGGTTTAGAGACCGTCGAATAGTTCAAAACTCTTTTAAAACTCCCCTTTATAGTAGGGACTTTACAAAATTTTCAAAACTTCTTTCCTATTCTGGTCTCAAGTTCAATTATCGAATATAATCACCTGTGCAGTTAATTTACATTCATTCATATCAGAATATCTAATAACAATCCCAGCAACCCCCGGGTTCCATTCATTCACTAGAAGGTTTAAAATTCCCATATAGGGGATTACACAACTGTATTCAACTATCAATTGCAACCCAAACATAATTTACAAATTCCCTGTCCAACAGGTTTAACCAACATATCCAAAATAAATGTCCCTACAGGGTTCTAACCGATCCGGGTCGCACGCTTCTCCTTAGAGCCACTCGCCCTATCTGAAAGGTTAGTTAAAGGAAAGAATGAGATTCAAGAGAATCCCAGTAGTAACAAAACATTTATACCACACATAAACATACAGCATGTAAGCAAATCATCATACAGCAGCAGTAGCACAAGTCACACTCCACCCTCATCCCCTTTCTCCGCCGGGAAGGCACACTGTCCTAACCCGAACCGTTGTTAGCTACTCAGGGACTATTGGTGTGGCAGTGCATACACATAGCCTTATAGCTCATATAGCTATCTGGCTTTCATAAATGGCCCGTCGGCCTTCACAAATAGCCTTTCGGCCCACATAATCACATATATCACACCTCATCCTCATCCCCTTTCTCCGCCGGGAAGGCACACAACCCTTGCCCGATCTGTTGTTAGCTACTCAGGGACTATTGGCATGACGGTGTTTACACATATTCACAATGTCGCAGCATACGAGTTTATCACAAATCAATGATAATACACACATATAATGCATCACATATGGTACGAAAGAAAAGTTGCTACCTCGTTCCTTCTTGACGTTTGCTGGCTCAGTGGGCTCACGAGGACGGCAAATGTCGAATCCTATAAACCAAAGTAGGGACAATAAATCAATCTCTTTTCTAAGTTCTTAATTCCATAGTACTTAAGTTGGTTATCATTTAGACTCTTTATGTGGCTATTAGAGGCCTAAACATATACCCAAAGGGTTGGGAAAGGCTATACCAAAAACCACCTTTAAAAAGTGTAAAATACTAATTTTTGGGGGTTGGCCGCGGCCCACAAATCCACTGGCCGTGGCCAAAAATTGCTCAGAAACACTCAGAAACATTTGGGTCGCGGCCCAAAATCCGCTGGCTGCGGCAAGAAAATCCAGTTTCTTGGCTAAACTTCCAAAAATCATAACTAATTCACGAAAAATTGAAATAAGGTGATTCCAAAGCCAAATGAAAGATATTTAAGTCCTCTGTCTAGGAAAAATATTGGTCATTACTGGAAATCACCACAAAAGTACAGAATTACACAAAACTAACCACTGTCCCACAACAGAGTTCAATTTCCATCCCTAATTTTGGGCAACCATAACTCACAGTGCACAAAACGAAATGATACCAATTATATATCCATTTTGAAGCTTCGGAAGTGAACTTCAAAACTGGAAAGTTTCATAATTTTATAACATCATTATCCTATTCAAAACGCCCACACAAAAAGACTGCCCAGCACAGACTTTCAATGGACAGATTTTCAGTTTTTCACAATTTCTTCCAATGGTTCCCATTTTCACATTAAACACCATTCCCACACCAATTTTGCCTAAAGAAACCATTGGAGCCATCAAAACAATCAAATTCCATCCATATAGACATGTTCCACCTAAATCTTTACATGTCAACACAATATACACACAATCCAACACAATGCAATTCCTTCCATTTCAAAAATTCCAAATCAACTCCCATGGCTCAAAGACACAATTTAACACCTCATTCTATACAACACACTAATCAATTCAAGCATCCAAATTAGACCAAAAATCAGGGCAAAATTCGAAATTCTCAAAACCAAACCAATGACCACCACAATTATACCAAAAGGTATCAAATACTCACTACAACTTCTTTCCAAAGCTATTTCTTTGATTCTCCTACTTTCAAATCCCCACAAGTTCTCAAACTCCACTAATAAAAAATATGAAACCATAGGAATAAAGCTCTCAACCCCTTGAACAATATTAATAAAGGTGAGTTGAGCATTTATAGACAAAACCTTACCTAAAACTCAAGCTTCTTCTTTCTCTTTCCTTTCTTGGTTGAGCGAAAATGGAGGCAAGATGAGAGAGATGAGATGGTGAGGATGATGAAAATAGGATCAGTTTTCCCTTAAACATAGGGCCTTTGGCCAACCTAAGCAAGAGAAAGAAAGAGGAAAAAAAAAGTTTGAAATGTTGACTCAATCCTATGGTCCACCTTTTGCCATGTGTCACCATCTTATCTCCTCTTACATGAACTCACATATGAACATTCACACTCAATCCCACTCCTTTGCTTATTCAATCTTAGCCATTGATATCAATTACCAATGAGTTTCCTCTTCGGTAACTGTCCAATCGGTCGGTGAATTTACCATTTTGCCCCTGATTGACACAATACTAACTAACCCATCACTAAGTACCTTTATATCACAGTACACCATATTTACTTCAAAAGTGCTTAATTATCATTAATTACATCACTTTGAAGTTATTAATCCTTGATTACAATCTAGGATATTACACTAGATAGAACGGACGAAGTTCATATGTTATCATTGATCAACTAACTCGCATGCTATCAGATAATAATAATAAAATTAAGCAGAGACTTAGCTTTACACTAACATGTTTCTGATGTGGAAGATCAACCAAAGTCGCAACCACAGAGCATACTTATCCAGAAATATTCATAAGAACTTCATAAATTTTCCAGAACTTCAAAACATCTAATACATCCCTACTTCCCCTTCTAGCTCTGATACCAGCTAATCCAAATATATCATTAAATAAATTCATAAATAACTTCTGGCTCTAATGAATTTTATATTATATATATATATATATTTTCGAAATATATATCTTATATATATATATATATGTATATATATATATATTATATGATATTATTATATTGTGTTAGTTTTAAATTTAATTTATTAAGATATATTAAATTTAATAACTAACATGATAGAGATATAGTATCTCAGATTTAATTTATGAAGATGAATTAAATCTAATGGCTCTTTATTTGGATTAAATAAATAGGTTAAATTAAAACTGTTGGACAGATTTAATTTAAACTGAATTTATTTAATTAGCTCATCAAGATAATTAATTGTTAATTAATTTCAAAATTAATGATGATTAATTTTGAAATTTGAAAATAGCCCTCATAGGTTATAAACTTGATAGAGCAGATATATTGATATGCACATGAGAATTGAGAGCCGCAAGTGAAACCCTAGGAGACATTAGAGGCGCTAGCACGCAGTCTCAGTTGGAGGGCATTCGTGTGGATACCGGTAGAGGGAGTGGACCTGATGTGTTGGCTCTTAGAGATCGTGAAAACTCTGAATCATCAAAAGGTTGAATCCTTCCAACTTGGTTTAAAAGCCGTTGATAGATCCTCAATTAGGATCGGTGTAAAATTTTAAAATTCTTCCGCTTCTGCCGACCCTAACAGTGGCATCAGAGCCAGATCAATTGTGCGTTTAAATTCAGTTTATGATTCTTATACATGTGATATATATGGGATGTGTACGTATGTTTATAAGAAATACTCGAATATGCATGTGATTTGGTTAATACGAAACGAAATTATTTAGAAAGATGTGATCTTGTAATTCCGTTGATTTTCGTTTTCGTTTAAATTGAATCTTGAAATTATTTCATTTTCGGTTTTGAGACATGTATGTGATTTTCGTTTTGAACAAGCATGAAATTGGGTAAGGTACCTGAGATCGTAGTTGGCGGCAATCAAATCGGGTCTAGGTTTGGATATCTATTCGGGTAATAGGGATCCGAACTATGGGGAAGACAATTTGGATCAGAAGCGTTCTAGGCCATTGTTGTTTTTGTTTTAAAAAATTGGGTCCGAAATTTACAAAATTTAAAATTTTCAAATATTTCTTTTAGGAGCGGGACCGCCGTGACCACCTCTGCGTAGCGCAATATAATCTGATCACGACATTTATTGCTTTTCATATTGTATGAATTCTTGTTGTGGTTTATTATTTATACTTGTTTGGGTATGGTGAACAACATGGCTTTAGAATTTTACAAAGGGTTGTAATGTTTAAATACGGCCTGCATGCCATGTCTTTCTCTAAATACTCTCGATGTACATTATCTTCTCATCTCACTCCCCTCGAATGTTTAAACGAGGTTTCTCTCAATGTATTTCTTTTCTTATTTAGAGAAGTCCTCTCATTGGCTTGGGAGGATTTTAGGTTAGGTAAGTCATGTTGTGTCACATTTAAATTATGCTTTTGATTAGATCATTGCATTAATACTTTTAAGTTTATATACATTTATCTGTATGAGATACGATTATGATTGCATCCATATAAACAAAACTAATTAATTAAGCCCTCTGAATCAAATCTTAAGTCATAATGCCGTCAATTAATGAATACTTGTCAAAACCTAGATCGCTCAATTGTGGAAACCACCAAAGTGGATGCACTTGAATTATCTTGATGAGACAAGCTTGAGTAATGGTGCTGCTCATAATATTCATTATTGTTTTGACTTAATTGAGATTAACAAAACGGTTTTTGAATCTCAAGGCATTAGATGGGGTTAAACATGCCGGATCATATGATGATTAAATCCCATAAAGATCTAAGAGTTACATGTGATGTAATTGGTAAATAGGTTACCTACCTAAATAACTTGAATTTAAGTGTGTTGCCAAAGCAGACTTAAGTTTAAGCCAAATATGGATCTTAGCCCACTAATTATTATATTGAGGGTTGTTAATTTAGTGGGAGATTACTAACTAACTTTACATATTTTAATTGTAGAATCATGTCGACTAGTAATACTGCTACACTATCATTATGATCGGTCCTAGAGAAACTCAATGGGACAAACTTTCTTGACTGGTTCGGGAACTTGAGAATTGTTCTCAAGAAGGAAAGAAAGACTTATGTCCTAGATCAACCCATTCCTAAGGAGCCTGCAGCCAATGCTCCAAGAGCTCAGAGAGATGCTTACATAAAGCATAAGGATGACTCTGTGGATGTAGGTTGCCTGATGCTTGCAACTAAGGTTCCAGAGCTCCAAAGAGATCTGGAACTCATGGAGGCTCATGAGATGATTGTACATCTCAAGGAAATGTTCCTGCAACAGGAAAGGCAAGAAAGGTATGAGACCACAAAGGCCTTACATTCCTGTAAAATGGCTGAAGGTGCATCAGTTAGTACTCATGTGTTAAAGATGAAAGGCTATATTGATCACCTTGAGAGGCTTGGATTTCCCATGAGCCAGGAGTTAGCTACGGATTTGATCCTCAACTCACTCCCGGAGAGTTATGACAGTTTGTTATGAACTACAATATGAACAACATGGAGAAATCAATTTCTAAGCTGCATGGGATGCTCAAAATTGCTGAGCAAAGCGTTAAGAAAAAGCTTAGCACAGTTTTGATGGTTCAGAAAGGAAAGGGTATGAAAAAGAAAGGGAAGGGCAAATGGAAGGGTAATGGCTCAGGTGGTAAGACCAAAGAGTCAAACAAGCCTGAAACCAAGCCTGCACCCAAGATGGCAAAGCCTCCAAAGGAAGGAGTCTGCTACTTCTGCAATGAACCTGGTCATTGGAAGAGGAATTGCAAACTCTACCTGGAAGATCTGAAAAAGAACAAGAAGGATAGCGGGGCTATCGCTTCAGGTATTTATGTTATAGACATTCATTTTTCTACTTCCTGCTTTGAGTAGTAACATTGTTTCTCTTTCTTATTTGGATAAGGAAGGTTATACTTCCATTACTAGGAATGGTAAATGTTCTATTTATCGTAATGACATTTTCTATGCTGATGGTGATTTGCATGTTGGTCATTATATATTAAATTTGGAACATCCTAATAATGGGAATATCTATAACGTAACTACTAAGAGGATAAAATCAAAAGATTTAAATCCGACCTACCTATGGCATTGTCGTCTAGGCCATATAAATGAGAAATGCATTTCTAAACTCAATCAAGATGGATTTCTAAACTCATTTGATTTTGAATCATATGATACATGCAAATCTTGCTTATTAGGAAAGATGACTAAGGCACCTTTTACTGGGCACAATGAGAGGGCTACTGAATTATTGGGCCTCATACATACAGATGTATGTTGACCATTAAATATAGCTGCCAGAGGAGGTTATGTCTACTTCATTACATTTATAGATGACTTTAGTAGATATGGCTATATCTATCTTATGAAACATAAATCTGAATCTTTTGAGATGTTCAAAATATTCCAAAATGAAGTACAAAACCAACTTGGTAAAACAATTAAAGCACTTAGATCTAATCAAGGTGGTGAATATTTGAGCCAAGAATTCATTGACCATCTTAGGAGTTGTGGGATAATCTCATAATTGACTCCTCCAGCAACACCACAATGGAATGGTGTTTCTGAACGGAGGAATCAAACACTATTAGATATGGTTCGATCTATGATGAGTCAAACAGATCTTCCACCATCCTTTTAGGGACATGCCCTAGAGACAGCTGCGTTCACACTAAATCGTGTTTCATCTAAGGCAATTGAAAAGACACCATATGAGATATGGACTGGAAAGAAACCAAGTTTATCTTTTCTCAAGATCTGGGGATGTGAGGTATATGTTAAGCAACAAGCCTCTGATAAATTAGCGCCCATATCCACAAAGTTCCTTTTCGTGGGGTATCCTAAAGAAATGAAAGGATATTATGTCTACAATCCCACCGATAACAAAGTGTTTGTTATTCGAAATGGTAAGTTTCTAGAAAGAGAGTTTGTCTCTAAAACAACCAGTGGGAGCGACGTACATCTCGAAGAAATTCGAGAGCCACAAGATAGTACAGAACCATATATGGAAATTAGAGAAGACTCACAACAAGTTGCTGAGCCTCCTCAAGTAACATAAGGTCCACGAAGATCTGATAGGACACGGCATTAGCCTCAGAGATATGGATTTCTGATTACTGAAGGCCGTGATGTGTTGCTCATTGAGCAAAATGAGCCCACCACCTATCGAGAAGCCACAGTGGGACCAAACTCTGAGAAATGGCTAAATACCATGAAGTCTGAAATGCAATCCATGTACGACAATCAGGTTTGGACCTTAGTTAATCCACCTGAAGGTGTAAAAACCATTGGGTGCAAATGGGTTTTCAAGGAGAAAACTGACATGGATGGCAATGTAAATGTCTTCAAGGCACGACTGGTTGCAAAAGGATTCACTCAAACTCATGGTGTAGACTATGACGAAACATTTTCCCCCAGTTGCAATGGCCAGATGGAATATGGCAGATGGATGTCAAAACAACCTTCCTTAATGGAAAGCTGCTTGAGGATGGGTACATGACACAACCTGAATGTTTTGTGTGTCCAGAAGACTCTGGTAAAATTTACTTGCTTCAAAGATCCATTTATGGATTGAAGTAAGCATCTCAGAGCTGCAATTATCGTTTTGATGAAGTAGTCAAAGAGTTTGGATTCATTCAAAACATCGATGAATGTTGTGTTTACAAGAAGGTTAGTGGGAGCATAGTTGTATTTCTAGTGCTTTATGTAGATGACATCCTACTCATTGGGAATGATATTCCTACCTTGCAGAGTGTCAAGTCTTGGTTAGGAAAGTCCTTTTCAATGAAAGACTTAGGTGAAGCCACCTATATCCTAGGGATTAGGATCTATAGGGATAGATCCAAAAGACTAATAGGCCTAAGTTAGAGCACATACATAGACAAGATACTGTATAGGTTCATTATGCAGGATTCAAAAAGGGGCTACATTCCCATGTCTCATGGCATCCATCTTAGCAAGGATTTGTGTCCTAGTACACCTGATCAGCGAGATCACATGAGTAAGGTTCCATATGCCTCGGCCATTGGATCCATCATGTATGCCATGTTATATACTCGACCGGATGTCTCGTTTGCCTTAAGTATGACCAGCAGATACCAACAAGATCCTGGTGAGGGTCATTGGACTACCGTCAAAAATATCCTAAAGTACTTAAGAAGGACAAAGGACTTATTTTTGGTATATGGTGGATACGATGATGAGCTCTGCGTAACCGGTTACACAGATGCAAGTGTCCAAACTGACCAAGACGACCTTAAATCGCAATCTAGATATATATTCCTCCTGAATGGTGGAGCAGTAAGCTAGAAGAGCTCTAAGTAGAGTACTATAGCTGATTCTGCAACAGAAGCTGAGTATATAGCAGCATCAGATGCAGCTAAAGAAGCCGTTTGGATCAGAAAGTTCATTACTAAACTAGGGGTGGTGCCTACCATCTCAAATCCAATAGATTTGTTCTGTGACAATAGCGGTGCTATTGCACAGGCCAAGGAGCCTAGGTCACATCAAAGGACCAAGCATATACTCAGGCGATTTAATCTTATTAGAGAAATTAATGATAGAGGTGATATAAAGATATGCAAAGTAGCAGGAGAAGATAATGTTACTGATCCTCTTACTAAGCCACTTGCACAGGCAAAGTATGAGCGTCATGTTAGGGCAATGGAAATTAGGCCAATTAATGATTGCACCTAGGGCAAGTGGGAGGATGTTGGAAATTGTGCCTTAAGCTCGATTATGGAGCCTATATGATGATTAAAGCTCTAATTCTATTTATGCTATGGCCATAAGTATGATATGTGAAACTTTGAGCATGCAAATATGCCATTATGTTAGCATGAATTTATGTAAGGCAAGTATGTCGTGTACTAAGCATTTATCTTGCATGCATAATTGGTAATGTTTGCTAATGAGATTCTCCCAAATCTCACCCTCCCTCACCCAAACATATAGGTATGTTAGAACAAAAGAGGAATGCATGAAGATATACAAGAGAAAAATGTGATGGTGAATTAAAGATTGATTCATGATAATCTATTATATGTAAATTATCATGTGATGTGATTAATTGTATAAATATTTCAAGTTGAATAATGTTGTTAGATATGTCATCCATGGCATATATATATTGAACAAGAAGGATTAAGCATACATTTGCAAGTTAAATTAGACCTAGTAGTAATAACGGTATTAGTCCACCTTGGAATTCAGTGGTATCAGTGAGTAGTGGTATCAATATGTACAATGCGGTATCAGTAATGATAAGAGCCCATTAGCTAATAAACAACATTCGAATTCACAAGCAGAGAAACAACTCTAATACTAATTATAAATGAAATGAAATATCAATGAGTCACAATTAGGAAATGAACCGCTAAGTAATTATTTATTAAATCTAAAATTTTTAGAAAAGCTTAATTATTTAAAGATGTAGATACCTTAGCATTGAATCCAGCTTAGTAGACCGAATGCTTTATGTAATGACTTATCATATCACGTTAAAGGTAATGGGGTTTACAATCTTCACTTATCTCTTCAATTTGGGCTCTATTTGTTGCCAGCATAAACTCTTTAGTGTAGAGATAAGTGATATCCCTTGGTTATGTATCTTAGGCCTTGTACATCCTCTCATTGACTTAAAGATCTTAAAATAACTCCTTATAAGGCTTCCTTTATGGCATGTTTCATTACTCTTGTCATTGGGCCTCCAATTCTTCTTAATGGATCATGCAACACATACTGTGATTTTGAACTCTTATGAGAGGCTCCCTCATCTCCATCACCTACTTAGGCAAATAACCTTGCATGCTTGAAGCCCTTACATGGCTTCAAATATTTTGATTCTTTTGGAAATTGTGCCCTAGGGGCCAATCATTGTACTTTAAACCTTATTATTCAATCAACTTCTCCATTTTGTTATCATATTATTTGAATGTTCACTATTCTTGGATAAATCATAATGATTGTACTAAATGTCTGTGGTTGATCATCTATGTGGGAGCAAAGATGAAATTAAGACTAGTGTGACTTTGAAGAGGTATGGAGATACAAATTAAAGTCCTAGGCACTTGCAAGAGTACAAGGTGTTGGACCGACCTACTATGAGAAAGCTGCATGGATCAAGTCATAAGCTTGTCTCATGTATAACCATGTCACTATGCCCTTTAACCTGAGATCATCATAGATTCCTACATAAGAGTTGCTCAGATTTGACTAGGTAATGATAAAGGCTATGTTCGGGCTTGGTGGTTTTCATGCAGAGCAATGTGAATGGTCAAGATGGAATTTGTCTCTCATATTGTAGAGAGATATTACTGGGCTCCTCGATGAGTGAGTGTGAGAAATGTATTGTGATACAATGATGTCAAGGATGGTACATCCCATAAGTTTTGATGATAACAAAGATTTGATTAATGTTACAAAAGGTTTTGATAATAAACAAAAAGGTTTGAATAAAGTAACTAAGTTTTCCGTGGTAGGTGAAAGCATTACTCAAGTAGGTACTCAAGTAATGAAGATGAAGTGAAAAATAGAGTATATGAGAAAGGAACGCTGTGAGATTTTTAAAGGTATTACTCGAGGGAGCCCTCAAGTAATGATCCTCCATTACTTGAGGGATTACTCGAGTAATGTGTGAGAAATTGTTCCAGAAAAGCTCTGTCAAAATTTGGATGCCATTACTCGAGGGATTACTCTAGTAAATAGAAAAGTTTTTTAATCATTACTCGAGGGATCACTCGAGTAATCAGAGAAGAAATTATCCAGTAGCTTTTGACCAAGAAATTACTAACATTACTCGAGGGATTATTCGAGTAACCAGATATGAAAAAGGTATATTACTCGAGGGATCACTCAAGTAAGTTGAAATGAAAAGATTGAATTACTCGAGTAATCACGTAAGCAAAGAACTAGGTACTCTCGGCCAATATTTAGATGATATTACTAGAGGGATCACTTGAGTAACTTGAGAAGAAAAGAGAGACTTACTCTAGGGATCACTCGAGTAACCATGTAAGCAAAACTTTTTATGAAGTAAATTACTTGATGGAGTAACCGAGTAATCTGGTTAGACAAAGTTGACTTACTCTCTGGCTTATTTTGAAAGACATTACTTAAGGGGTTACTCGAGTAATGGTGATGGTTTACTCGAGTAATCATAACCAGAATTATGTTGTTAAATTGTTTTTGATCTATTATTCTTTAATTTGTTATCTATAAGACTAATCCTTTCATTGTATTAGTTTCCTAAGTATATTTGTAGAGAAACATTGAAGAGATCATACATTGAGAGAAAAGTCAAACATATCATCTGCAATGTACAAAACGCTCACCTACTGCAAACAGCTAATTTTGAAATTCAAAGAATGGTCTAACGAAGCTACGTGACTCTAATGGAAATGTTTGAAATGCTTCCAATGGACATTATAATTCATCTATATATATAGAGCATTCAACGAAGAACATATACAACGACAGAGAGCATACGAACACACATACATCAACATATTCTTAGTGCTGTATTTCTTATATTCACTCTTTATACTTCAATGATTATATATTTGCTCTGTGAGAGAGATTTTCATTACAAATTCAATATTTTTTATTGAGACAACTTAAGGTTGTGGACCCTTGAGTTGGGGATTTGATTACAACGTGTAAGGGGGAGCGAGTGTCCAGTGAAAGAACTTGCTGTGTATTGAGATGTCAAGAAACCACTGAATCTTGGAAGATATAGTGAAACTCTCAGAGAAGTTCTAAGGACTGAATGTAGGTCAAAGTGGTTATGGCCGAACCAATATAACTCTTAGTGTACATTTTGGTGATAATTCTCCTTACTGTTAACTGCTTTAAATTTCCAGTCAATTTTTATATACACAATGAATTTTCTGGTATCACCCAATTCACCCTCCTCTTAGGTGAAACGCTTGTACTAACAAAAGAGTTTCCATTTCTATAGTCAGACTACTCAAGGATCGAGAAAGTAATGATCAAGAATAGGAGGATGACATTCTTTATGCCTCAGCCTAGATTCAAATATCATGTGACAAAAAGGATGTGATATAGTTTTATGACAGGTTGCATCGGTTTATTGATCCTCATATGAATTAGGTAGTCGTAATATCTTGCTAGAGGTCACTTACAACTTGTGGGTTATATAGTCATTAGCCTACTACCAACTTCATATAGGCCTACAAGGTCACATACAAAAATAGCCCAACATAAGCTATAATATCCAGACTCATTGAATTTAAGATATGTCTAGATTTAATAAATATAACAATTAATCTAGGGTATGTTAGAATGCATGTTTTGATGATAACAAAGTGTTAGTACGTTACTTTATTAAGGAATTAATGTTTTTAAGATGTAAACATAAGCCAATTCAATTATCGAATGCATTCACAAGTTTACAAAAAGTTGCAAATCAAAATAACTTATACACTCAATTTTGATGAAGCACTCGAGTTCTAAGAGCTAAAACACTTGAATGTGATCTTACACTCTTGCAAGTGGCATACAGAAGCTGATGAAGAAACCTGAAAATATGCCTTTGCACTTGAGTTTAGGAAGTGTGATCATGTAAGTGTTTTACCGAGAGTCAAGCAGTAGCAAAAACTATCTGATGTACTCGAGTCCTACTTCAACACTCCAATTCTGAGGTCATTTACACTATAGTCCTGTAAGTATAAGCATGAAAGTGTTTTATAAAGAGTGAAGTAGAAATAAGAAATAACAGATGTACTCAAGTTCTGGAGACATGCTCACTCAAGTCTTGAAAGTGAAGTCCTAAAGTGTTTACTCGAGAGGATACAAGATCCTGAAGCAATAAAGTATACTCGAGTCTGTGCATATACACTCAAGTGAGGATCTAACACTTGAGTCATACAATAACACTTTTAAGTGAACTATTGCAGATTTTAATGCTAAAGCAGAATCATAAAACTTATAAAATTGACATAAGATGATGCACTCAAGTGAGGAGTAAGACACTTAAGTGTCAACTTGCACTTCCAATGCAAACTTTACACTTTTTGCAGGAACCAAGTGAAGAGATATTGAACAACCTGAGTGCACGAGTTTCAGATGGTACACTCGAGTGTGACATGAACACTCTTGCAAGTGGAAAGCTACTCTTGCAAGTGCTTGGTAGAGACTACCTAAAATGGTCATATCAGCAAGGAGCACAAAAGTAAGGACTGAAAACTCGAGTATGTCTAGTACAACTTTCAAGTTCACTTACAAGTGTAAAGAGTTAAAAGCTAAAATTTGACTTCTACACTCGAGTGAGCCTCAAGAACTCAAGTGTGCTCAACAACACTTCAAGGTGATATCATGCACTTGAAAGTTTTATCAAGATTACTCTACATAGCAATGCAAAAATCAATGAGCACTTGAGTGTGAAGCTAAAACTCGAGTGTGAAACTCAAGTACACTCGAGTGTGGAACAAAAAATCGAGTACAAAGGTCTTAGAAGTAGAATATGATATAGAGTCATAGCGAACAATCTGAATGTGTTTAAATATTATTTATTCATTCTATTTTCCCTTGTTATTGTTTCCAAATGACAACTAACATATATTTCAAGTGTGAAATAGGAATTTAAATGTTTGGATTACAGGTTCATATGAAAGAGTCAATTAGTAAACATAATCATTACACATTGAATATTGGACAACTGCCATCACATGTGGTTGACCTACTGGAACAAATGTCTGAAAGCACAAATGATTACATCTTGCTCCACAATGTGACGTTCAGTTTCATAATAGAACATCCCGCTCCTCAATGGCACGTTACACAATGGCTATTTCAGACTTGGTATAAATACAGAGCATTAGAGACAAGTCAAGAATAGACATACCATAAGAGCATACATAAAAAAACTTACAATAGTCTCTGTTATCATATTCATCTTTGTATTTGTATTATACTTCAGTAATTATCTTATCCACTCTATGAAAGAGTCTATAAACACTTCAAATTGTATTTTCAAATTGATCTTAAGGTAAAGGGACTTGAGAGGATAGATTTCCTTACAGGTGAAGCTATAGAGAAAATTATTGTTAGGACTTTCTGCTCATAAGACTTACAAGGTGTAAGCAGGAGAAAACATTGCTGCTTGTAAGACATACAAGGGTGTCAGCAGGAAAGAATGTTGCTACTCATAAGACTTGCATACATAAGCGGGAGAGAAAGGTCATAGGGATTGTTATGCTCGTAAGACTTGTCGTAAGGGGGAGAGAAAGTTCTAGGTGTAGAATATTTTTGCTCATAGTCCTTGTTAGGACAATTGTTGTCTTACGGCGTTTTGAGATCCCACAAATCTTAGAAGATTAGTGAAAATCTTAGAGGTGTTGATCTCTAATAATTGGACGTAGGCCTAGGGTTGGACCAAACAACTATAATTCTCTGTGTGCAAATTCTCCTATCTCTAGTCTCTCTTCATTTATCTCCATAACACTGTAACATACGAAAAGTTTATCACATCACCCAATTCACCCCCTCTTGGGCGAAGCTTGCCTTTTTCATTTGGTATCAGAGCAAGATCTTCTCAGAATAGTTTAACAACTTGAGAAGGATCCATTCTATGGCAACAATAGATTAAAATATTCTTCCACCCGAATCTTCTATCACTAGATCTTATGGTTTTGCTAGAGAACATTTTTTGTTCTAGAAAGCTAAGTTCAGAATGTTTGTAATAGAGAATGAATACGGCCTATGGAATGTAATACAAGATGGTGATTATGTTCCAACGAACAAAGTAGAAGTTAGAGTAATAAAAAAGAGCTAGAGGAATATGACGACAATGACAAGAGGTTAGTAATATTAAATAGCAAAACTATTCTAATGATATAGAGCCCCCTTAGCCAGAAGGAGTATTTCCAAATCTTCATGCTGCCAACGGCTAAAGACATGTGGGATGTACTAGAGATCGTACACAAAGGTACGTTCAAAATAAAAGTAAATAGAATCAACACTCTAATTACAGAGTATGATCTATTTCTGATGAAACCTAGAGAAAGGATTCTGAATTTGAACTCAAATATACCATCTTATAAACCAGCTATCAGTACTTGGGAAAACCTTTGATCAAAATTCCTAAATGAGAAAGATCCTTAATATTCTTATAAAAGAATGGGAAGCGAAGGTGATAGCTATCGAAGAAGTTAAAGGTGAATCAATGAGATCCGTTGTTGCACTCTTTAGTAGTCTTTAAGAGTATGAAGGAAAGCTGAAATTCAAGAAGGAAATGGAAGAGTTCGATGACAAAAAGAAAAGAGGAGTTACCCTCAAAGTCATCAGGGAAGTTGATTCATTAGAAAATGAAGATGAACCTGATGATGATATGGGAATAATCGTAAGAAAGTTCAAGAAGTTCTATAGAAGAGGCCAATGGAACTTCAAGAATAATCAAGGAAGTTCTGGTACGAAAGAAAACAAAGAGCAACAAATTGTATGCTATGAATGTGAAAAGTAGGACATATCAAGTCCGAATGCTTCAAGAATAAAGATAAGAAGAAGAAGAAAAGAAGGATTACATATCATCCAAGTGATAGTTTGTCGGACAAAGAAAATGATGACGATGAAGTTGCAAATATATGCTTGGTAGCCAAAGAAGAAGAATCGGACTCTGAGGTAAGTTATTCTGAACCTAGTTATAATTAATTATTATTTGAATATAATGCATTGCATACTGAATTCATCAAGGTAGCTAAAGAAAGGGTTAGTTATAAGAGGAAAGTAAAAGAATTAGAAAGTACAGTCATATCATGTTCATCATGTACATCGTGTGAAGAAAAAGATAAAAAAATAACAAACCTAACAAAAACTTTGGAAAGATTTACTAAAGGAAGTAAAACTCTTAAAGTAATTTTAAAATCACAACATAACGCATGCTAAGTTTGGAATTAGATATAACTGTGTTCAAGATAAAAACAGAAGAAAGAAGAAGAAAGGCAGTAAGACTTATCTAAAATATTTTAAAAATTTAGTACTCGCATCAAATCCATTTGCATCATGTAATTACTACAATAGGAAAGGCCATTATACTTCATCATGTTATTTTAGAAAGGGAAAGGCCAGTGGCACATATAAATTGGTTCCAAAAGGAACACATGTACCAAGAGTAAAACATACTAACCATAGAGGACCCAAGAAAGTATGGGTACCTAAAACTCAATGGTATTACTCTAGGTATGTCTCAAAGAATAATGGGCAACCAAATGGTACATTGAAAGTAGATGCTTGAGACATATGTCTGGTGACAGAGTCAAGTTTACCATGTTAGAAGCTAAAGAATGAGGTAAAGTAACTTTTAGAGGTAACTAATCTGGACATATTGCCAGAATTGGTAAAGTTGAAAAATCCAATAGTGTTCAAATCAATGGTGTATATTATGTTAAAGGATTATCCCACAGCCTCCTAAGCGTGAGTCAAAGTACTGACAAACATAATTGGGTAATCTTTGACCTAGAAGAATGCTTGATAGTAAACAAGAAGGATCTACCGCTTAACAAGGAATCAATCAAAGTAAAGATACGAGCTCAAAGGGATAGTAATTATTATACTATTGATTTAAATTAAAATTCTTCTCAAAACTTTTTCTTAGCAAAACTGAGGAAGTTGGTTATGGCATAAGCGTCTGGCTCATGTCAATATGAATCAACTTGACAAATTGATTAAAAAGGATTTAGTTATTGATCATCCTAACTTAAATTCAAAGATGACATGATTTGTAATGCATGTCAAAAAGGAAAACAAACTAAATCTTCCTTTAAAACAAAGAATGAGATTTCAACGTCCAAACCTTTACAATTACTTCATATAGATTTAGTACCAGTAAGAGTAAAAAGTTTTAGATGAAATCTATATACACTAGTATTTTTTGATGTTTTTTTAAGATTTACATGGACTATATTTCTTGCTTCTAAAGATGAAAATTTTGCTAAATTATTACATTTTCTAAGAAGGTTTAAAATGATAAAGGTATTTCTATTATTTCTATTAGGACTGATCATAGAGGAGAGTTTGATAATCAACTTTTTGAATACTTCTGCAACAATCAAGGAATAGATCATAATTTCTCTACTCCAAGATTGCCTCAACATAATAGAGTTTTGGAAAGAAAGAATAGAGTCCTCACAGAGATGGCAAGGGCAATGCACAATGAGAAAGAGATGTCACAAGTGTTCTGGGTAGATGCAATAAGCACTGCATGCTATATCTTAAATCAAGCATATATATGCAAGACCCTTGGAAAGACACCGTATGAGCTTTATAAAGGAAGAAAGCCAAACCTTACTCATCTACACATCTTTAGATGTAAATGTACATCCATAACAACGTTAAAGAAAATATAGGTAAATTTGATTCAAAGTTTGATGAAGGTTTATTTTTAGGTTATTTAAATAGAAGTAGAGCATATAGAGCTTTTGATAATAGAACATGAATTGTAGAAGAACCATTCATGTTTTGTTTGATGAAATAGACTCAGAAAAATTTTTTTGATGAAGAAGAAATGGATTTGATAAAGAAAACTAAAAATATATCTATTTCAAATTAAAATGATTTTCAAATTGAAGAAAGTATCGATGATCATGTTCAACCAAAACCGCGGAGACACATGAAAGATCATCCAATTGATCAAGTAATTGGAGATGTTCATAAAGGTGTCAAAACCAGAAATATAATTCATAATGAAGTTACATTCTCTGCATTTATTTCTGAAGTTGAACCTTCAAGTATTGAAGAAGCACTTTCTAACAATGATTGGGTGACTGGTATGCAAGAAGAGTTAAATCAATTTCAAAGAAATCAAGTTTGGGATTTGGTACCTCGGCCTAAAGATCACTTAGTCATAGGAACCAAATGGGTTTTCAAAAACAAACTTGATGAATCTACAATCATTGTGAGAACAAGGCAAGGTTAATTTCCAAAGGCTATAATTAAGTATAAGGTATTGATTACGAGGAAACATATGCTCCAGTGGCATGATTGGAAGCCATATGAGTACTCTTAGCTTTTGCATGTATTAAAGGTTTAAACTTTATCAAATGGTCATTAAGAGTACTTTTCTAAATGGTTAGATGATGGAGGAAGTATACATAGAACAACCTCCTAGTTTTGAAGATGACATAAAACCTAATCATGTTTTCAAACTCAAAAAAGCTTTATATGGTTTGAAACAAGCACCTAGAGCTTGGTATAAAAGACTAAGCAAATTTATTCTTGATCAAAACTCTGTTAGAGGAAAAGTGGACACTATATTATTCATCAAACATAACATGAATAATTTGTTAGTAGTTCAAATATATGTTGATGTTATAATCTTTCGTGCCACTAATAAATCTCTTTGTCAAGAATCTTCAAAGCTCATATAGGGAGAATTCAAAATGTCCATGCTGGGTGAACTAAACTTTTTTCTTAGACTTCAAATCAAGCAATGGAAGAATGGGATCTTCATATTCCAAACCAAATATTTGAAGGAGTTATTAAAGAAGTGTGGAATAGAAAATGCCAATGGAGCTGACACTTCAATAAGCACTGTCACACTGCTGGATGCCAATGGGAAAGGCCCTGACTTCAACATTACTAAATATAGAGGCATGATTAGTTCATTACTCTATCTAATAGCAAGCAAGCTAGATATACAATTTAGCATTGGGATGCGTGCAAGGTATCAATCTACTCCTAAGGTACCACATGCAGAAACTGAGAAGAGAATCTTCAGGTACTTAGGAGACACTTCAGAACTTGACCTATGGTACCTAAAAGGAGGAAACAAAATTTGATGGCCTATTCAAATTCAGATCATGGAGGATATAAAACTAACAGAAAGAGCACAACGGATAATGTCAATTTCTTGGAGGCTCTTTGGTCTCATGGTTCAATAAAAAACAGAACACGGTTTCATTATCCTCTACTGAAGCTGGATACATAGCTATAACAAGTTGTTATTCTCAAGTATTATGACTAAAGCAACAACTTCAGGATTTGGAAATCTACTTGAAGGAGATACCTATTTACTGTGACAATACTAGCACTATTAGTTTGGCCAAGAACCCTGTACAACATTCAAGAACCAAGCACATAGATTTCAGACATCACTTCATTCATAATCATGTTCAAAAGAAGGATGTCAAAGTAGAATTCATTCCTACACACCTTTAACTCACTGATATATTCACAAAGTTGATAGCTAAAGATCAATTTTTATATATACGAAGAGAATTGGGAATGATTAATCCCAATGAGCTGTAAGATTTGTTTGTTATTAATTATGTTTAATATGTGCTTATATATATGTTTTGATGATTGTTTTTCTAACTTAAGCATCGGAGTACTTAGAAGTTTGTTTTATAGTAATGTTCTATTTACATTCACTAAAACAAAGGTAAATAGAGATTACATGCACTCTTGGTATCACACTAGAGTGCAAATCATGAAACCCAAGTGCATAATGAACACTCGAGTTCAAACTTGAGAATCATTTACTATGCTTTCAGTCTGTAAAATAGGGATTAGCAGAGAGTACATAAACTCTGAATGAACACTTGAGTTCATCAAAAGTGTTGACACATACTCGAGTGCAAGGTTAACACTCGAGTGGTGGAAGAACACACCTAAAAGTACAATAAGAACCCTTGACTCCAAGAAGAACACTGCAGAATAACTTGAGATAAAAGCATAGTTTCCTTAAGTGATCTTGGAGGACTTGAGTACAAAAATGCATGAGGATGGAAAATAAACTTGGGTGTCTACAAGCTATACTCAAATAAGGTACGCAATTACAATTTTCTAAAATCTTGTCTGCAACACTCAAGTGCTAAAGTCACACTTGAGTGCAAATGCACTCAAGTTCATAGGCAGAACTTGAGTGTCAAGGGTTTATATCAGTAGGACCAAAAGCTCAAATGACAAACTCGTTCTCTCTCACCCGAGCGTTTCTTCACTCAAAAATGCAAACTCGCTTAAACTCAACTATTACTCACTGTATCGTCACCTCTATTACCTTTAACCACCAGTTATAGCCCTTCAATCCACTTCAAACATCATATTTCTTCTTTAACTCCATATCTTCTTGCCCTAAATCACATAATCCATTCTTGTCAAAATTCTCCAAGTGTTTGTCACTCTTCACAATGGTTCACATAAAGGTACCTCAAGTGACTTAGGATTCTTCCTCATCATCATCATCATCCTATTCTTTTTTTTCATTTAAGTGACACTCCAACCCGATGCCGACTCTGACTCCAACTCCATCATCAATGCCAACTCCATCTCCTCCAAGGCCAAAAGTCAATAAGAAAAAGGTGACTCTATTGGAAATTGTGCCTTAAGGGCCAATCATTGTACTTTAAATATTATTATTTAATGAATTTCTCTGTTCTATTATCATATTATTTGCATGTTAACTATGATAACTATATCCTTAGATAAATCATAAAGATTGTCCTAAATGTCCCTGGTCGGTCGTCTATGCTGGAGCAGAGATGAAACAAGACTAGTATGACTTTGATAAGATATGGAGATACGAATCAAAGTTTTAGGCACTTGTAAGAGTATGATGTGCTGGACCGACCTACTATGAGAAAGTTGTATGGCTTAAGTCATAAGCTTATCTCATGTATAAACAAGTCACAATGCCCTTTGACCTGAGGTCATCATGGATTCCTACATGAGAGTTGCTAAGCTTTGAACTAGTTAAAAGTCACCATTACCCGGGTAATGATAAAGGCTACGATCGGGCTTGGTGGTTTTTCATGCAGAGGAATATGAATGATTAAGATGAAATTTTTCCCTCACAATAGTAGAGAGATATTACTTGGCCCCTCAATGAGTGAGTTTGAGAAATGTATGGCTATATTACAATGGAAAGGAGTTTCCATTTCTATTGTCAGACCACTTAGGAATCGAGAAAGTAATTGTCAGAAACAAGAGGATGACATTATCCATGCCTCATACTTGACCGATATATCGTGTGACAAAAGGGACATGACATGGTTGTATGATAGGTTGCATTGTGTTAATGATCCTCATATAAATTGGGTAGTCGTAATGTCTTGCTAGAGGCCACTTGTGACTTGTGGATTAGTACAGTTATTAGGCCACTACCAACTTCGTATGGGCCTATAGGGTCGCACACAAGAATGGCTCAACACGAGATAATGTTTAATCTAGGATAGACGAATTTTATATTTATATATATAATATAAAATTCGTGAAAATAAAATTAATAAATATATATATATATATATATATGTATTTTCGAAATGCATATATATATATATATTTATTATATTATATTATTATATATTGTGTTAGTTTTAAATTTAATTTTGTTAAGATAAATGAGATTTAATAACTAACGTAATAGAGATATAGTATATCAAATTTAATTTATGAAGATAAATTAAATCTAATGGCTCTTTATTTAGATTAAATAAATAGGTTAAATTAAAACTGTTGGACAGATTTAATTTAAACTGAATTTATTTAATTAGCTCATCAAGATAATTAATTTTTAATTAATTTCAAAATTAATATTGACTAATTTTGAAATTCAAATATAGCCCCATTGGTTATAAATTGATAAAGTAGAAAAACTCAGACACATATGAGAATTTAGAGCCATAAGGGAAACCCTATGAGACATTAGAGGTGCTAACACGCAGTCTGTGTTGGAGAGAATTCGTATGGATACCGGTAGATGGAGCGGACCTGAGGTGTTGGCTCTTAGATATTGAAAAACCCTAAATTTGAGAAGGTACAATTCTTCCTAACTCTGTTTAAACTCCATTGATAGATCCTCGATTGGGATTGGCAAAAAATTTTAAATTCTTCCGCTATGCCTACTGATCCTAACAAACTCTTGCTAAGCACCCTAGGCCAAAGGGGAAGGATGTTTAACCTCCTTAAAAGAAAGCCAAAGGAGTTACAATCAAAGAACTGATTATAACAAGATCGAAGTCAAAGGACGTACAAGGAAAAGGGAAGAAGAAGACTTCAAAAGTGCCACATGACTCATCCTCAAATAGCACCTACAACAAACAACTTTGACAAGTAAGGAATAGTCAAAGTTGGATGCCTTGGTTGGCAAGATTGCCTCCCAAGCCGGTGCCTTTGCATCTCATCACTTTCCTGGATAGTCTAGTTATACTGGTTCATAGTCAGGAGCACCAGCCATGTCTCAAGCATTAGAGGAAGTAGAACTTGATCCTGTCCCTCCAGAAAACTTCAATACCTAGGAATTGAAACCTTTAAACAATAAGGTATATGGTACTAAATTCTTTGGTTATAGTTTTTGCCCAGTGGTATATGTAGACCTAGATTATTTAAATGACCATTGTGACCAGAACCTTAAACCATAGCTATCATTTTATCAACCCTGGCTTATTGTGCACCTACCCTATTCACCTACTGTTATTAGAACCTTTTATTGCAATATGAAGGTAAAAAACATTAAAACTGAAAATGGTGAATTGATAGAGGAAGGGATTGTTACTACTGTCAGAGGCCAATATGTAATGATTACCCCTTCTATTATAAACAGTATCCTTTACCACAATAAATATATGGTAGTTGGAAGGTGATGAAAAGGTTAAGATTCCTAGATTTGGTATGGCACAGATGAATCATACGGGATTATCTTTTCCTCTTAGTAAAACACCTGCACCATAACAGGAGACTACATTTTCAAAAGATGATAAGGCTCAATCCTCTACAAGAGGTAGATCACTGTCTCCTTCTTCTTCATTCTTTGGTATATCAATTCAAGGCTTTGTGTCAGAGGTGATCCATAAACCTATGGCCAACTTGAAGAAAGAGTTGTTTGCAGAGTATGAGAAATTGATGGATAAGATGGAATCTCAAGTTCTTAAGTTAGTAGATAAGACCAATTTCAACTTTGATATGATGAAAAAGACACAGGAGGATCACACGAGGTGACTGAATGAACTAGAAACTTTTCTACACACTCACCTACCTGTTCATCCTACCCCTGTCCCTCAGACCTCTGAACCACAACCAACTACCTCTACATCTCTATCCACAACTGTATGAACCACCTCCACAATACTGTTTATATACACCGATCCTATCACCTTAGCCACTATGGATGTCACATTGAATGGTCCATCCTCGCAGTAGCCTGCTACTCAGCCATCTTCACCACCTTTCGTGCCTAACCCTATTAATCCCTCTACTGCCTTATTTACTCCACCACAGTCATCCAATCCTGATCTTATCACTTTCTCTCAGCCTCCCTTTTCTGATGAAGACAAAATGGGGGAGAAAAAACAGTAATGGCATTTTGTGTTTTTGGAGCTTTTGATAGGGGTCATAGATTAAGGGGGAGCATTTTCAAGCTTTCCATGTATTTTGCACTTTGTAATGAAGCTTGTTAGTAAATTTGTCAATTACTGAAGTTATGATTCAATTTATTGTTCAATTATGAATTCTACAGTCAAGTTACGAATTTAAACCATATACTATGACTTGATCTCATCACAAGTGTTGCAGTGAAGAGCATGTAGAAAACTTGATGAAAAGTGCCAAATATCAGCAAACAACTTTAAACTAACTTTGAACTTTGGTAACTTTGATGATTATGCATTTGCAAATCAAATGAAAGTTTTCAAGAAGGTTTACAAAATGAATTAAGTTTTCAAAACCATCACTAAGGTTTTGTCATCATAAAAAAGGAGGAGAATGTTAGAATCCATGTTTTGATGATAAGAAAGTGTTAGTACATTGCTTTGTAAAGGAATTAATGTTTTGAAGATGTAAACATAATCCAATTCTATTATCAAATGCATTACACAAATTCATAGAAAGTTGCAGCTCAAAATGGCTGATGCACTCGAGTTCTGATAAAGCACTTGAGTTCTGAGAGCTGAAACACTCGAGTGTGATCTTACACTTTTGCAAGTGTCATATAGAAGCTGATGAAGAAACTTGAAAATTTGCATTTGCACTTGAGTTTAGGAAGTGTGATCATGCAAGTGTTTTACCAAGAGTCAAGCAGTAGTAAAAACTGTCAGAACTGGCTGACACCTAATAGGGGGTAATTAGGTGTATGACAAAAACTTAAGGACTTTGAAAATCTTTTCGCATCTTTACAAAGTAGTAAGTATGAAGGTAATGAATTATAAATCAACAGTTAAATTAAATAATATATGTTGGAAACATAAGAGAATATTCAAACTGTGATTTATCATTGTTCGGTCCAATCTGTGATGGCCTACGTCCAGTCCCTAGGCTCCTCTTGAGATTTTTAAATCCATTATCTTATTGTTTAATACAAGCACAAGAAAAGCCTTTACAAACCTACAAGTTTAGCCGAGTACTTGTGAAACCTTTTACAAATCTCTCACCAAGATACTTCCCCTTACGACAAGTCTTACGAGCAGAGGGCAATCCCAATGACCTTTGCCTCCTACTTACCAATGTAAGTCTTATGAGTAGCAATGTTTCCTCTTGATTATACCCCTGTAAGTCTTACGATCAGCAATATTCTCTACTTCTTGCACCTTGTAAGTCTAACGAGTAGAAAGTCTTACCAACGATTCTCTCAACAACTTCCCCCGTAAGGAAATCAAACCACTCAAGGTCCCTCTACTTTGAAATCAATCTATAAATACAATTGAAAGTGTTTCCAAACTCCCTCAGAGTAGACAAAATGATCACTGAAGTACAATACAACTAACTCTCACTCAAATATACATGATATAGAAAAAAGATAATAACATAGAATGGTTGGTCAGAGTGGATGACTCATGATATAAACATGTTGGCATTGTTGAGCTCTCATCATTATCTTCTCTTCTCTTAATGCTATTATATTTATAGTTGTGCTGTAGAAGATAACTCTTGTAAGTATTTGTCTGTTGGAGTCCTATTGCTTCATTCGACCATTGAGCACATTTGAAAAACTGACTACTATGAGATTTTCGTTGCAGAGCAAAGTGTCCCATTGAGGAGTGGGATGTTTCATTATGTGCTATATGTCACGTTGTGGTACGGGATGAATACATTTGAGTTTCCAGACAATCTTTTATGGTGGGTCAATCTTTTGTCATGGTAGGTAGCCGCCATTTAGTGTGTAATGATGAAGTTCGCCGTAATTGACTTTCTTATTTGAATATGAAATCTGAACGTTTAATATCCTGTTTCACACTTGAAATATATGTTAGTTAACGTTTAGATATGATAACAAGTGAAAATGTAAATAATAAACAACATTGAACCATGTTTGGATTTGTTCATTGACTGACTCTGTTTTGTTTTAGTTTCTCAGAGTCTCACTTGAGTTCTTCAACTCTCACTCGAGTGCTTGTTTGTTTTATACTACAGACTTTAGGTTCTGTGTAACACTTGCATCATTTTTATCAAGAGTGTGATTTCTCACTCACGGGTGATGTGGGCCCTCACTCTAGAGCATTGATCATTACTCGAGTGCATCAGTATGTCTCAGCTTTAGCCTTCATTTCTGGACAGCACTTGCAGCTAAATATTCAAGAGTGCATTCTGCACTTCCGAAGTATTGCATTCTCACTCAAGTATAGTATGGCTCACTCAGGTGCAATTGATATTTTCACATTCTGGCTTCCTCTCGGGCAAACACTTGTTGCTCATCACTCGCAAGACTCGAGTGCAATCTTTCTCCTCACTCCAGTGTTACCAGTCATGCTCGAGTGCTCTTCACGTTTCTCTAGTCATATTTCTTCTTGGGTTAATACTTTCACTTCAACACGTGCATAATGCAGACCTTCACTTCGCTTGAGTGCATTGTCATTCACTTAAGTGTAGCTGAAATACTTCCACTTCACAGCCACTTCTGGACAACACTCGCATCAAAATGTCTAGGATGCATTTTTGGGTTTGTGAGTGATATAGGGCCATGTAAGACCCAATTTATTTATTTGATTCTAAATATGGAAAATGATGTATCATAAGAAACCTCTTGTCATATGCATTCTAATGCAAAAAGAATCAGCTTTAAACTCCTTGTATTCTGCAAGTTATGATCGAAAGAATGTCTATCGCACTAGACTGCACAAGCGTCAAATTCCAGAAAGCATAGATCCTAGAATATAACTTCAAATTAGATAAATTACCTTCCATGGAAAGCTCTTTGAGTCTAGTTTTATATGGCACTTGTTCATCTCAATTCGATATGTCGTTTGTGAGTTATGTCCAAAATACCAAACCTATCTTGAAAAGTGATGATGATTTCAATGTCAAATTCCACGGATCATATCTCCTTCATTTAAGCTTATTTCAATGTGATCTTGGTGTACATTTTTTGTGTTGTGAGTCTTCTTTCATATGCCACTAGTTTAGGTCAATCTGACATGTGGTTTAAGAGATATTACCAAAATACTAGACCTCTATCAGGCAAATGAAAAATAGAGCTGAACAGAGTAGCCCCGACACTCGAGTGTGTTCATCCTGCACTCGAGTGCAACACCTCTGACATCGAGTGTTGAGCTCACACTTGAGTGCAACTTCTCTAGAAGTGTCATAACTCATATATATGTCAACTTAGCTTCGTATTAACCCATTCCAACCACTATTTGATCATAGAAGCCTCCAGTATCATCATAGAAACCTCCAGTATCACTTTTAAGAGCTTGAATCTTGATATTCTCATTATATCTTGTAATTTCTTCTTTCTTCAATATCTCTCTTCTTGATTTTTCTTTTGATAATAATTCTCTATAACCCAATTAAGATATCTTTTATTTTTTTGACTACCTTCAATTTTCTTCTTTCATAGCTTGGCTAATCTTCAATCTTCTTTCTTTGCTTAGCTAATCTACAAGTTATGCAACATTAAATATAGTAGTTAGTCAATGTAGAAGATCGATATACTATGCAAACCTTTTGTTCTTAATATTTGATATCATCAAAACTAATCATATCTAACACAAATTATCTGAAGCACTCGAGTCCTACTTCAACACTCAAGTTCTGAGGTCATCTATACTTGAGTCCTGTAAGTGTAAGCATGAAAGTGTTTTATAGAGAGTGAAGTAGAAACAAGAAATAATAGATGCACTTGAGTTCTGGAGACATTCTTACTTGAGTCTTGAAAGTGAAGTCCTAAAAATGTTTACTCGAGAAGAGATGCTGAACAACTTGGGCACTCAAGTTTGAGATGGTGCACTCAAGTGTGACATGAACACTCTTGCAAGTACAAAGCTCACTCTTGTAAGTTCTTGGCAGAGACTACCTAAAACAATGATATCAGTAAAGAGTACTTGAGTAAGGAGTGAAAACTTGATTATGGTGAAAACTTGAGTATGGCTGGTACAACTTTCAAGTTCACTTGCAAGTGGAGAGAGTCAGAAGCTAAAATTTAACATGTACCCTCGAGTGTGCCTCAAGAACTCAAGTGTGAACAACAACACTTCAAAATGATATCATGCACTTGAAAGTGTGATCAAGATTACTCTATATAACAATACAAAAACAAAAGAGTACTTGAGTGTGAAGCTAAAAATCAAGTGTGAAACTCAAGTACACTTGAGTGTGGAACAAAAACTCTAGTGCAAATGTCTCAAAAGCATAATACAATACAGAGTCATAGTGAACAATCCGAATATGGTTAAATATTAATTATTCATTCTTTTCTCACTTGTTATTGTTTCTAAATGACAACTAACATATATTTCAAGTATGAAATAGGAATTTAAACTTTCGGATTACATGTTCATTTGAAAGAGTCAATTACGACGAACATAATCATTACACACCGAATATTGGAAACTGTCATCACATGTGGTTGACCTACGATGAACGAATGTCTAAAACCACAAATGCTGGCATCCCGATTCACAATGTGATGTTCAGTTTCATAATGGAACATCCCGCTCCTTAATGGCTGGTTACATTTCAGACTTGCTATAAATACAGAGCATCAGAGACAAGTCAAGAATAGATGCACCACATGAGCATATATTGACAAACTTACCAGAGTCTCTATTTTCATATTCATCTCTGTATTTGTCCTGTACTTCAGTGATTATTTTATCCACTCTATGAGAGAGTATGTAAACATTTAAAATGTATTTTCAATTTAATCTCAAGGTAAAGGGACCTTGAGAGGGAAGATTTCCTTACAAGTGAAAATATAGAGAAAATTCCTATTAGGACTTTCTGCTCGTAAGACTTATAAGGTGTAAGTAGGAGAGAACGTTATTGCTCGTAAGACTTGCATATACGTAAGCAAGAGAGGAAGGTCATAGGGATTGTTCTACTCATAAGACTTGCCGTAAGGGGGAAAGAAAATTCTAGGTGTAGAATATTTCTGCTCGTAGTCCTTGCGAAGATAGTTTTTGTCTTGCGGACATCTGAGATCCTATTGAATCTTGGAAGATTAGTGAAACTCTTAGAGGTATTGATCTCTGAGGATTGGACGTAGGCCTGGGGTTAGGCCGAACTAGTATAACTCTCTATGTGCAAATTCTCCTATCTTTACTCTCTTCATTTATCTCCATAACACTGTAACATGCGAAAAATTTATCAGATCAACCAATTCATCCCTCCTCTTAGGTGAAGCTTTTGCCTCCTTCATGGTGGACGAATATATATACAAATATCTATATTCAAAATAAGAAAATTAATAATATTATATATAAATATATGTATTTTTGAAATACATATATGTGTGTGTATGTATTATATATCATAATATTATTATATTGTGTTAACTTTAAATTTAGTTTTATCTGATAAATTAAGTTGAATAACTAACATGATAAAGATATAATATCTAGGATTTAATTTATAAAAATAAAGTAAATCTATTTCTATTGGCTCTTTATTCAGATTAAATAAAGAGGTTAAATCTGTTAGATCAAGCGTTTCACCCAAGAGGGGGGGGTGAATTGGGTGATACTGAAATTTCTTTCGAAAATATAAAACTTTGACAAAAGAATTAAAACAGTAATAAGGAAGGAGAAATATCACCGTAGTGTACACCGGGAGTTATACTGGTTCGGTCACAACCACTTTGACCTACGTCCAGTCCTCAGAGCTTCTCTGAGAGTTTCACTATAGCCTCCAAGATTCAGTGGGTTCTTGGCACCTCAGTACAAGCAAGTTCCTTACACCTGGACACTCGCTCCCCCTTACAGGTTGTAATCCAATCCCAACTCAAGGTTCCACAACCTTAAGTTATCTCAATAACAAATATTGAGTTTGAATGAAATATCTCTCTTACAGAGTAAATGATAATCACTGAAGCATAGAAAAACAATTTCAACGTGAAAACAGAGCAATGAACTTAATGATACGTTTGTATGTGTGCTTGGTTGTAGTTTCTCTGTTTGAAGGTTACCATATATATAGGTATGTTGGTGATGACCGTTGGAACGTTTCCTTTCGTCCGTTGGTGAGTGCGCAGCCACTATTGACTTTTCAAGTTTTTGAAAAATATCCGTTGGCGGTGGTTGGCATTTGAACGTTTCTTTTGACTTTCATCTCTTGATATGATTTCTACATTGTTTCTCTGTAAATATACTAAGAATGCTAATACAATGAAAGGTTAATCATATAGGAAACAATATAATAAAAGTTTGAATGATTTCTAAATTTCTGGGTATGCTTACTCGAGTAGCTCCTCGAGTATCCCTTGAAGTTTACTCGAGTAGCTCCTCAAGTAACATCGTGAAATCATTGTTTATTTGAAATTCAATGAAGAGAAACGAGATTACTCGGGTAATGCATGGAGTAAACTAAATTTCAAACCTTTTAGAATAGTTATTTACTCGGGTAGCTACTCCAGTAATGCTTTTGCAACTTCATAGATTACTGGGGTAACACCTCGAGTAATCCTGTAAAAAACTTTTGATTACTCGATGCTCTACTCCAGTAATGTTGGCAGGATTTCAAGGCCGAGAGCAATTACCTTGTTACTCGAGTAGGGACTCGAGTAATGTATTCATTTTTGCATAGGTTACTCGGGTAGCTCCTCGAGTAACTGAGACTTTTGAACATGATTTACTCTGGTAATGACTTGAAGTTTACCTTGAAAACATTTGCATATACTGGGGTACATACTCGAGGAATCCACTTAAACCATAAGGACTTTGAGGAAGATGAAATAAAGAGAGTTCAAGTTAATCGGGTACTATCCTCAAGTTTTCACTCACCTTAGTGCATTACTCGAGTAGCTCCTCGAGTAACATTGGCAGTGGTACAAAGTGCCGAGAGCTTCACATATTCAAATACACGGTTACTCGAGTAGCGCCTCGAGTATCATGGGGAAAACTTGAAGTCAACTGGAAGTTTTCACAGGGTTACTCGAGTAGCGCCTCGAGTAACATTAGCAGTGGTACAAACTGCCGAGAAGTCCATATTTTCTGAAACAAAGGTACTCGAGTAGCTCCTCGAGTATCATTGGGAAAACTTGAAGGCAACTGGAAGTTTTCACATGGTTACTCGAGTAGCTCCTCGAGTAACATTAGCAGGCCGAGAGCAACCTTAAAATTTTACCTGGTTACTCGAGTAGTTCCTCGAGTAATGGTGGCAGGTTACTGGAAGTTCTCCTCTGTTACTTCAAGTTTTGTCTCATTACTCGAGTAGCGCCTCGAGTAATGCCTTAGAAGATTTGCTTCTGATCAAGTTCCTCAGCATTTTCTCTTGCCCAATCTTTACTACTTCCATGCTTACCTCAAGTAAAGCTTATTCCTGTCATTACTTAGTTCAAGCTTGATTATTAAACATTTCCTTTTCAAACCATTCTTTTGTTATCATCAAAACATGAGATCTAACAAAATCAAAACTGTTGGACAGATTTTAATTAAACCATATTTATTTAATTTTCTTATCAAAAGACAATTAAGTGGTAATTGATATGATATGGATTTTGAAATTAATTAAGATTAATTTTAAAAATCTTATATCCATCATAAAATAGAAAGCCATGACTAGTTATTTAAAAAGGGTGAGCTAGGGTTTCATACAGATAATGAAAAAAAGCAAGATAGAGAGCCATGAGAAAAGTAAACTCTAGAGAGAGACGTTGGTGGTGCTAGCATGTTGTTCGTGTTGGATTCCTATTCTTGTGGATACTGGTAAAGGGAGTTGATTTGACATTAGATGCTTGTTTATAATACAAGAGAATTCCCACAAGGTTTGAAAAATATTTTCAAATGTACAAGCCTAGATAACTATAGCAACTTCGGTTTGCACTGGGGCTCTATTCGCCGGTAGCCATTGCCTTGCCCTTCTAGCCGCTAGCCTCAGCTTTAAGGTTTTTCATTTGAAAAAGGGTAAGATTCAAGCTAATATCAGTAGCAACAAGCAATCAAACATATAGAAGGCAATAATAAATATCCAATGCTCCATGTCATGTAAGATATGAACTCATGATTTATGCACACTGTCCAAGGCCAAACGACATGTTTGCAACCTCGACTTAACTTGTGTTCAAGTCCAAATGACATATTTGCAACCCTGGCTTAACTCGTGTCCAAGGCCAAACAACTATTTGAACCCCTGGCTTATCCATGTGTGCCAACGTTGGATCTCATATCACAGCTAGGTTGTGTTTCCTAGGCACTGTCATGCTACAAAAGATAGCACATACAAAGATTACAGATTATTACATAGTGCATGAAAGAAAGTGTTACTACCTGACTCTTTTATAAATTCCTTGGTCGGTCCTACACTTTGGTTCCGGCTCGGGAAATTTTCAGTTCCTATCAAAATTGAAGTTATAAGTAAATGATTATTACTTGTACCATTACTACCTTTAAATCAAATTCTGCTAGTTATTTAATGCAATTATAACTATTTTTGACAGTACAATTCTGCACAGTGCAGTTTCACTATTTCTAGAAACTGGCAGATTTTTTAGTTAACTTTAGAAATTCATAATTAATTCTAAAAAAGTCAAATTTGACTTATTCCAAAGCCCAAATGAAGCTCTTTATATTTATTTTCATGGAAAAATACCTAAGTCTAACAAATGTACTGACATTGTTACCAAAAATTAGCCAAACCTGCATTGTTCCAGATTTCTTTCCAGAAATAGGGCACAAATTTGAAAATTCATGTATTTTAATATACTTGTCAGAAAATTACAAACTACCTATCAAATTAAAATTCCAGATGTCTACCTTAATCTTGCCAAGTTTCATACTTTTTGGAGTAGGTTTGACAATGAATTTCATTGCACAATGCCATTGCCTCCAATAAGACAATCAAACAACATGCACTTAAAACTTGATAAATTTCCATATTTGCATACCAATATCCAAAAATCATGAATACCTATATCCCACACAAATTTTCCTTCTAAATCCTATAGAACTATCAGAATTACAAAATTCCAGCTCCTCCCTCTTGTTATACTTCTAGCTGAAAGTTAGGGTGTTAGGAGGGAAAATGTGTTTTTTTAATTTCTCCTTTTTAATCACTTCTTTTCCACTTCTAATCACACAATTAACTACTTAAACACTAAATGAAGATGATTTGAGAAAATTTTGGCAGCATAACATTGTAGTATTCATCATCCTAAAATCACAAAACAAGGTAAAACTAAAGCCAAATTCGACAACAACAACCGCAACAACATCTTATAGCATAAGATGATCAAGTATATGAGATTAGTTCTTGATTTCTTGGCTATCTCTCTCTAGGATGCCATTGTTCATTGTCCTTCTCTCTTGATGTTTCTTGCTAAACATGATTCCAAGATCAAGAAGAGGTTAGGAGAAGTTCCTATGTGATGTAAAAGGCAAAAGGACTTGAAATCAAGCCTCTTACCTTAGATTTTAGCTTCTTGAACCCTAACTCCTCTTGTGTTCTTCAATCTCTTTGAACACTCTTCTCTCTCTTTATTTTGATGGTATAGGATGAAAAGGAGGTGTTGGAAAAAATATGATGATGGTTTAAATATCTCTCACACCTTATTTAAGATATGATATTTTATTGGAGTTATGACATGTGTTTTTCTTTGCACTTATCCTCAATTAAATTGGCAAAATCCCTTCCCTTTCTTCAACCTAAAATGACGGCAAGGGTTTCCAAATGAACCAATTTGGCCTCTTTAATTGCCCCTTGAAATTACCTTGTACTTAGCCCTTTAATTACCACTTGTCTTTGACTTTTCAAACTCCCCTTTTTGCTTCATCTTTTTACTTGGCTTAAAATAAAACATGGCATAGCTAGCTTCCAAGTATTTATTTTCCCCCTTATTTCCCTCCTTGGATGAAAATTACAAGAGAAATGGGAAATAAAAGTTGCTTATCGTTTTGTTGGCAAATTACCTTTTTGCCCTTACATTTTTGTGATTTGTTATAATAAATCATTTCTTGCTTTTTTCTTCTTTGATTTGGCCGAATTTTAACATATTATTGGTCCATTATTTGTGCTCTTTTATTCTCTATTTTGGGCTTAAGTAATGGGCTTTTTGGAACAATCAAAAATTAGTTTTATGGCTTGCTTTAGCTTAATTCTCATGATAATGGAAATTTACTAGCTTCTTGAATTCCACATACACCAAAATTCACCATTTTATTTCATTAAATGCCACAAATAATTACAAAGCATATTGGTGAATAAATATAGGGTGTTACAGCTCCCCCCTAAATAATTTTCAACTCCAAAATTTGCTACACATACATAGCCATAAAATTCCGGATAATGTTTCTGCATATCATATTCTGTTTCCCATGTGGCTTCTTTAAGAGATAACCATAGACAACTTTGATGAATGGGATACTCTAGTTTCTGAGTTGTTTCTCCTGTAATCAATGATTCAGTCAGGTGTGACCTTATTTGATAAATCATCCTGCATATCCACATTTTTGTATTCAATCACATGTTCTAGATCGGGTTGATATTTCTTCAACTAAGAAACATGGAAGACATCATGTAACTGACTCAGATTTGATGGTAAAGATATCTGGTATGCTACTAGCCCATTCTTCGATAAGATCTCAAATGGACCAATGTACCTCAGATTTAGCTTCTTCACTTTTAATGCTCTACCAATGCCCATGATCAGTGAAACTTTTATAAACACGTGATCACCGACTTTAAACTCTAAAGGTTTTTTTCCTCTTATCTGTAAAGCTCTTCTGCTAGCTTTAAGTAGTCAGTAATCTCAGCTTAATCAACTTGATCTGCTCTATTGGCTGATCAACTATATCTGGCTCAAGTAAACATCTCCTGGACAACTCCATCTAGCATAAGGGCGATTGAAATTTCCTTCTATACAACACTTCATAGGAGCTATTTGAATGCTAGAATGATAATTTTTTTTTTGTATATGAATTTTGTCAAGGGAAGGAATTGATCCCAACTACCTTAGAAATCTTTCATGCACACCTTCAGCAGATCCTCTAGTGACTGGATTGTTCTTTCAGTTTACCCGTCTGCCTGAGGATGATAGGTTGTACTGAATCAGAGCTTGGTACTTAAAGACTTATGCACTGCCCTCCAAAACTTGGAAGTGAATAGAGGATCTCTATCAAATATGACATTCTTTTGTGTACCATGTAGACACATAATCTCTTTGATATAGATTTATATGAGTTTATAAGGAGAGTAATGAATATTGATTAGGAGAAAATGGATTGTCTTCATGAATAGATCCACTATTACCTAAATTGCATCATGATTTCAGACCTTAGGTAATCCTAATCCTATCATGAAATCCATGGTGATGCTTTCCCATTTCTACCCAGGAATTGTAGGATTTTGTAGAGGACCTAATGGTCATTGATGCTCAACTTTCACTTTCTCACAAGTAAGACAATGAGAAATAAACCTTGTCAAATCTCTCTTCAATATGTGGACTTCAGATTGTGGTACATCTTAGTTGCTCCTGGGTGTAGAGTATATTTACTCTTGTACGCCTCTTCCAAGATTTGCCACTTTAACTCTATTTGTGGTGGAACATATATCCGCTTGTTGTATCTAACTAGCCCACTTGGTGACAAGTCATGTTTGTGAGTCTCTCTGTAATAACCCAAAAATGGGATTAAGGGCTAATGACTCCAAAAGTGATGTAATTATTGTAAATGAACACTTTTGAAGTATATGATGTGGATTTTGATCCGAATGTGTTGTAATTAGAGCCTAAACCCTATAGTTAAGCTTAATTATGGGATAAAGCTTAAAATGAAGGATCAAGCTTGACCAATGGGAAAACAAATTAATACCCTTCCTCATATTGTTAAAAACGTCCAAAAAGGGTAAAGGAGAAGGAAGGAGGAATTTGGTCAAAATTTCAACTCTTTTACAAGGGAACTTTGGTCATATGGGTCACATATGCCTTAAAGCAAGTGGTCAACATTCTTTTTGTGTTTCAAAGTGCAACATTTCGGTGGAGACAAAGGAAAGGGAAGAGGAATTAAATTAAAACAAGTTGAGACATTGACCAAGATGAAAAGCAAAGAAGGAAAGTCAAAAATTGCAACTAGAAAATTTGTGTAACCAATGGCTATGCAAGTTCATGCAATTGGTCAATCTTTCTTCCTCCTTTTGAAGAATATGTTGGTCAATAATAATTCTCCATTTGTGCAGCCCATATCACGTCCAAAAGCAAGAAGAGAAGAGGCAAGAGAAACCTTACTCAATTGACCAAAGTCAACATGGCATAACTTGTGTAAAAAGAATTATTTTCCACCACAACTTTTCTTTCTCTTTGGGCCACATTTTCGGTCAGATATTAAGAGGATAAAGGAAGAGAAAAACTGATCATAAATCACTCTCTCACCTCTTCTCAAGGTCGGCCAAGTTCAGCAAGCTAAGAGAAAGTGAAGAACAAAGTTGAGGTAAGAACTTCTACATGGATTTTCACCTCCTTAACCTCATCTATGGCTCAAGTGACCTTCATGAAACTTGTTCCTCTCTTCCTTAGCTTCATTTATATGGTTTTTGTTTTTGAAGAGGAGGAGTTTTCAGCCACCTTGCAAGAACAAAAGTTGAGGAATCAAGAAAAGAACACAAGAAGAAGCAAGAGGTGAGTAAGAGCATTATGTTGATGTATATGATGCTTTAATTGGCTGAGTGGTGGTGGGCTATTGTGACAGCCCTAATTTCGTTTTTTTAGGGTATATTAGGGATCATGAAGCTTTCATCCTATATATGTGCTTATATGTTGGTTTGGAGGCAAATGAGCTAAGCTTAGTGATTAGATAGTGAAGTGGTTGTTTGTTGTGAAATACCCTAAAATTCTGCCAAAACAAGACATAGGGAATGAGTGGGAATTTGTTCATTTTGATGTTACCATTGTGTTCTACACGAAAAATTATGTGGGAATAGGTTTGGTTGTTGATTTTGAAGCCATTGGACACATTGGTTGAAAATTGGAAAAACTGTCAAGTGTAACTTTGTACAGGGTAGTCAGTTTGCAGGGATATTTTGAATGGGCAATTGGTGTCTAAAAATTCTGAAACTTTCCAGTCTTAAATTTCACATTTCAAGCTTCAAAATGGACATATGATTTGTGTCATTTCGGTTTTTGAGCTGGGAGTTCTAGTTGCCCAAAGTTTGATGTCGAAACTGGACCTAATTCTGGAGCAGTGTGGAATGTTGTGTAATTCTGGAATTGTGTGGTGATTTCTGGTAGTGATTCATATTTTTCTTATGAAGAGGACTTCAATAGCTTTCAATAGGCTTTGGGATCACCTCATTTTGATTTTTCTAGAATTAGTTATGATATTTCAAAGATGTTGGAAAATTCTGGCAGATTGGTCACCTATGCGAAAATTGAAGATTTTATGGCATAATGTAATATTGTGGAACTTTGAGGTTAGAAATTAGCCTTTTAGGTTAATTGACCACTTTAGCTCCTTAGTTGACTTGATTAATTGACCATAGTGATAATCAACTTAAGTATTATAGAGATAAAACTTGGGAAAGAGATTGACGGGTTGTCCCTAACTTGGTTTACAGGATTTGATATTTGCCGTCCTCGTGAGCCCGCTGTGCCAAGAAACGTCGGGAAAGGACAAGGTAGTGACTCTCTCTCTTATACTATGTATAATGCTCTGTATGTGTGTGTTATCATGTTATGTGATGATTCTTCGATGCTGCTGCGATTACAGCTGGTGATAGATGTCGTTTACAGCGCAAGCTGTTGTTTACAGCGTAAGCTGTCGTTATTGTGATACAGCGTAAGCTGTCGTTATTGTGATTACAGCGTAAGCTGTCGTGATTATTATTATTACAGCGAGAGCTGTCGTACTGTGCATACAGCCGTGAGTGCTGTCGTTTGTTGTGAAAACCATGTATCTTTGAGATTGCTGCTGTTGTTGCTGGTTGTGATTTATATACATGCTTTGTGTTATGCATTGTGTGAGTGGTTTGTTACTACTGGGATTCGCTCGAATCTCATTCTTTCCTATGACTAACATTTTAGACAAGGCATGTGGCTCAAAGGAGAAGCGGCCAACCCGAAGCACTTAGGATCTTTAGGGATACTAAGGATTTTTGAGATGTTGGTTATCTACTTTAAACTCGGGATTACTGTATATTTTGAATTAGGAATATTATATTCGATTTTGGTTGTGTAATCCCCTAGTGGATACTTGTAACCTCTAGAGTATATATGTATAGAACCCGGGAGTTGCCGGGGATTTGGTTATACACTCTGTTATACATGAATGTAGATAAACTGCACAGGTAATTATATTCAAATTTTGAAATGGAGACCAGAAACAGGAAGAGATTTTGAATGTTTTTTTAAAACCCTACTACAAAGTAGGAGATTAAAATGAGTTTAAGTTATCCGATGGTCTCTAATCCGAATTAAATGTGCATTATCGAATTATAATTACGTGTTTAAAGGCAGGGTGTTACACTCTCCCCTTACGATCATATCTCTGATAGACTGGGCATATCTATCCTGCATCTGTGCTTCTCCTATATTTGCTCTCAAGTTATTCTCTTCCTGACTGATTTGCTAATGTTGATTATAATCTAATTCGACAAGTTGAGATCTTTGAAGTTCTCAATCAGCCTTTGTTCATGAATCATGAGGGCTACTACCTACACTACTTTATGACTCAATGCATCTGCCACGACATTAGCCTTGCCTAAATGATACTTGATTTCTAGATTATAATCTTTGAGCAACTTCATCCACCTGCGCTGTATCATGTTAAGCTCTTTCTTATAGTACAGATATTTCAAAATTTTGTGGGCACAGTACAGTTTTACGGTTACCCCATAAAGATAGTGCCTTTAGATTTTTAGTGTGAACACAATTGCTACTAACTCAAGATCAAGTGTGGGATATCTCTATTTTTTAGCCTTTAGCTGACGGGATACATATGCTACTACTCGACCTTATTGCATCAAAACACATCCTAATCCATGCCCACTGGCATCTGTGTAAACTACGAAGGTTAACTACAGATATGGGATTGTCAACACTAGTACTATGGTTAATTTTTGTTTCAACTCTGCAAAGCTCCTCTCACAACTGCCGTCCCACACAAAATATTGAGCTTTTCGTGTTAACATAGTCAATTACAAAGCTATTTTGGAGAAATTCTGTATAAATTGCCTATAATACCTGGCAAGACCCAGAAAACTTCGTATCTCAAATACAGTTTCTGGCCTCTACCAATTCATTACTGCTTCCACCTTGTTTGGATCCATGAAGACCCCTTATTGTGAGACTATATAGCCTAGAAATTTAACTTTTGAAAGCCAAAACTAATATTTGCTCAACTTGGCATAGAGTTGCTTGTCCCTCAATATGTTCAGTACAATCTTCAAATGGTGTTCATGCTCCGCTCTACTTTGATAGTACACTAGAATATATCCATAAAGAATACCAAGAATTGATCCAAGTATGGACAAAAAATTTGATTCATGTAGTCTATGAACACTACAGGTGCATTAGTCAGCCCAAATAGCATCACTAAAAACTCATAATAGCCATATCTTATTCTGAAAGCAGTCTTTGACACGTCATCATCCTTCATTATGAGTTAGTGATACCTAGATTTCAAATCAATCTTTAAGAACACACCGAAACCTAATAGTTGATCAAGTAAATCATCGATTATAGGAAGTGGGTACTTGTTTTCTACAGTTACCTTATTTAACTCCCTATAATCACTATAGAGTCATAGGCTTCTATCTTTCTTTTTAACTAAAAGCACTGAAACTCCCCAGGGTGAGACACTGGGCCTAACAAACCCTTTTTCTAGCAGCTCATCAATCTGCTTCTTCAGCTCTACCATCTCGCTTGGAGCCATTCTATACAGGGCTTTAGATATCGGTCTTGCTTTAGGCCTAGTCTCAGTTGCGAACTCTACTTCCCTATCTGGGGTTAATCTACTGATATCCTCTAGAAATACATTAGGAAATTCATTCACTACAGGGATATTCCCTAATACTGTTCTAACCTCTATTGGTATTGAGAAAAACATGATGTATCCCTGACAACCATTATGTAAGCATCTCTCAGCCTCAAGAGAGAAAGTTTAGGTTGATCTCTGCATTAGCTATTGATGATGGATTAAGGTAAATAACCCTTTTGTTTTTACAGTCCAACAAAATGTTGTTTGCGGTCAGCCAGTCGATCCCAAGAATTACTTCTAGTTTATTTGCGGCTAATAAATCAGATCTACTATAAACTCATGTCAATCTATGTTTACAATGCAATTTAAGCAAACTTCTATTGTGATGAATCCATTACCCGTAGGCATAGATACCTTTAGATCATACAAAAATCAATATGTACTCAAGCTTAGCCATCTTATGCAGTCGTATTCAATGAATGAATGACTAGCTCTTAAGTCAAACAATGCTTGTACCAAATTACTATTGAGAGAAATCATACCTCGGATCAGCTCAAGTAATTTTTAGGCTTCTTTCTACGTTAAAGCAAACACTTTACCCTGCACTTGATGTCTAGGCGCTCTGGGCTCTTTCCGTTGTCGACACTCCATAGTGATATGTCCCAGTTTATGGCAGTTATAACAAACAATTTGCCCTACTGGCACTGGCGTCTGCTTTGTTTGACTACATGTCTGACCAGGATGGTAAGCCATACCACAGTATCTGCGCATTTTGTTCCCAAAAGGTCTTTGGTTACCTCAGTTGTCAAACTAGTTTAGCTTTTTACTATTCCCACCGAAGAACCACCCTGATATATGGGCTTCTGTGAAGAGTTCCCACCGCCATATGTGTTCTTATTACTAATATTTTTGTGGGTGTACTGCTCCAATAAATTGTGCTTATAATTTGGTACTCTTCAATTGCCTTATTGAATACCTTGAAATGTCTAGAGATGAGCTTTTCCTTTACTCTAGCTTTAAACCTTGTATCATCATGCCAGAGCTCCACTCTTAGTTGTCATGATATTTCAGATATGAGGAGTATCGAGAAAGTTAAATATACCAAGCCAAGTACTAGTCAAAACTCTTCTTTTCACCTTGTTATATTATTAGAAATTAGGTCTTTTAGGCCAATCTCATTGACCAAGGAAAATACTTCTCATTGAGCTTTCTTGAAACACTTCCCACATCATAGGAATATTTAAGCCCTGCAGAATTAACTTGGTACATAACCACCATTTGTCGACATCTCTTTCTACCTTATAGAATGTCAATCATGCCTTTATATCATCTGGCCATTCCAGTATTTTGTAAATCTTTTCAAGATGGGACAACCAGTCCCAACGGCTTGGGAATCTAGCTTCCATCGAAAAATAGTTGGTTCATGTTGGTTAAATTTATTCACCCTGGTTTGCATACTCTCAACCTCGACAATAAGGCCATCAGGAACCTCTGGGTCAGGCTCTAGAGGCTGTGCATGACCACCGCCCTGTCCACCAGGGATATTATGTACTTCCCCATCTGCATTTTGTTTATGTTACACCTCCCTCAAATCATTTCTTTACTAGTACAAAATCTGCATTTTAGATCAGCTCACTTATACCGGAAATATAGGGAAAAGGTTGAAAAAGTATAACCAGTGGCATTTTTGTAATTATAGAGAACATTTGAGACCGGTTCCCCGGATATAAGGTCTTAAAGATACTATTTAGACCTCATGTATTCGTAACCAGTCTTAAAAGGATAAAATAATTAAAAATAAATATACTTTTTAGATTAGTTATTTCTATAACTGGTATAAAAAAAAGTCCTGCAATTAAAAATATTGTTTTTTTCTTTTTAGACCAGTTATAAGAATCGGTTATATCTTATAATCGGTCTAAAAGTTGAAAATTTTTAGACCGGTTACTGGTATAAAAAAAGACCAACAATAAAATATAATTTTTTTTTTACTTTTTAGACTGGTTATATCTTATAACCGATCTAAAAGTTGAAAATTTTTAGACCGGTTATTTTGAAAACTGGTGTAAAATATATATTTAAGACCGATTGTTTTAAACAACCGGTCTTAAATATACGCACCCTAATTAAAATTTCACTCTTCTCTTCCTCTCACCGAATCTTAGCTTGCTCTCTGAATTCACTTTTCCTTGAAAATCCTCTGACAGTGTTCTTGTTCACAACTCTGCCATCCTCTTTCTCTCTAACTCTGAAGCAATCGTTCTCTCTAAACTTAATATCAAAATCTAACCTACAGCATTATTGTTCACAATCTTAGGGCCGATATTGGGCTAAGTCTGTATTAGCTGAGGAAGAATCACTACCTATACCTTACTGGTAGTCAAACTTCATTTCATCATCAATCGATAACATTCCAACTCTGACTCCACCTCCCTTAAGCCACACCGATCATTCTTCTTCCAAATAGGGGCATAAAGAGTGATTACTTGTGATTCAACTTTCTAGGTTTATTTTGATTGCTATTAATAATTTGAACTTGATCCTTTTGTTATTGTTTTGGATGGGTTTAACCATGTCTGGCATCAGATCCTAATATGCTTGAAGTAGGAAATGGAGGTGTTTTGTTTTATGATTATGGATTTCTTTGAATATGCCCAATGTTGCTTTCTATCTTTCTCTCACTATTAAACTCAGTGATGATAACTTCAGATACTAGCTTAATGATCACATTATGATATTTTACTTATACTTTCTTGTCTTGGATTTCTATTAATGATCACATTATGATATTTGCTATGTGAGTTTGAATTGAATATAAAGTTATGAAAATTCTGAATAGCTTTGCAATGCAAGTTTTAAAACTTGTATCTATATATACCTTTATTATGAAATGTTGCTTGGTTCTTATCATGCCATAATTTATTGGTATATTGCTACAAGTATAGTTATTGTCTCCTGGTATGCATGCTTCTTAATTTTGTTGAAATCTCTAAAACTCTGTGGTTGTTTTTTTGTCTGTCTTTTTGCTGTTGGATAGGGTACTACAAGGTGTTGAAATATATTGATCATAGTTGGATAAAAGCTAAACGAACGAGTGTTGAATGTGGTGAGGGGTTTTTTAGACTTTGCTAGAAGAAATACAAATGATGATAGAGAGATATTTTATTGCCCTTGTATAGTATGTTTGAATGAAAAGCGACTAAGTGCTACAAATATATATATATATACACACACACATTCAATTAAAGTGTTTTGATTCTATTATTAGCTAAAGTTTCGATTTTTTGTCAAACTATAATATTAAAATAGGGGAAATAAAAATGTGTAGCAGCATACCTTAATTTTCCGATTGTGTGTGATAATGTGTTGATTTTCAATGATTTATTGTTGTTGCTTCTGTGGAATGTGGGGTGTAGGAAGAATGATGTAAGTTACACCAGTTGAAATTGTGTTTTAAAATGATTGATGAAATGGGAATGTCTAAGAGAAGAATTTATTTAGGGCATAGGAAGAATGATTTATTATTGTTGCTTTTATGAAATGTGGGGTGTAGGAAGAATGATGTAAGTATTACACCAGTTGAAATTGTGTTTTAAAATGCTTGATGAAAAAGCTGTTGTATAAGGTATTTGTTATAATGTGTACGAGAAGAATTTATTTGGATGTCGCTGAAATGGTTTGCTGGGTAAAATGTTTTAACAGGGGAAATGGTTTGCTATGTAAAATTTAACAAAAATATTTTAAAAAATTGGAAAATTTTTAGACTGGTTGTTGATAAAACCGGTCTAAAAAATGACATTTGAGACTGGTTGTTTATACAAATGGTCTAAAAAGTATGACTTTTAGACCCGTTGTTCAAACAACCGGTCTTAAAAGGTATACTTTTTAGACCGTTTTTATTAACAACGAATGACATTAAGACTAGTTATTTCAACAATAAGTCTAAAATGTCGTTATTTTAGGCCGGTTGTATAAAGAACCAGCCTAAAAACTTATTTTTTTAGACCGTTGCTTAACCGGTCTAAAACATAAAAGACTTTTTAGACCAGCTGTATCAAGACCTCTTCCAGAACCGATCTAAAATGTCATTTTTACCCGGTCTTAAAAGTGTTTTTTCCACCAGTGCTTTATTCATTCATCATGATCTGTTGTTCCTTCAACATACCTAGTAGCTATTGCATTGGCTCAGGTCTAGAGCCTGGTTCTTCATTATTGTTTCCATGCCAACCCCCATCTCTACCTTATTTATGGCTTTTACCCCGTCTTCTACCACCGTGTCTTATTCATGCCATCTTTATAATTCACTATACATGAAAATAGAGAAGGAATAAATTTCATATAGATATAAGGGCATTTTTGTCATTTCATAAAAATTTTGAGCACACAAGTATGTCATACATATCACATAACATGTAATTACAGCAGTTAGGAAGTCTTCATATCCTAACTATATATGAGGCTTCCCAGGGGGTCACCAATCCCGTGATTGCTCTGAGTTAAGCACTCTTAACTTTCTATGTAATAGTACAAAACACAGAGATTGGCTTTATTTGCTGTTATCCACCGGTTTCCTGCGATCACCCTTATTTTAAAAGACCTGTAGACAACCTCAGGTCACCCAAAATAGAGTTCTTGGACCCCAACATCACTCTCGGTACATGTGTCTCTATATAAAGTTTGTGATATGCTTCAAGAACTCCCCAAAGTGGTCATTCGGGCCTCTCTCAACTATGTAATTATTCTTTCTATTCCAAAAGGCCGTGTCTTGGAAGAAGTCCATGGTTGTAAAGATTCAGAACTCGTCTGATAGATCTATCTCCAACAGCTCCCAACTTCTATACAAAGTGTCCATTACACCCAGGTAGGTAAGGTGTTGATTTATTGGGGTATTGTATACTCACACTGCTCGTCTATACCTGCCTCTCTTATATTCCCATAGCTCCTCGTATTGCTGCAGGTCAAAAGGCACGTGTTCCGTCTCTACTCGGGAGATGTCAACTATGCTCGGTCCTCCTTAGATCCATCCGATAGTGAATGTCCCGACTCTCCCATTAACAACCCAACTAGTGATACTAGCCATGGCTCTAAGCCATATATTGGTCTCACTCGTACACTCTTCCTAGATGTTCTCCTTATCCTGGCACCACCCAGTACCCAGTACTCCATACTGTCCCTTAGGGATCCACTACTCCAGGGGACGCTGGTTCACCAATGGGAGTGATCGCTCATGCTGTCGTCATTGTCATTCGTGCATGATTTCCTATAACATGCAAACAAGACCATATCAGTATACTATTCTAATAATTCTAGAACCATTTTAAGCTCTGATACCAAAAATGTCAAACCCCTTAACATTTTACTTTTTGTAGAGTATTAGGAGCGCAGTTTCATAAGGCATACAGAAATAGTGGAAACATACTGACATTAGATACTTCTTTACAATATAGGAGAATCCCCATAGGGTTTGAAAAATATTTACAAATGTTCAAGCCAGGTAACTATAGTAGCTTCGGTTTGTACTGAGACTCTATTCATCGGTAGCCACGCCTTGCCCTTCGTGCGCTAGCCTCAGCTGTAAGGTTTTTAGTTTGAAAAAAGGTGAGATTTGAGCGAATCTTAGTAGCAACAGGAAATCAAACATATGGAAGGCAATAATAAATATCTAATGTACCATGTCATGTAAGATACGAAATCGTGTTGTGTGCACACTATCCAAGGCTAAATTTCATGTTTGTAACCCCGACTTAACTCATGTCCAAAACCAAACGACATGTTTCTAACCCCAGCTTAACTCGTGTCCAAGGCCAAACAACTATTTGAACTAACAGCTTATTCATATGTACCATGGCTAGATCTCAAATCACAGCTAGTTCATGTGTCCTAGGCACTGTCATGCTACAGAAGATAGAACATATAAATCATATAGATGATTACATAGTGCATGAAAGAAAGTGTTACTACCTGACTACTTTATCAATTCCTCAATTTGTCTTAGACTTTAGTTTCGGCTCATGAAATTTTCAGTTCCTATCAAAATTAAAGTTACAAGTAACTGATTATTACTTGTACCATTACTACCTTTAAATCAAATTCTGCTAGTTATTTAATGCAAGTATGACAGTTTCTGCACAGTACAATTCTGCAAAGCGCAGTTTCACTTTTTTCAGAAATTGGCAGACTTTTCAGTTAACTTTGAAAATTCATAATTAATTCTAAAAAAGTCTAATTTGACTGATTCTAAATGCTAAATGAATGTATTTAAATTTATTTTCATGGAAAAATACCTAAGTCTGACCACTGTGCTCACATTGTCCTCAGAAATTCATCAAACCTGCATTGTTCCAGATTTCCTTTTAGAAACAGGGTGTAACTTTGAAAATTCATATCATTTAATTTACTTGTCCAAAAATTACAAACTACCTATCAAATTAAAGCTCTAGATGTATACTTTAATCTTGCCAGTTTCATATTTTTGGACTAAGTTTACAAATGAATTTCATTGAACAATACAACAGCCTCCAATGAGCCAATTTAATGGCATGCACTTACAACTTCATAAATTTCTAGATTTGCATACCAACATCCAAAAAACATGAACACCTATATTCCCACACAATTTTCCCTTCTAAATCTAATAGAACCATAAGAATTATAAAATTCTAGCTCCTTCCTCTTGTTCTGCTTCTGGCCGAAAGTTAGGGTGTTAAGAGGGAAAATGTGCTTTCTTTATTTCTCTTTTTTAATCACTTCTTATCTACTTCTAATCACACAATTAACTACTTAAACACTAAATGAAGATGATTCGAGGAAATTTTTATAACATAACATTTTAGGGTTCATTATCCCAAAAACACAAAACAAGGCAAAACTATGACAAATTCAACAACAACGACAACAACATCTTATAGCATAAGAGGATCAAGTTTATGAGATTACCTCTTGAATTATTGGCTTTCTCTCTGTAGGATGCCAGTGTTCACTCACTTTTTTTTGTTGATTTTGCTTGCTAAACATGATTTCCAAGATGAAGAAAAGGTTAGGAGAAGTTTCGATATGATTTAGAAGCCATAAGTACTTGAAATTAAGCCTCTTACCTTAGATTTTCTCTTCTTGAACCCTAACTCCTCTTGTGTTCTTCAAGCTCTTTGAACACTCTTATCTCTCTCTATTTTGATGGTGTATGACGAAAAGGAGGTGTTGGCAAAAAGATGATGATGGTTAAAAATATCTCTTATACCTCATTTAAGATATAATATTTTATTAGAGGTATGACATGTGTTTTGGTTTGGGCTTATACTCAATTAACTTGACAAAATTCCTTCCCTTTCTTCAGACCAAAATGACACCAACAAGGGGTTCCAAATGAACCCATTTGGACTCTTCAATTGCCCCTTGAAATTACCTTGTACTTAGCCCTTTAATTACCACTTGTCTTTGACTTTTCGAACTCCCCTTTTTGCTTCATCTTTTTACTTGGCTTAAGATAATGACACATGGCATAACTAGCTTCCAAGTATTTATTTTCCCCCTAATTTCCCTCTTTGGATGAAAATTGCAAGAGAAAGGGGAAATCAAAATTGCTTCTTGTTTTATTGGCAAATTACCTTTTTGCCCTTACATTTTTGTGATTTATTATAATAAATCATTTCTTACTCTTTTCTTCTTTAATTTGGCCAAATTTTAACATGTTTACTTGGCCATTATTTATGCTCTTTTATTCTTAATTTTGGGCTTAAGTAATGGGCTTTTTGGAAGATCCAAAAATTAGTTTTATGACTTGTTTTAGCCCAATTCTCATAAAAATGGAAATTTACTAGCTTCTTGAATTCGAAATACACCAAAATTCACCATTTTATTTTATTAAATGCCATAAATAATTACAAGGTATATTGGTGGATAAAAACAGGGTGTTACAGCTAGCTCTTTAAGATAAAAAAGAAAGATTGAACAAATAAGAAAAGTATGCTTTTCTACTACAAAATTTAAACGTCATTGACAGATCCGTAGTAGGGATTGGATTACTTTTGAATTTTAATTTTTCGCTATGCTTACCAATCCCAACAGTGATATCAAATCCAGGTAAATTGTGCGTTTAAGATGAGTTTGAGGTTTCATTGCAATTATAAATTGTATATGTGATATATTGCTTTGGATTTGATTGATGGTGATTAATCGAGAAGGATAGGAGACCAAGGAAAACTTGACCTGGCTTTAGTTCTCTTGTGTTATTGGTTTGTTAGATTCAAAATCTCATCAGCAGTATGTTGAGTAGAAACATGTGGGGATCTCTTACATGAAATGTTAAGGATGAATAACTTAAGAAGATTCATAACTATTCTTGGAGACATGTGATGCCTCTACTGCTAGTGGCAAAAGGCTTGAAAATCAAGCAAAATATGAGGAAGCTAGTATTATAGAAGCCAACTATACTAAATTAGAATGCCTATGCCTTTCTAGTACTAATAGGATCATTCTAATTAAAAGTTGGGATCACTCTTAATTTCAACAAGGAATTACCAGGACTGCCGAGGCTAACTATTTGTAGCGCGACATAATCATAACATCTATTGCTTTTCATGTTGTATGAATTGTTATTTGTTGTGGTTTTAATTTCTAAAATTATTTGGGTATGGTGAACAATATGGCTCTAGTTTTACAAGGGTTGTAAATTTTTTTTAAAATACTGTCTGCATGCCATGTCTTCCTTTATATAGTCTATATGTACATTCTCTTTTTATCTCACTCTCCTCGTCTGTTTAAATGAGGTTTCTCAATGTATTTTCTTTTCTTATTAGAGAGGTCCTCTCATTGGCTTGAGAGGATTTAGGATAGGTAAGCCATATTGTATCATGTTTAAATTATGTTTCTTTTGATTAGATTATTACATGCATATTTTACATATATATGCATATTTGTGTAAGATACAACTATGATATATGTATTCATATAAACGAAATAATTAATTAAACCCTCCAAATGAAATCTTAAGTCCTAACTCCATCAATTACTGAATACTTGTCAAAACCTAGATCGCTCAATTTTAGGTTCCACCAAAGTAGATGCATTTGAGGTATAGTGGTGAAACAAGAGTGAGTAATGTGGCTACTCACAAAGATTCATTATTCTGTTGACTTAATTAAGACTAACAAAATGGTTTGGATCTCAAGGCATTAGATGGGATTAAACATGACAGATCATATGATGATTGAATCCCATAAAGATCTAAGAGTTACGTGTGATGTAATTGTCAAAGAGATTACCTACCTAAATAACTTGATTTAAGCATCTTGAAAAAGCGAACTTAATTTTAAGCGCAATATAGATCTTAGCCTACTAATTATTATATTGAGGGTTGTTAATTTAGTAGGAGATTAGTAACCAAGTTTACATATTTATTGTAGAATCATGTCGAATAGTAATACAGCTACACTATCATTGTGATCATTCCTTGAGAAGGACAACTCAATGGGACAAACTTTCTTGACTGGTTCAAGAACTTGAGAATTGTTCTCAAATAGGAAAGAAAAGTATATGTCCTAAATCAACCGATTCCTGAGGAGCCTAAAGCTAATGCTCCAAGAGCTCAAAAAGATGCTTACATGAAGCATAAGGAAGACTCTATGGATGTAGGTTGCTTGATCTTGCCACCATGGTTCTAGAGCTCCAAAGAGATCTAGAACTTATGGAGGCTCATGAGATGATTATGAATCCCAAGGAAATGTTCTAGCAACAGGCAAGACAAGAATGGTATGAGACCATAAAGGCCTTACATTCTTGTAAGATGGCTGAAGGTCCATCAGTTAGTGCTCATGTGTTAAAGATGAAAGGTTACATTGATCAACTTGGGAGGTTTTGATTTCCAATGGGCCAGAAGTTAGCTACAGATTTGATCTTGAAATCACTCCCAAAAAGTTATGACCACTTTGTTATGAACTACAACATTAACTATTCGGACCGGCAGGCATAGCGGAAGAATTTAAAAAAAATTTTCCAATCCCAATCGAGGATCTATCAATGGTGTTTAAAAAGAGTTAGAAAAAATCGTAACTTTTTAAATTTAGGATTTTTTGATCTCTAGGAGCCAACACCTCAGGTTCGCTCCCTCTACCAGTATCCACACGAATGCTCTCGAACATAAACTACATGCTAGTGCCTCTAATGTCTCATAGGGTTTCCCTTGCCACTCTAAGTTCTCATCTGTGTCTGAGTTTTTTTGCTCTATCAATTTTATAACCTATGGGGCTATATTCAAATTTCAAAAGTAATCTTTATTAATTTTAAAATTAATTAACAATTAATTATATCAATGAGTTAATTAAATAAATTCATTTTAAATTAAATCTGTCCAACAGTTTTAATTTAACCTATTTATTTAATCCAAATAAAGAGCCATTAGATTTAATTTATCTTCATAAATTAAATCTGAGATAATATATCTCAATCATGTTAGTTATTAAATCTAATTTATCTTAGTAAAAATAAATTTAAAACTAACATAATATAATAATATCATATAATATATAAATATACATATATATATATATATATATATGTATTTCGAAAATTCATATATATAATATTATTAATTTTATTTTCACGAATTTTATATTATATATATATATATATATAAATGTAAAATTCGTCTACTCTAGATTAAACATTATCTCGTATTGGGTCATTCTTGTGTGCGACCCTATAGGCCCATATGAAGTTGGCAATGGGCCAATAACTGTACTAACTCACTAGTCACAAGCGACCTTTAACAAGACATTACGACTACCTAATTCATATAAGGATCGTTAATACGATGTAACCTGTCATACAACCATGTCATGTCCCTTTTTTCACACGATATATTAGTCAAGGATGAGGCAAGGATAATGTCATCCTCTTGTTCTTGACCATTACTTTCTCAATTCCTGACTAGTCTGACAATAGAAATGGAAACTCCTTTCCATCGTAGTATGGCCATACATTTGTCAGACTCACTCATCGATGGGCACAGTAATATCTCTTTACTAATGTGAGGGACAAATTCCATCTTGATTATTTATATGCCTCTGCATGAAAAACCCCCAAACTCGATCGTAGCCTTTATCTTCACCCAGTCAAAAGTGACTTTTGACTAGTTCAAAGCTTAGCAACTCTCATATAGGAATCCATGATGACCTCAAGTCAAAGGGCATTGTAACATGGTTGTACATGAGAAAAGCTTATGACTTGATCCATGTAGCTTTCTTATAATGGGTTGGTCTAGTACCTTATACTCTTACAAGTGCCTAAGACGTTGATGCATATCTCCATATCTTATCAAAGTCATACTAGTCTTGTTTCATCTCTGCTCCCACATAGACGACCGACTAAGGACATTTTAGGACAATCTTTATGATTTATTCAATGATACAATTATCACAGTTAACATGCAAATAATATGATAACACAATGAAGAAATTCATTAAATAATAATGTTAAAGTATAATGATTGACCCTTAGGGCATAGTTTCCAACATCCTCCCACTTGCACTAAGTACAATCATTAACTTGTCTAATTCCCATTATCCTAACATGATGCTCATACTTTGCCTGTGTAAGAAGCTTGGTAAGAGGATCAATAATATTGTCTTCTCCTACTACTTAGCATATTTTTATATCACCTCTATCATTGATTTTTCTAATGCGATGAAATCGCCTGAGTATATGCTTGGTTCTTTAATGTGACCTTGGCTTCTTGGCTTGTGTAATGGCACCGCTATTGTCACATAACAAATCTATTGGATTTGAGATGGTAGGCACCACCCCTAGTTCAGTAATGAACTTTCTGATCCAAACGGCTTCCTTAGCTACACCAATTGCTATTATATACTCAGCTTTTGTTCCATAATCTGCTACAGTGCTTTGTTTGGAGCTCTTCCAGCTTACTGCTCCACCAATAAGGAGGAATATGTATCCAGATTATGATTTAAGGTCATCTTGGTTAGTTTGAAAACATGCGTCTGTGTAACCAATTACACAGAGCTCATCATCCAATCCACCATAGACCAAAAATAAGTCCTTAGTCCTTCTTAAGTACTTTAGGATATTCTTGACGGCAGTCCAATAACCCTCACCAGGATCTTGTTGATATCTACTGGTCATACTTAAGGCAAATGAGACATCTAGTCGAGCACATAACATGGCACACATGATAGATCCAATGGCCGAGGCATATGGAACCTTACTCATGTGATCTCGCTGATTATGTGTACTAGGACATAGATCCTTGCTAAGATAGATGCCATGAGACATGAGGATGTAACATTTTTTTTGAATCCTACATACTAAGCCTATGCAGTATCTTGTCTATGTATGTGCTCTAACTTAAGCCTATTTTTCTTTTAGATCTATCTCTATAGATCTTAATCCCTAGGATGTATGTGGTTTCACCTAAGTCATTCATTGAGAAAGACTTTCCTAACGAAGTCTTGACACTCTGCAAGGTAGGAATGTCGTTCCCAATGAGTAGGATGTCATCCACATAAAGCACTAGAAATACAACTATACTCCCACTAAACTTCTTGTAAACACAAGGTTCATCAATGTTTTGAATGAATCCAAACTCTTTGACCACTTTATCAAAACAATGATTCCAGCTTTGGGATACTTGCTTTAATCTATAAATGGATCTTTGAAGCTTGTAAACTTTACTAGAGTCTTCTGGATGAATCAAACTGATCTTCCACCATATTTTTGGGGCCATGCCCTAGAGACAACTGTATTCACACTAAATCCTGTTCCATATAAGGCAATTGAAAGGACACCATATGAGTTATGGACTAAAAAGAAACCTAGTTTATCTTTCTCAAAATTTAGGGATGTGAGGTATATATTAAGAAACAATCCTAAGATAAATTAGCACCCAGATCCTCAAAGTGCCTTTTCGTGGGGTATGTTAAGGAAATGAAGGGATACTATGTTTACAATCTGACCGATAACAAAGTGTCTATTATTTGAAACGATATGTTTCTAAAAAGGAAGTTTTTCTCTAAAAGAACCAGTGGGAGCAAGGTATATCTTGAAGAAGTTTGAGAGTCACAAGATAGCATAGAACCATAAATGGAAAACAGAAAAGACTCACAGAAAGTTGCTGAGCCACCTCAAGTAATACAAGGTCCATGTAAATCGATAGGACACGATATCAGCATCAGAGATATGGATTTCTGATTAATGAAAGTGGTGATGTGTTGCTCAGTGAGAAAAATGAGCTAACTACCTATTGAGAAGCCATAGTGGGACTAAACTCTGAGAAATGGCTAAATGCTTTGAAGTCTGAAATGCAATCCAAATAGGACAATCTGGTATAGACCTTAGTCGATCCAACTGACAGTGTAAAAACCATAAGGTGCAAATGGGTTTTCAAGGAGAAAACTAACTTGTAAGGTAATATAAATGTCTTTAAGGCACAACTGGTAGTAAAAGGATTCACTCAAACTCATGGTGTATACTATAATGAAAAATTTTCCCCAATTGTAATGGCCAAATCAATCAGAATCCTTCTTGCCATTATAGTATATTATGAATATGAAATATGGTAGATGGACATCAAAACAACCTTCTTTAATGGAAAACTGCTTGAAGATGTGTACATGACACAACTTGAAGGCTTTGTGTGTCTAGAAAACTTTGGTACAATGTGAAAGCTTCAAAGATCTATTTATGGATTGAAGTAAGCATACCAGAGCCAGAATCATCATTTTGATGAAGTAGTTGAAGAGTTTGCATTCATTCACAACATCGATGCACCTTGTGTTTACAAAAAGGTGAGTGGGAGCATAGTTGTATTTCTAGTGCTTTATATAGATGACATCCTACTCATTGGGAATGACATTCTTACCTTGTAGAGTATCAAGACTTGGTTAGGAAAGTTTTTCTCGATGAAAGACTTAGGTGAAACTAACTACTTCCTAGGGATTAACATCTATAGAGATAGATCCAAGAGACTAATAGGCCTAAGTCAGAGCACATACATAGACAAGTTACTGCATAGGTTTAGTATGCAGGATTCAAAAAGGGGTTACATGCGCATGTCTCATGACATCCATCTTAGCAAGGATCTGTGTCCTAGTACATCTGACTAGCGAGATCACAAAAGCAAGGTTCTATATTCCTCAGCCATTGGATCCATCATGTATGTATGTTATGTTTTCGATTGGATGTCTCATTTGCCTTAAGTATGACAAGTAGATATCAATAAGATCCTAGTGAGGGTTATTGAACCACTGTCAAGAATATCCTAAGTACTTAAGAAGAACTAAGGACTTATTCTTGGTATATGGTGGAGTAGATGATGAGCTCTGTGTAACTGGTTACACATATACATGTTTCTAAACTAACCAAGATGACCTTAAATCATAATCTGGATACATACTGCTCCTAAATAGTGGATAAAGCATAATGATTGTCCTAAATGTCCATGTTCGGTCATCTATACTGGAGCAAAGATAAAATAAGACCAGTATGACTTTGAAGAGGATAGAAATACAAATCAAAGTCCTAGGTACTTGTAAGAGTATAAGGTGCTGGAACGACCTGCTATGAGAAAGCTGCATAGATCAAGTCATAAGCTTGTCTCATGCATAACCACGTCATGATGCCTTTTGACCTAAGATCATCAGGGAATCCTACATGAGAGTCACTCAGCTTTGACCTAGCCAAAAGTCACCTTTGACCTGGTGATGATAAAAGCTATGTTGGGGCTTGGTGGTTTTCATAAAGAAGAATGTGAATGGTCAAGATGGAATTTATCTCTCATATTAGTAGAGAGATATTACTGGGCCCCTCGATGAGTTAGTCTGAGAAATGTACTGCGATTATATGATGTAAAGGAGTTTCCATCTCTATAGTCAAAATATTCAAGGATTAAGAAAGTAATGATCAAGAATAGGAGGATGACATTCTCTATGCCTCATCCTTGATTCAAATATCGTGTGACAAAAGGGATGCGATATGGTTGTATGACAGGTTGCATCGGTTTATCGATCCTCATATGAATTGGGTAGTCAAAATGTCTTACTAGAGGTCGCTTGTTACTTGTGGATTAGTATAGTCATTGGCCTACTACCAACTTCATATGAGCCTAAATACCCCAACATGAGCTATAATGTACAGATTCATTCAATCTAATATATGTCAAGATTTAATGAATGTAATGGTTAATATAGGTGGACGAAAATATATATACATATTCAAAAAAAGAAAATTATAATATTATATATACATATATGTATTTTTGAAATATATATATGTATATATATTATAATGCTAATATTATTATATTATGTTAGTTTTAAATTTAGTTTTATCTGATAAATTAAATTGAATAACTAACATGACAAGGATATAATATCTAGGATTTAATTTATAAAGATAAATTAAACTATTTCCATCAGCTTTTTATTCAGATTAAATAAGCAGTTTAAATTAAAACTATTGAAAGAATTTTAATTAAAATATATTTATTTAATTTGCTTATCAAAAGACAATTAAGTGTTAATGGATATGATATGTGTAACACCCCAAGTTTTACTCACCAATATGCCTCTTAATTATTTAAGGCATGTAATGAAATATAATGGTGAATATTGACCCACCTTGAATAGCCTCCGGCTATAAATTTTGGATCATAGGAATTAAACACTGAAAATTGGAATGTTAATAGTGCTGCCAGAGTAATTTCCGACGAGGCAATGAGATTGTTATGTGATTTTGAATAATCAAATGATGTTCAAAAACTATGAAATTTTACAGGATGAAAGTATACATCCTAGGCTTTAATTTGATAGATGGGTAATTTTTGGATTTATATACTAAGAGATATGATTTTTTAAAGTTAGACCCTATTTCTAGAACCAAATCTGGAACAGGTAAGGTTTAATGAATTTCTAGGAATTATGAGTTTGTTGTTGGTTAAAGGCTATATTTTTCCATGAAACTAGACTCAATAAGGGTTTTATAGCCTTTGGAATCACTCCAATTCGATGTCTACAAATAAAGTCATGATTTTTCAAATTTTGGTTAGAAAATTTGCCAAGGTTTCCAACTATTACGAATTTGGGAAAAAATGTAATGGAAATTGTGTAAATTATGGGATTAAGTAAAAGCCCATATTTTTCCTTTATTGGTGGATTATAAAAATGCCAAGTGTCATTATCTTAAGGCAAGGGAATTGAATAATATTGGTTAAAGTTGAGCACATGCTTAATTAGATTAAAATAATATTCCTTGTACATGTAGTTAAGACAAATGGATGAAGCCCAATTTGGTGGTAAAAGGGGGACTCGTGGCATCTTTTATGGGCCAACTAAAGGGAAGGAATTGGTTCAATCTTAATGGAAAGATTATGACACCAATTAGTAATAGATAAGCCCAAACTACAAATTGTGTCATAAATCCTATTTTATGGGCCAACTAAAGGGAAGGAATTGATTCATCTTTCTCTTCCCTCATTTCCATCTCAACAATAATAGAGAGAGAGAGAGAGAGAGAGAGAGAAGTGCTTTGGAGTCTTAAAGAGGAGGAGCAAAACCTAAGGTAAACTTTGTCATTCCAAGTGTTTAAGCTTCCAAACTTGTGTAATCTCTGCTCTAACCTCTTGATCTTCATGGAAAACATCATGTAGCAAGTAAAATCTCAAGGTTCAGACAGAGAGAGAGAGGACAATTTTAGAGAGAGGAAGTCCAAGAATCAAAGGTAAGCTCAAGAACCTCAAATCTTTGTGTATATTGTTATGTTATTCTGGTTCTTGGCTTCGGTTTATGGTTGGATTGTTGATTTTGTAAATTTGAAAAGTGGAAACCCTAAGGGGTTATGCTGCCTTAATTTCCTCAAATCATGTCTAGTATGTGTTCAAATGATTTAACAAGTGGTTAGGAGTGAAAAGGAGTAAGCTTTTGGTATTGAAACTCAAAAACACAATTTCCCTTTTTCTTGACTAAAGTTTTGGCTAGCATGAGTTAGAGGGGTTAGGGCTAGAATTTCATTAACCTGATAGTTCCAATATGTTCAAGAGGAAAAATTGTGTAGGGTTGATGTTGATCACTTTGTGAGATAAGCTCTAGAAAGTGAAATTACAAGAAAACCCCCTAAAACCCTAAATAGGGGCTGTCAAGGGCATAACTATTATTTAACAGTGATTTTGTGAAAACCGAGGTCAAAAATGGATTCTACATGCAAAACTGTAAAGGAATAGCTTGAGTCAAAATTTTTGAAAAAGTACAGTCGGACCAAGTATAATGGGACTTAGACTGGGTTCTTCAGGACATTTTAGTAACTTTTCAGTTTTGGACTAATATAATAAGAGAACAAATTGGAAGAGTCTAAAGTAATGCATGAATGGATATTATCCTAATTCTTGTAAACTTGAAATTTTAGGACCAGACCGTTGAGCCCGAGCCGGACCGAATTAAGAACTTAATTAGACATAAGGTAGTAACTCTATCTCTCATATACTATGTGAATGTTGATATGTTGTATGTTGCTATGTTATGTTATATGAACACAGTGCCTATGAGTACACCGGATTATAGTACCTACAGGTACACTGAATTATAATGCCTATAAGCACACCTAATCATGCCCAGTATGTGGTCTTGATCCCAGCTGCGGTACATGGACAAGTAAGAGATCCAAATAGTCATTTAGCCCTAAGTAATGTGCACACACATGAAACAGTATGGATTTTCATTTTATACTATATGGTGCATTGTATATCTAATTATCACATTTTATATGATTGATTGTATGTTACTACTGAGATCAGTTTGAATCTCACCCTTTTTTCAAATTTAAAATCTTCCAGAGAATCTAGCGGCTCTAAGGGCAAAATAGTATATGCCAGCAATTAAGATGTCCAGGTCAAGAGAACGGAGTTGTTGGTTATGTTAGTTTATTTTAATATTTTGGACAGAATTTATATATATTATCAAACCCTATGGGAAGTCTTCTATATGTAAACAAGTACTTAATGTCAGTATGTTTCCTCTATTTCTATATGCCTTACATTACTCTATGCTTATTACTTTGTGTATATCAAAATGCTAAGGTGTTTGACATTTTTGGTATCAAAGCTTAAAGCGGTCTGGCATTATCAGAATAGTATACTGATATGGTCTTGTTTATAGGTTGGTGCCAATGATGAGTGGAGAACAGTTGCAGTGAGATAAGTAGCCACCGTCAGTGAACCAAGTACTCCTGGTCAAAGTATTTTTGAGGAGCAGTAGTTTGTTGAGACAATGACACGTAAGGAGCAGGTTTAGGTTTGAACTGTGTGTATAGGCCTCAGCCAAGACCTAAACTAGTACCTCGAGAAGGGATGGGAGACTTAGAAAAATAACAGACCGATGAATCAGAATCAAATTTGGTTTGCTGCCTGTTCCACAGCTAGAACTATGCATGTATTACACGACTTACGACCAAATCAAGACTTATGGGATTATGTGAAAGGCATATATCTCCAGGCCTTTGATGAAAGGGACACCCCTGCGGCCCAATATATTGTATACCTAGAAGAGATAGACATATTACATACAGGGCAGAGCTACATTGAGTTGAATATTCTGGATAATGTGTGGATTCACACTACATTATATTTCTCTCTGAATATAGCATTTTGGGCCAGGAAGAAGAATGATATAGTCGAGCGGGGCCCAAATAATAATTTCAATGAATTCATGGAGCACATTACTGACCTGGTACAGTGTTACATGTATAGAGAGTGATGCGGGGCCCATTCATTATCTTTTGGATGACTGGGGTAGCTAGCACATCTTTTGTGGCAAAGGCAGTCACAGGGAACCGACGGACGGAAGATGATAGAGCCGGTGTTTATATTTTGGATGGGTACATAGAAAGTTAAGCGTTCTTAACCTAGGGCAATCCTAGGATGGGTGACCCCCTAGGAAGCTATATGTCAAATATGTATGTGGTGTAAAAAGGACAAACATGTGATGTACAGTAGTTTGTCGGTTATATGATGCCTCTATTTTTCCTTAACTATTATAAATATATGTTGTATTATATATATGACCTATCTATGTACCTAAATTTTAAGAAATAAAAAAATGCCCTTATGATTCTAGTATTCATATGAAATTTAATTCTTCTTTATTCTAATTTAGTGAGGTACCAAGATGATACGTACAAGAAAAAGGAACTCATAACCCAAATTAGGAGGATAGCCTTAACTTTATGCAACAAATTCTGGGTAGGATGGCATAGCAACAAACCATGATGAATGATCTTAAAGATGAACTGCATGTAGTACAACAGAGACAGGAATGGTTAGAACACTCTGAAAGGCAAGAAGGGAAATGTAATCTACTTGAGCAACCTTATCAGGAGCCACCACCCACACTTGTTTATGAATTAAATTTTCTTTGAACATGGGTGAAAAGGTTTGATAAACATCGACCTCCTACTTTTTGAGGGAGATTCGATCCTCTATGAGCAGAAGACTAGTTATCTAGACTGGAGAAAATATTGAAAATCCTGACATCTCTTGATGACATTAAGGTTTACTTAGCCATTTGTAAACTAGAAGGAGATGCGGATAGATGGTGGAAAACCATAGCATTGATTCTACTGGCAAGGAATATTTTGATAACATGGGAATTTTTCCAAGGAAAATTTAATGAAAAATATTTTTCTCGATCGGATAGACTGGAGAAAGAAAAAGAATTCCTAAACATACGTCAGTATGACCAAGAAAGTTTTGAGGAATACCTAGCATATTATATCCAATTGTCACAATATTCTTCATACTTAAGACATTAGAATAATCAGGAGGGGAGCTATGATATATTGGTACAAGGGTTAAAGCTGGAGATGAAAAAGAAATTGGTTTCTAAACATTTTAGAGTGTTTAACGAAGTAGTTGGAAAGTGTCGATTTGCCAAGAATGATTTGTTGAGCTTGCACTCTGGCAGAGGCAATAATTACAGGGAGGTGTCTAGTAGTGGGAGTTCCTCACGAAAACACAAAGATCGGGATGAATTGACTAGAGGGAACAATAAAAGGCATAAGCAAGCTAGAGGCCGCGGAGGTCAGAATTTCTCAAAGGGCAGAAAATGCTAGCAGTGTTACAAGCCATACCATCCTAGTAAAACATGTAGTGGTGCGCCAGGAAGATACAGTCCACATAGATAGGATGTAGCTAGACTAATCTATTACCGATGACGAGAACCAGGGCATTTTGCTAAGGATTGCCCATAAAAGCAATAGCTAGAGGAGCCTAGACCTAGAGCCCAGGGTGAGGTCTATGCAATAATTCAGGTGGAGGCTAGAAAATCCCCTGAAATTATTCAAGGTATGGTTTCTTTTAATGGCAACTATATACAAGTGAGGTATGGTATAGGCTTTAATTATTTATTCATTACATATACTCCCTAGTAATACATGATACTAGATTAAATTTGGAAGCTAGTCCTCTGATAGAATATAAATGTGGATAGATTGGAGAAAATATGGGATATGTCAATGGTCGGTAAATTCCCTAGGTCCTTCCAAAAGATATGAGTGGACGATAGGGATAAATGAGGTGAAATTATTTTATACCCCGATGAAATTAAGGTTTAAAGTTGTGATTGGGAGAATTGTAATTAGAGAATCAAATTCAATAGTTGAATTAACTCATTAAGCATTTGATATGGCCTGAGTTGCTCAAGGTATTAGAATATGACACATGAGATATAGTGATTTTGCCCTATGTTGATCCTAGAGGACCCAATCTGATAATACTAAAGGTTGGGAATAAGCTTGAATTAGATCTAAGTTGAAATAGTGCTTAGGCCGAATGTGAATCAGGTTACACTATAGTTCTATTTCAGGATAAAGATGTGAACCTTGTGAACCTTATGGATGATGTTAAACCTTCAGTAATGCTTTGAGGATATTATCTAAATACCGTGAAGGTTAGAATAGGCACTTTTGATCTTGGATCTTAGCGAACCTATTGGGTATAATTGAGGAAAATGATTTCCAATCTATGTAGTGTCGAGGTTCTATATATCATGATGAACCTAAAAGTTGAGTTAGAGACCCTAGGCTGTAAAATCCTATAAGCTAGTGATATTGTAATGGACCAGTGTGTCCAGTGGCCCTATGACCTAGTAGACCAGTATGTCATTAGGCTGGCAAATATATTCAACATTATGTTGGGCTAGTGATGATCAATGGAATCCAAGAACAAGATTCTTACAGACATGAAGTCTTGCAGAAATGGATTAGTGAAGGTCGCAAACTAATAGTCTAGCATAAGGAAAGATTTTGATCATATAATGATTGCTTAGCAAGAATGATTGAGAATTAAATCTCTATTTGTTTAAAGGGTAGTTGGGAATTATGGTTTGATGGTCTAGAAGGCTAACAAATTCTCTAGAATTTTTTAGAGGATATGAATGGGCTACCTTGGAAAAGGAAGTGGAACTTGTAAGTATGTATAGATTCCCATATAAATATATTGTGCCTATACCCACAGGTGTCAAGGTTGCCACAACTAATATATGTATGAGTCGTATAGTGAATGCCGAGGGACATGAATCACTAGTGAACTTGATTGTCTACCATTGCATGGCTACATGGCTTAGTAGTAATCCTTAAAATTGGTTTGCTAATGTCATATTGGAGAACTCACAGGGTATAATAAAATGTGAACATCAATTACAAATGGTATTGAACACATTAAGGAAAAAACAACTCTATTCCAAGTTGAGTAAATGCGAGTTTTGGCTTTCAGAGGCAATATTTTTGGGCCACGTAGTCTTATAGCAAGGGATCCTGATAGACCCTGGTAAAGTGGAAGCAATATTGAACTAAGAAAGCCAGAACTGTAGTTGTACACCGTTTTGAGTCTTGTTGATTATTATGAGGGGTCTATACTGAATTTCCCCAAAAAAACGCAACATTATACGTGGGATGTTGATTATGAGAGGAGCTTCGGAGAGATGAGATAGAAATTTATTATAACACTAACACTGAGAATCCCAGATACGAGTAGACATGGATTGGGATGTGAATTGATGTGAGTCGAGTAGGGCATATGTATCTTGTTAGCTGAAGCTTCATGAATTAAACTATCTCACCCATGATCTTAAGTTGGTGGTAATGGTGTTTGTATTGAATCTAGAGACATTATTTCTATGGTGTAACCATAGAGTTATATTGTGACTGCAAATGCTTGAAATATTTGTATATTCAAAAAGAGTTGAATATGATGCAATATAGGTAGATAGAGTTGTTGAAGGATAATGACCTGGGAAGTAAATATCATCTAAGGTAGGCCAATGCAGTGACAGATGCATTAAGTTGTAAAATAGGGTAGGTTGCGCTCTAGGGATACATGAGTACAAATCGATTAAGCAGAGACTATTGGCGGCTCAAAACAGACAAAAGTGTTATATTGACAAGAGGCGGAAACCTCTAGAGATTAAGGTCGATGACCAGGTGTATAGGCACCTGTGTAAGGTGCCAGTCCTTGGTCGAAAGGCGGGGCATTGAACTAGTTACTGTGTACTACCCCAACATGTGTATAAGGGCTTATGGCTCTAAAAGTGAATGTAATGATTGTTAGACAAACACTTTCGGGGAATAAAATGTGAATTATGACATGAACTAGCAGTAGAAAGTATCCAAACCCAGTATTTAAGTTCAACTATGGTAAAAATGTCTAAAGTGGACTAAAAGTGAAGGGAATGGTGATGGCAAGAAAAAATATAATCAAGTAATACATCGAGTAGCAATCAAACTGAAATTGCCAAATTTAGGGGTAAAACAAGAAAAAAAAGGAAATTATTGGTCAATTAATCAGCAATTTCCTCTCCTTTTGGAAGAAGGAATTGGCAATTAGCTAAAAGAGTAAGAGGTATGGCTAAATGGCTAAGTGATCTAGTAGAGTAACTAAATAGTTACATGCTTTTGGAGAAGTCATAGGATGATGACACTTGGCATCACATGGACTAAGCAATGAAACTTTGAAAAGTCAAATAATTAATCTCAAACTCTCACTCTTTCTCTCTTCTCAATTTTGGCTAAGAGCATGGGAGGGTTGAAGATAGGATCATTTAACACATCTAACTCTCGCTCTTAAGCTCTCAAGGTTGTCTAGCACAAGGAGGAAGAAAGATAAAGAAGTTCAAGGCAAGGTGAGTTCTTCCTATTGAATTTTCACCTCATAGATGACCTCTATTGCTCAAAACTTCTTCCCAAATCTTGTTCCTCTTGATGAAAGCTTCAATCCTATGATTTTATATTTTCAAAAGGTGGTATTTTGTGTACTCAAGAAAAACTAGAGTTTGGAGAATCAAAAAACAACTTAGAGAAGGTGGCAGAGGTGGCAAAAGCAACCCTTTAATATATAAATTGTGGTCATTGGTTGAAAACTTTGGCTTATGTAATTTTGGCCTATTTATGTGTATATTAGGGTTTTTAGAGGGTCATGATGTTTTGATGGTATTAATGGTGTCTTGGTGTGTTTTGGACCATTGGAGTCATAAGTTGAAAAAGTGGAAGTTTTGTCAACAAAAACTCTATGATGGGCAGCTAGTTTGCATGGTCATTTTAATTGAGTAAATGGTGTCTAAAAATTCTGAAACTTTCCACTTGAATAAAGGATGTGACAGGCTTTAAAATGACATAAAATGGGTGTCATTTGGATATGTGTGCTGAAAGTTATGCATTTCCAAAGTGAGGTTGAAATTGGAGTCTATTCTAGAACAATATGTAAATTCGTGGACTTCTACATTTTTGTGGTTGTATATGGCAATGGTTCGTATCTTTACTGTATATGGACTTAAGAAGCTTCAAGTAGGACTTGAAATCACTCTATTTAAATTTTTGTAGATTTAGTTATGCTTTTTTTATAATTTCATCCAAAAAACAGGAATTTTCTTGGCCGTGGCCAAAATGTTCTTGGTCGCTGCCCAAAAGCTTCTAATCTGTTTTTGGCCAAAGCCTAAGGTTTTTAGCCGCTGCCAAAATGTTTATAACCATTTCTTTGCCATGGCCAGAGCATTCCTTGGCCACGACCAACCCCTAATTTCAGCACCTTACATTTTTGAACGATAGTAACGAGTCTAGCTCTTCCTAATCATTTTAGGCATTTGTTTGAGATTTTAATAACAACTTAAATGATAACCAACACAAGTACTTTGAGTTGTTAAAAAATGGGAATAAGTAATAACCCATTGTCCTTGAATTCTAATTATAGCATTTGATATCAGCCCTAAGTACAAGAGATTAGTGCAAGAACAAGACTTGAAAGAACAAGGTAGTGACTCTTTCTCTTATATCATGTATAATGCTTTATATGTAATATCATCTATTGTTAAGCATTCCATGAATGTTAAGAATCATGACGAATGTCATGAATTGTTATGAATGTCATGAATGTTAGGAATTATGATGAATGTTATGAATGTCATGCATATGAATATTGCTGTGAATACTGCTGTGAATTCTATTATGTGATGATTTCTTACATGCTTTGTGAAATTATATGTCATATGAGTGAAATGTTACTATTGAGATTCATATGAATCTCACTCTTTCCAATGATAAACCTACAGCTAGGGCAAGCAGATCAAAGGACAAGTAGGTGACAAAGGTCGGCTAAAGAACCGATGGAAGAATAAGATTTCTGTTTCCTAGTTGTCAAACTTTTGAAGAAGTTGTATATGAAGTAAATATTGTTCAATATAGTAAAGGTGGTGGGCGTACTTATTATAGACTTGTGTAGTTGTATGTAATTCTCGTTACAGGAACTAAGACTAGCGATCATGCCCTATAAACCCTTTTAGACCATGAATATAACCCAGAAGTCTGTCATAAAATTTTGTTAAATACTCTGATATTAATGAATGGAATAGAATCGAACAAGCCAAATAGATTCGAGAAGTGGAAGTGAGACCTTATTAAATAGGTTTTGAAAATTTTTTGAAAACTGACTTTTTCACAGGACCAAATCTTGTCTTGAAGTTGGGACCTCTAATGAGTTGAAATTCATTCCCTGGTCTCCAATTTAACTTTATAACATGCTTTCAAACTATGTTCAAGGTGTTTAAGGAAGGGGGTTACTTTTTTGTTATCAGAACAAAGTTCCTGGCAAGGGTAGGTTGTTGCTAGGGTAGTTGCATGCGTTCTCTCTTTTAGTTGATGATTATTAATTCATGATTGTTTGTGTATACACATATATGTTCCTATTATTTGTTGGTACATGAGTTTTAAGGAATGTGTATACATTCAATGCTATATTGATGTTGCGAATCATTTTAGATAGTGAAAAGAAACAATTGTTTAACCAAAGGTTAGACATGTGGAGCCAGAGGTGATAGAGCTCAATATTTATATATTTTTATTAATTAATCTTAGGCTTTTATGGGACTTAATTAAATATTTTGGGCATATCAAGTGTTAATGAGATTTTAGTGAAAGAATAATTTGGGAATTATAGTAGTTAAATTGTTATATTTTTAATTAATATTTGTTATTCCCATTATTCTTTAATTGAGAGCAAAAGATATTACCTTTGTGAATATAATTTTGTAGGTGATGACATGACACAACTTACTTATTTAACCTAGAGATAATTGTAAAGATAGGAGGTGGCCCTATTTTTGGTCTGAATTAAAAAGCATTGGAAAAAGAGAGTTGGACCAAAATTGATCAATTGAAGAGAAGAGGAGACGCTGGACTGATTATTGAAAGCAAGGCTATGTAGAGGGAATAAAAGAAATGAATTGAACAGAAAGGGAGATGGACCGAGAGATTATAGAATTGACGTGAACATGGGCTGGACCAATGGGAGTAAATGAAGAAAAAGAAACAAGCTAATGTGAAAAGGAGGTGGAACAAATTAAAAGGCCAAAGAAAAAGAGGCTGGACTGATAGAATAAAGAGGAGGAGAGGCGGCTGTGCAGATTATATAGATTTAGCCGAAATGGTTGAATAAGAAGGAAGGGAGTTGGACCGAAATGAATAAAGAAAAGCAATTGAGATGGGCTGACCGAAAGTGTGAAATAAAACAAGAGGTCTCAGCTGGGTGTGAAAGGAAGAAGCATTAAAGAGAAATGAAACAAGGGTTTGGTGAAGGGAATAAAAGAACAGGAGACAACCGAATTGAAGGAAGAGCAGCCAAAACTTTTGACTGAGATGTAGATTTGTGTTAGAATCGGTAGGCACAGCGGAAGAATTTTAAAAATTTTCACCAATCCTAATTGAGGATCTATCAATGGCGTTTAAACCAAGTTGGAAGGATTTATACCTTTTGATGATTCAGAGTTTTCACGATCTCTAGGAGCCAACACGTCAGGTCCGCTCCCTCTACCGGTATCCACACGAATGCTCTCCAACCGAGACTACGTGCTAGCGCCTCTAATGTCTCCTAGGGTTTCACTTGCGGCTCTCAATTCTCATGTGCGTATGAATATATCTGCTCTATCAAGTTTATAACCTATGAAGGCTATTTTCAAATTTCAAAATTAATCATCATTAATTTCGAAATTAATTAACAATTAATTATCTTGATGAGTTAATTAAATAAATTTAGTTTAAATTAAATCTGTCCAACAGTTTTAATTTAACCTATTTATTTAATCCAAATAAAGAGCCATTAGATTTAATTTATCTTCATAAATTAAATCTGAGATACTATATCTCTATCATGTTAGTTATTAAATTTAATATATCTTAATAAATTAAATTTAAAACTAACAAAATATAATAATATCATATAATATATATATACATACATATATATATATATAAGATATATATTTCTAAAAGGTATATATCTATATAATATTATTAATGAATTTTATATTATATATATATATATATAAATATAAAATTCGTCCACCCTAAATTAAACATTATTTTGTGTTGGGCCATTCTTGTGTGCGACCCTGTAGGCCCATATGAAGTTGGCAGTGGGCCAATAACTATACTAACCCAAAAGTCGCAAGCGGCCTCTAGCAAGACATTATGACTACCCAATTCATATGAGGATCGTTATCACGATGCAACCTGTCATACAACCATGTCACGTCCCTTTTGTCACACGATATATCGATCAAGGATAAGGCATGGATAATGTCATCCTCTTGTTCCTGACCATTACTTTCTTGATTCCTGAGTAGCCTGATAACAGAGATAGAAACTCGCTTTCATCATAGTATGGCCATACATTTCTCAGAGTGTAGTAATATCTCTCTACTAATGTGAGGGACAAATTCCATCTTGATTATTCATATTCCTCTGCATGAAAAACCACCAAGCCCGATCATAGCCTTTATCATCACCAGGTCAAAAGTGACTTTTGACTAGTTCAAAGCTTAGCAACTTTCATGTAGGAATCCATGATGACCTCAGGTCTAAGGGTATTGTGACGTGGTTATACATGAGAAAATCTTATGACTTGATCCATGTAGCTTTCTCATAGTGGATCGGTCCAGCACCTTGTACTCTTACAAGTGCCTAAGACTTTGATTCATATCTCCATATCTTATCAAAGTCATACTGATCTTGTTTCATCTCTACTCCCGCATAGATAACCGACCGGGACATTTTAGGACAATCTTTATGAATTAACCATGGATACAATTATCACAGTTAACATGCAAATAATATGATAACAGAATGGAGAAATTTCATTAAAATAATAATGTTCAAAGTACAATGATTGGCCCTTAGGGCACAATTTCCAACATCCTCCCACTTGCCCTGGTGCAATCATTAATTTGCCTAATTCCCATTGCCCTAACATGACGTTTATGCTTTGCCTGTGCAAGTGGCTTAGTAAGAGGATCTGCAACATTATCTTCTCCTGCTACTTTGCATATCTTTATATAACCTCTATCATTGATTTCTCTAATAAGATAAAATCGCCTGAGTATCTGCTTGGTCCTTTGATGTGACCTAGGCTCCTTAGCATGTGCAATAGCACCGCTATTGTCATAGAATAAATCTATTAGATTTGAGATGGTAGGAACCACGCCTAGTTCAGTAATGAACTTTCTGATCCAAATGGCTTCTTTAGCTGCATCTGATGCTGCTATATACTCAGCTTCTATTGTAGAACCTGCTATAGTGATTTGCTTGGAGCTCTTCCAGCTTACTGCTCTACCATTTAGGAGGAATACATATCCGGATTGCGATTTAAGGTCGTCTTGGTCAGTTTGGAAACTTGCATCTGTGTAACTGATTACGCAGAGCTCATCATCCAACCCACCATAGACCAAAAATAAGTTCTTAGTCCTTCTTAAGTACTTTAGGATATTCTTGACGGCAGTCCAATGACCCTCACCAGGATCTTGTTGGTATCTGCTGGTCATACTTAAGGCAAACGAGACATCCGGTCGAGTACATAACATAGCATACACAATGGATCCAATGGCCGAGGCATATGGCACCTTACTCATACGATCTCGCTGATCAGGTGTACTAGGACACATATCCTTGCTAAGATGGATGCCATGAGACATGGGCATGTAACCCCTTTTTGAATCATGCATACTGAACCTATGCAATATCTTGTCTATGTATGTGCTCTGACTTAGGCCTATTAGTCTTTTGGATCTATCCCTATAGATCTTAATCCCTAAGATATAAGTGGCTTCACCTAAGTCTTTCATTGAAAAAGACTTTCCTAACCAAGACTTGACACTCTGCAAGGTAGGAATATCATTCCCAATGAGTAGGATGTCATCTACATAAAGCACTAGAAATACAACTATGCTCCCACTAACCTTCTTGTAAACACAAGGTTCATCGATGTTTTGAATGAATCCAAACTCTTTGACTACTTCATCAAAACGATGATTCCATCTCCGAGATGCTTGCTTCAATCCATAAATGGATCTTTGAAGCTTGCAAATTTTACCAGAGTCCTCTGGACGCACAAAACCTTCAGGTTGTGTCATGTACACATTCTCAAGCAGCTTTCCATTAAGGAAGGCTATTTTGACATCCATCTGCCATATTTTATAGTCATAATATGCTGCAATGGCAAGAAGGATTCTGATTGATTTGGCCATTGCAACTGGGGAAAAGGTTTCATCATAGTCTACACCATGAGTTTGAGTGAATCCTTTTGCAACCAGTCGTGCCTTAAAGACATTTACATTTCCATCCATGTCAGTTTTCTCCTTGAAAACCCATTTGCACCCAATGGTTTTTACACCTTCAGGTGGATCGACTAAGGTCCATACCTGATTGTCGTATATGGATTGCATTTCAGACTTCATGGCATTTAGCCATTTCTCAGAGTTTGGTCCTACTATGGCTTCTTGATAGGTGGTGGGCTCATTTTGCTCAATGAGCAACACATCATGGCCTTCAGTAATCAGAAATCCATATCTCTGAGGCTGATGCTCTGTCCTATCAGATCTTCGTGGACCTTGTGTTACTTGAGGAGGCTCAACAACTTGTTGTGAGTCTTCTCTAATTTCCATCTGTGGTTCTGTACCATCTTGTGGCTCTCGAATTTCTTCGAGATGTACGTCGCTCCCACTGGTTGTTTAGAGACAAACTCTCTTTCTAGAAACTTGCCATTTCGAATAACAAACACTTTGTTATCGGTGGGATTGTACACATAATATCCTTTAGTTTCTTTAGGATACCCCACGAAAAGGCACTTTGTGGATTTGGGCGCTAATTTATCAGAGGCTTGTTGCTTAACATATATCTCACATCCCCAGATCTTGAGAAAAGATAAACTTGGTTTCTTTCCAGTCCATATCTCATATGGTGTCTTTTCAATTGCCTTAGATGGATCACGATTTAGTGTGAACGCAGCTGTCTCTAGGGCATGTCCCCAAAAGGACGGTGGAATATCTATTTGACTCATCATAGATCGAACCATATCTAATAGTGTTCGATTCCTCCGTTCATAAATGCTATTCCATTGTGATGTTCCTGGAGCAGTCAATTGTGAGATTATCCCACAACTCCTAAGATGGTCAATAAATTCTTGGCTCAAATATTCACCACCTTGATCAGATCGAAGTGCTTTAATTGTTTTACCAAGTTGGTTTTGTACTTCATTTTGGAATATTTTAAACATTTCAAAAGATTCAGATTTATGTTTCATTAGATAGATATAGCCATATCTACTAAAGTCATCTATAAATGTAATGAAGTAGACATAACCTCCTCTGACAGCTATATTTAATGGTCCACATACATTTGTATGTATGAGGCTCAATAATTCAGTAGCCCTCTCACTGTGCCCAGTAAAAGGTGCCTTAGTCATCTTTCCTAATAAGTAAGATTTGCATGTATCATATGATTCAAAATCAAATGAGTTTAGAAATCCATCTTGATGGAGTTTAGAAATGTGTTTCTCATTTATGTGGCCTAGATGACAATGCCATAGGTAGGTCGGATTCAAATCGTTTTATTTTATCCTCTTAGTAGTTACGTTATAGATAATCCCATTATTAGGATGTTCCAAATTTAATATATAATGACCAACATGCAAATCACCATCAGTATAGAAAATGTCATTATGATAAATAAAACATTTACCATTCATAGTAATGGAAGTATAACCTTCCTTATCCAAATAAGAAAGAGAAACAATGTTACTACTCAAAGCAGGAACATAATAGCAATTGTTCAAAACTAACAAAAAGCCCACTAGGCAGAACTAATTCATAAGTGCCTACGGCTAAAGCAGCAACTCTTGCTCTGTTTCCATCTCGTAGGTCGACCTCGCCCTTCTTCAGCTTTCGACTATCTTTTAGACCCTGCACATTTGTACAAATGTGAGAACCACATGCAGTATCTAATACCCATGTAGAGGAAGTAGAAAAATGAATGTCTATAACATAAATACCTGAAGTGATAGCCCCGCTATCCTTCTTGTTCTTTTTCAGATGTTCCAGGTAGAGTTTGCAATTCCTCTTCCAATGACCGGGTTCATTGCAGAAGTAGCAGACTCCTTCCTTTGGAGGCTTTGCCTTCTTAGGTGCAGGCTTGGTTTTGGGCTTGTTTGACTCTTTGGTCTTACCACCTGAGCTATTACCCTTCCATTTGCCCTTCCCTTTCCTTTTCATACCCTTTCCTTTTTGAACCATCAAAACTATGCTAGGCTTTTTCTTAATGCTTTGCTCAGCAGTTTTGAACATCCCATGCAGCTCAGAAATTGATTTTTCCATGCTGTTCATGTTGTAATTCATAACAAACTGGTCATAACTCTCTGGGAGTGAGTTGAGGATCAAATCCGTAGCTAACTCCTGGCTCATGGGAAATCCAAGCCTCTCAAGGTGATCAATATAGCCTTTCATCTTTAACACATGAGTACTAACTGATGCACCTTCAACCATTTTGCAGGAATGTAAGGCCTTTGTGGTCTCATACCTTTCTTGCCTTGCCTGTTACTGGAACATTTCCTTGAGATGTATAATCATCTCATGAGCCTCCATGAGTTCCAGATCTCTTTAGAGCTCTGGAACCATAGTGGCAAGCATTAGGCAACCTACATCCACAGAGTCATCCTTATGCTTTGTGTAAGCATCTCTCTAAGCTCTTGGAGCATTGGCTGCAGGCTCCTTAGGAATGGGTTGATCTAGGACATAAGCCTTTCTTTCCTGCTTGAGAACAATTCTCAAGTTCCTGAACCAGTCAAGAAATTTTGTCCCATTGAGTATGTACTTCTCAAGGATCGATCGCAACGAAAGTGTAGCAGTATTACTAGTCGACATGATTCTACAATTAAAATATGCAAAGTTAGTTTGTAATCTCCCACTAAATTAACAACCCTTAATATAATAATTAGTAGGCTAAGATCCATATTTGGCTTAAACTTAAGTCCGCTTTGGCAAGACGCTTAAATTCAAGTTATTTAGGTAGGTAACCTATTTACCAATTACATCACATATAACTCTTAGATCTTTATGGGATTTAATCATCATATGATCCGGCATGTTTAACCCCATCTAATGCCTTGAGATTCAAAACTGTTTTGTTAATCTCAATTAAGTCAAAACAATAATGAATATTATAAGCAGCACTATTACTCAAGCTTGTCCCATCAAGATAACTCAAGTGCATCCACTTTGGTGGTTTCCATAATTGAGTGATCTAGGTTTTGACAAGTATTCATTAATTGACGGCATTATGACTTAAGATTTGATTCAGAGGGCTTAATTAATTAGTTTTGTTTATATGGATGCAATCATGGTCATATGTCATATAGATAAATACATATAAATGTAAAAGTAATCATGCAATGATCTTATCAAAAGCATAATTTAAACGTGACACAACATGGCTTACCTAACCTAAAATCCTCCCAAGCCAATGAGAGGACTTCTCTAAATAAAAAAGAAATACATTAAGAGAAACCTCGTTTAAACATTCGAGGGGAGTGAGATGAGAAGAGAATGTACATCGAGAGTATTTAGAGAATGGCACGGCACGCAGGCTGTATTTAAATATTACAACCTTTGTAAAATTCTAAATCCATATTGTTCACCATACCCAAACAAGGATAAATAATAAACCACAATAAGAATTCATACAATATGAAAAGCAATAAATGCCGTGATCAGATTATATTGCGCTACGCAAAGGTGGTCACGGCGGTCCCGCTAGCCGGTTAGTGGGTGGATCAAGGGGGCCACCCTTGCAGGGTTGCAAGTGGCAGCGCCCCTGGAGCTTTTGAAAAAAAAAGGCACATTTCTTTTAAAATAAATATTTGAAATTTTATAAAATTTTAAAATTTCGGACCCAAAAATTCAAAAAATTCGTTTTGTCCAATTCTTAATGGATTTCGGCCCAATTTCAAAAACAACGGCCCATAACGCTTCTGATCCGGATTGTCTACCCCAAAGTTTCGAATCCCTAAATCCGATTAGAGACCCTAACGTGTCTGTATGCCATGTTCTTCACCTATTCGAAACCTAAATGATGCCAGTGGCGAAATTAAAACTTAAACATATCGCATATAATCGAAACAATTTCACCAAATCGCATAAACATACAGCACTATCTAAAAAACGCACATTAACGTTGAACATATTCCTTTTTTATTTAACATATTCGGACGTTTTCTTATGAACACACATATATATCCCATATATATCACATGTATAAGAACATAAACTCAGTTTATGTAATATCCCAAATTGCAATTAAGGGCTAATAACTTCAAAGTGATGTAATTAATGCTAATTAAACACTCTTGAAGTAAATAATGTGAATTATGATGCAAATGTGTTTGATGATGGTTTATTAAGCATTGTGACAATCAGGGGCAAAACGGTAAATTTACCGACCGATTGGACAGTTACCGAAGAGGAAACTCATTGGTAATTGATATCAATGGCTAAGATTGAATAAGCAAAGGAGTGGGATTGTGTGTGCATGTGCTCATGTGAGGGTTTAGAAGGGGGCACAAGATGTTGACACATGTCAACACAAGAACCATGGATTGAGGTCAAAGAGTCAAAATTGCAACTCCTTTCCCTCCTTCATTTTAAGTCGGCCAAGGGCCTAAGTGCACCAAAAAAATTCTGATTCCATCATCATCTTCTCACCTCTCACCTCTCCTCCATTTTCGCCAAGAACAAGCAAGAAAGGGAAAGAAGGAGCTTGAGTTTTAGGTAAGGTCTTGTCCCTAAATGCTCAACTCACCTTTATTAATATTGTTCAAGGGGTTGAGAGCTTTATTCCTATGGTTTCATATTTTTGATTAGTGGAGTTTGAGAACTTGTGGGGATTTGAAAGTTGGTGAATCAAAGAAATAGCTTTGGAAAGAAGTTGTAATGAGTATGTGATACCTTTTGGTATAATTGTTGTGGGCATTGGTTTGGTTTTGGGAATTTTGAATTTTTGCCCTGATTTTTGGTCTAATTTGAATGCTTGAATTGGTTAGTGTGTGGTAGAGAATGTGGTGTTAAATTGTGTCTTTGAGCCATGGGAGTTGATTTGGAATTTTGGGATGGAATGGATTGCAATGTGTGTGTTGATTGGAGATGTTAAGGTGATGTGTGGTGATAGTGGTAGAACTTGCCCATGGATAATGAATATGGTCATTTTGATGGCTCCAATGTGTTCCTTGAGCCAAATTGTGTAAGGATAGTATGTGATTTGAAATTAGGGACCATTGGAAGCCAATTGGCAAAATTTGGAAAATCTGGTCAATGTAAGTCTGTTCTGGACAGTCAGATGGTGTGGACGTTTTGACTGGGCAAATGATGTTGAAAAATTATGAAACTTTCCAGTCTTAAATTTCACATCTCAAGCTTCAAAATGGACATAAACTTTGTGTCATTTCGCTTTTTGAGCTGGGAGTTTGAACTGTCCAAAGTTCGGCATCAAAACTGGACCCAGTTTTGGCACAACGTTAGGTTTTTGGTAAATCTGGATTTTTGTGGTGATTTCCAGTAATGGCAAATATTTTTCCTTGAAAGAGGACTTAAATATCTTTCATTTGGATTTGGGATCACCTCATTTTGATTTTTCTAGAATTAGTTATGATTTTTCAAAGTTTCCTTGGCTGCAGCACAAAACTTTCTGGGTGTGTCCTGGCCGCAGCCAGAAATTCTTGGCTGCAGCCAAAATGTTTCTGTGACGTTTTTAGCCATTTTTGGCTGCAGCCAGAGAATTCTTGGCTGCAGCCAGAACCCAATTTTCAGCACTTTGTGAGTTTGCAAAGCAATTTCCAACCTAGAATTCTCGAATCCTTTTAGGTTCTCTTTGAGTTTGTTATAACCATTTAAGGGACTCATATGGAACCTATTCTAAGTGTTTGAAAGTAGGAATTGGGGGTAGGGAATTAATCCACCATTCTTGATTTTGTTTATAGGCTTTGATATTTGCCGCCCTCGTGAGCCAACTACGCCAGCGAACGTCAGAAAGGAACGAGGTAGTAACTTTTCTTTCGTACCATATGTGATGCATTGTATGTGTGTATTATCATTGATTTGTGATAAACTCGTATGCTGCGACATTGTGAATATGTGTAAACACCGTCATACCAATAGTCCCTGAGTAGCTAACAACAGATCGGGCAAGGGTTGTATGCCTTCCCGGCGGAGAAAGGGGATGAGGATGAGGTGTGATATGTGTGATTATGTGAGCCAAAAGGCTATTTGTGGAGGCCGACGGGCCATTTGTGAAAGCCGAATAGCTGTATGGGCTATAAGGCTATATGTATGCACTGCCACGCCAATAGTCCCTGAGTAGCTAACAACGGTTCGGGTTAGGCGGTGTGCCTTCCCGGCGGAGAAAGGGGATGAGGGTGGAGTGTGATTTGTGGTGCTGCTGCTGTATGATGATTTGCTTACATGCTGTGTGCTTATGTGTGGTATAAATGTTTTGTTACTACTGGGATTCTCTTGAATCTCATTCTTTCCTTTAACTAACCTTTCAGACAGGGCGAGTGGCTCTAAGGAGAAGCGTACGACCCGGAGCGGTTAGAATCCTGTAGGGACATTTATTTTGGTTATGTTGGTTAAACCTGTTGGACAGGGTGTCTGTATATTATGTTGGTTGTAAAGAATAGTTGAACGTAGTTGTGTAGTCCCCTATATAGAGGTTGTAAACCCTTTTTGTGTATGAATGGAACCCGGGGGTTGCCGGGATTGCTATTAGATATTCTGATATGAATGAATGTGAATTAACTGCACAGGTGATTATATTCGATAATTGAACTTGAGACCGGAATAGGAAAGAAGTTTTGAAAATTTTATAAAGTCCCTACTTCACAGGGAGTTCTAAATGAGTTTTGAACTATTCGACGGTCTCTAAACCAATTTAATTACGTAATATCGAATTATAATTACGCTATTTAAGGCAGGGGGTTACAGTTTAAATGCACAATTGATCTCGCTCTGATGCCACTGTTAGAATTAGTAGGCACAGCGGAAGAATTTTAAAAATTTTCACTGATCCTAATCAATGATCTATCAACGGCGTTTAAACCAAGTTGGAAGGATTCTTACCTTTTGATGATTTAGAGTTTTCACGATCTCTAGGAGCCAACACGTCAGGTCCACTCCCTCTACCGGTATCCACACGAATGCTCTCCAACCGAGACTGCGTGCTAGCGCCTCTAATGTCTCCGAGGGTTTCACTTGTAACTCTCAATTCTCAAGTGCGTATGAATATATCTGCTCTATCAAGTTTATAACCTATGAAGGCTATTTTCAAATTTCAAAATTAATCATCATTAATTTCGAAATTAATTAACAATTAATTATCTTGATGAGTTAATTAAATAAATTTAGTTTAAATTAAATCTGTCCAACAGTTTTAATTTAACCTATTTATTTAATCCAAATAAAGAGCCATTAGATTTAATTTATCTTCATAAATTAAATCTGAGATACTATATCTCTATCATGTTAGTTATTAAATTTAATATATCTTAATAAATTAAATTTAAAACTAACACAATATAATAATATCATATAATATATATATATATACATACATATGTATATATATAAGATATATATTTCGAAAAGGTATATATCTATATAATATTATTAATGAATTTTATATTATATATATATATATATAAATATAAAATTCGTCCACCCTAAATTAAACATTATCTTGTGTTTGGCCATTCTTGTGTGCGGCCCTATAGGCCCATATGAAGTTGGCAGTGGGCCAATAACTATACTAACCCAAAAGTCGCAAGCGGCCTCTAGCAAGACATTACGACTACCAAATTCATATGAGGATCGTTATCACGATGCAACCTGTCATACAACCATGTTACGTCCCTTTTGTCACACGATATATCGATCAAGGATAAGGCATGGATAATGTCATCCTCTTGTTCCTGACCATTACTTTCTTGATTCCTGAGTAGCCTGATAACAGAGACAGAAACTCCTTTCATCATAGTATGGCCATACATTTCTCAGAGTGCAGTAATATCTCTCTACTAATGTGAGGGACAAATTCCATCTTGATCATTCATATTTCTCTGCATGAAAAACCACCAAGCCCGATCGTAGCCTTTATCATCACTCGGTCAAAAGTGACTTTTGACTAGTTCAAAGCTTAGCAACTCTCATGTAGGAATCCATGATGACCTCAGGTCTAAGGGCATTGTGACATGGTTATACATGAGAAAAGCTTATGACTTGATCCATGTAGCTTTCTCATAGTGGGTCGGTCCAGCACCTTGTACTCTTACAAGTGCCTAAGACTTTGATTCGTATATTCATATCTTATCAAAGTCATACTGATCTTGTTTCATCTCTGCTCCCGCATAGATGACCGACCAAGGACATTTTAGGACAATCTTTATGAATTATCCAAGGATACAATTATCACAGTTAACATGCAAATAATATGATAACAGATAGAGAAATTTCATTAAAATAATAATGTTCAAAGTACAATGATTGGCCCTTAAGGCACAATTTCCAACAATTTGAAGAAAAATGGAGAGGAGGCAGTTGCAAGTGTGAAAAGGGGACCCGCGTGTGAAAAAGGAATGAAACACCGAATGATATAGGAAAGGAGTGGCGTTGTGAATAGCTACAGAATTGTTGTGAAGTGGTACTTGGAGAAGCATAATTTAAAGAGACGTGTGCAGCATTTCCATGGCTAAGTCCTCTTATATTATTCAAGCTTCATCTTCCTCTTCTTCCATGAGTAGCTAAAGTGTAGGTGATTTCCTTGAGTTAGGTAATGGTTTGAGCTTCTAAACTTCAATGGAATTCCTTTAAGCTCTCTTTCTAGTTCATAATTATAGGACTTGGTTAAGTATGTAGTTATGATCTAGATTGTTCTATGCCAAATGATATACTTGGTGGTTGAGCTAGGAGTTGATTAATTATATTAAGCTTTGTAAGATTCATATTAAGAGTAGGTTGAATTGTTTACTTCAACTCAGTTGAGTGGATTTAAATGATTAAACTGAATATTTTGATTTGTTGTAATGGTAATTACAAATTAGAATTGGAAGTTGATTATTCATCTCCTTGAGTCTGAATTATTTGGTGATATTCATTTAATTGTTTCAGTAGAATGAATTAAATGATTATTACAAGTATGGAGCTAGTGGTAGCTTAGTTCCATCCACTACTACAAAAAGGGTGAAAGGTGGCGCACATTTTGTGGCCCTTCTTTAAACAAGTGCCATAACTTCCCTTTTTATTTTTCCCCCTATAATTTTTTTTTTTATTTTGGGCACCAGCTGTGGCACCTAGTAGGTTAGGGGCCACAGTTGGTAAGACCAAGTATGGCACTTGCCTAGGCAGGCACCACACTAGGGGCCACGCCAGCAGCTGTAGCGCCTGTCCCACCAGATGCCACGTTGAAGCTATGGGCCATGTGTGGCGCCTGCCTATGCAAGCGCCACACATGGCCACCTAATACTAGCTGTGGTGTTTGGCATGCCCAGGCGCCATAGCTGATGAGGTAAGAGTGGTGCCTGCCTATTTCATAAAAAAAATTTCAAAGTGGATAGTGTAATCCATCTCCACAAATAGCAATTCTCCCCGCCCCAACCCTTATCTCTTAATTATTTCACTTCCCGCGCAGTGGTCCCGCATCCACCCCCCATTCCTTTTTTTTTTTACTACTACTTCACTTTAATTATTCAACTACTCTCTTCTCCATTAAACTACTTTTCATTTCTCTTCTTCTTAGTGCGTGGATCCGTCACCCCTCCCTCCATTTCCTATCATCTTTACACTAAAAAACACACCCACACGCTCACACGTCTTCATCAGTGAATCTATATCTTTTTTTTTATTTGTTCCAACTGCCATCCCCACTTCCTATCCCTTCCCTTGTCTTTGTATTGTCTTCCACTTTTGGTCCCCACTCCATCCAGTTGGTCCCAACTGCTCAAATTTCCTCCTCCTTCTCACTCAAGATTGCGTCACCAACGGGCAACGTGGTCCCCCACTGCATTGTACTCTGATCAATTAAGCTGTAAGTTGAACGTGCTTCTTTTTTTTTTTTCAGGTTGTTCTGCTTATTTTTGTTATCACATGCACATGTATATATATATATGTTGATTATATTCTATGATGTGCTTTTTTTTCTTTTTATGACACGCACGTATATATATATATATGTTATATATATTTGTGTTCCATTTTATAGAGGTAATATAAACACAAAATCATTAACTTAAACTTGCAAGGTTTAAAGAGGTCAGAGATTTTGTTTTTTTTCTTTTTTTTATGTTCTCTTTTAAAAAGAGATGTTCAATTCCTTATGAATTTTTGCCACTTTTTCAGAATTCTCTAATTTTTGGCCATTTCTCTATAATTATACTTTTTGGTGAACTTGTCTAATTTATCCAGTAGTTAAAGTTTAGGTTGTTACAATTATGTTATTTTACTATAAGAGTTTTTCAAGATCAGCAGCGAAGATTGAAAATGAAAAATACAAAACTTAATTAAAATTGTATATTATTTAAAAAATAGAGCCAGGACGATGTAGAGGAAATATAGGGGTTTCGCTAGGGACAATATATATAGGACATGTTTGATTTCTTTTTTTCAAAACATTTTTTTGTTTAAAAAAGTTGTTTCAAAACGTGTTGGTTACCTGTAGTAAAATAAAATAGAAAAATTTGAACATATTTTTTTTTTTCAATTGGGTGAACATACTTTTTTGTTACTTTTGTTCTACAAAAATTAAAGAAGAGACTAGGAATATTATATTTTCATTAAGGAAAATTATGTAAATATAGAAAATCATTCTTTCACCCTTCATTTCCTCCAAGTATGCTATTAGGAATTTAAACTATTTTCACATTATGTATATATGTGATGGGGTACATTGAGATTAACTAAAATAAGGAGTTCATTTTATTCAATTGAATTTTTTTTCCAAAAATTTTATAATATAATCAATATAATAATTATTTTTTAATAAATATATTATGTATAAACTTTACTATATTTGTTTCACATATAAAGTTTTCTTAAAGTTCTATATTCCAATATGTAAAGCAAAATTTTAAACGAACTTAATTCACGTAATAAAAAAAGAAATTTTTAGTATATTTAATATGTTTTTAACTAGCATATTAACAGTGAAAAATATTTTTTTTATAATATGTGTGTCTAGTTCAATTCCGTCTTTATATGTATGTATGTATGTATGTATGTATGTATGTATGTATGCATGCATGCATTATATTTATGACTACCCAAGATTAATTGGCAATATAATGTAGCTAGTAAAAAATAATTTTTTTTATATTCTCAACATTGAGCTGAAAATAATTTAATTAATGTTGGAATTATATATATGCTTTCCGTTTTATTTTATATATATGCTTTCCTAAAAGATTACTTTAGAAAGAGAGCGACACCGACTACTCTATTTTTAGTGTCATACAATGCGGGGTAAGTTATTAGTGGTACAATTTTTGTTTTTATTGTTTAACTTTTATCATACCATTATTGTTGAAACAAATTTTTTAAAATATTTTAGGCGCCATTGGATATTGATAGTTATAATCCAGCAGAACCTTCAGGCCCTCGAATTTACTATGTAGATCCTCTAAGAGATGGTCTTCCACAAAACCGTTCTGATATGTTACTATTGTTCAATAGGTAAGCGTACGTGCCTATGTGTAAATATTTGCATATGTGATTGAATAACCAAAAGTAATCAGTTTCTATTTGTTTTGTCAGCGCTTTAACTGCGTATCAAGCCTCTGTCTCCTTAAGCTATTATAAAGCTGCTGACCCTCACCTTAGCTATCCTTGGAAGAAGATACTGGTACTGATATATAAATTAACTAAAACTTTGTTAGTAAACAATTTTTATTCATAAACAGAATTAAATATAATATTGCATTATATTTTTGAAGTGCCCTTTCCAACCCAATGACAATGATTTGGGTATTATATAATGAAATTTATGAAGGATATAATTACGCATGATCAGGCATTTATTCCTCAAAATGTAAGTCATTTAGTTGCACTTCATATTGTGTTTTAATTAAATTTAATTAGTGCCTGATAATTACGTTTTACTTATTATAATTCTTTTTAATTTGTGGCTAATTGTATATATGTGTAGTATTATGAAGATCAACGTTGTGACACTTTGACTGACCATCAGCTTAATGAAGTGATCAAGGAATGGTGTGAATATGTGTTTAGGCAAATCTCTGGGTAGCTATGCTATTTAATTCATGACTAGCTGCTGGCCTTTGTTGTGTTGTTTCTTGGCAACTGTTGTGTCATGCATGCATGTATTCAAGTTGAGTTTGTTGAATAATTCATTCACATACAATATATTGTATAATTATTTTACGTACTACTTTAACTAATTAATCATCTGTTTGTTTCATTTTAAAGTTATCTATCATTATTGTTTGCTTTACTTCATTCTACTGTGCTGTGGATATAGATACAAAATGTTTATTAGACCATGAAGTGTACAATACTGCAGTTATGGGAGATATGAAAAAAATAGAAAAAAAAGAGTTCCTGTGACACTTGCTTCTTTAAACAAGAACCACAGGAAGTACAAAAAAAGTGAAAAAAATTAAAAAAAATTAGGACCCTCCTGTGGCGCTTGGTGAGGCAAGTGCCAGAAGAGGGGGGGTCTAAGAAGCCTTCCTTATTTAAGACTAGGACTTGCTCTATGAATACGGGTCCGATTCGATGCCATCAACGGGGTCGGAAAGAAGATCTAAATACCTGGAGATTCTGTCTTTGCATGACTTACGATCCCGACCGGAGAAGAATCTTTGAATTGAATCCCATGCGAAGAGAAAGAAAAGAAAGCTCTTACAACGAACATGACTTTTTCCATTGTAAATTCGTACGGAGCAATTAACGAATTCCGGCAAAATAGACTCTTGCATCTAAAGGAGACTGTACAGTCTATTTTATAGGTTCTCCCTTTCACTTGTATGGCTTAAAACATCCATTCTATTGGTTCCAGCTTTCTGGCAAGCGCCGCAGGAGGGCCTTCCTTATAAAATAAATTAAAATGTTGTGGCGCTTCCAAGTGCCACAGCTTCTTTTAGTGGCGTCCATATATGTAGCACTTATCTAGTGCCACAGCTACTCAATTATAAGCACCACAGCTTTGGTTTTTTGTAGTAGTGATCCTCTTGACTCATTATGGAATTCATATCATTAGCAAGCAAGGAAGACTAAAACCTCAACTCAAGGGAATCCCATTTTATCATTATACTAGTTAATTGAATTTATCTTGTTATTAGTGTTAATTTCAACTCCATTTGCATCTTTGTTGTAAAAACCAAAAAAATACAAAAATATTGTTTTTGCTTAGTTTACTTCATAGTTTTAAAATCAAATTCTCAACATGATTACTCACAACTTTAAGGTATTTATCACTTTACTACTTAGAAACTTGGAAGTTAATCTCCTCACAAGAACGACCTAGGTTGAGCTACTACGCTACATTTTCAAACCTAGTTTTATTTTGAGAACTCACACGACATGGGTTCATCAGGAGGTGAAAGAGATAAATCATAACCCACTTGATCTCATACAATAGATGATGGGTATATTAATAGAGAAGCGGGATATGATCTTTGAGTTAAGGGAAGAGCTTTAAGAGGTGAACGAAAAACAGAATGAGGACAAAGAATCGTCCGTACATGATCAGATGAATCATAAAGAAATAGAGGAAGGGTCGACTCAACCTGAGGAGTCACAACAACATACTAAGCCAAACCAGGAATCTCATAGGGTACGGACCACAAGGAAAGAGATCTACAGTTCAGGGTCTCCAAGTTCCATAAGCATCTGCCTCCAGTGTTTAGGGGAAGATTTGACTGCCAAGCAGCGGAAGGTTGGCTAGTCTGACTAGAGAAGATTTTTCAAGTGTTAGAATGCTCGACTGAGGTGAGGGAGCGACTGGCCATTTATAAGCTAGATGGAGATGCTGATAGGTGGTGGCGGAACATTGCTTTGACATTGTGGACCTGATATGCACCTGTGACCTGGGAGTTGTTCCAGGAAAAATTTAATGACAAGTATTTTCTCAAGTCATTAGGCTCAAAAAATAATCAAAACACCAGTCTATATAGTAGGGTGGTAAAGAGGCTTTTGATTATTACCTCTCTCGATTTATCCAACTAGCCAGTTACTCATCTTACCTATGATGCATGGATGATGAGGAGTAGAACTATGACATGTTGATCCTAGGATTGAGGTGTGAAATAAGGAAAAGGTTAGCCTCCCAACAGTTTATCAAATTTAATAAAGCTGTAGAGGATTGAAGAATTACAGAGAACAATCTGAGGGATCTATACCCAGCTAAGGGTGGTAGCAGCCGTGGTGAGCCCAATAAGGGAAATTCTTCCCGGAAGTAGAAGGGTCAAGGTCCTCATCTAAGGTGGTGGTAAGAAACCTTATCAACCTGTTGATCACGAGAACCAGAGGCCCCCGATGTCATGTATATCCCCCTTCAAGATCAAGGCCGAGATTAAGTTCATGAATACATAATTATGTGGAATTAGATACTGTAATATGATTTAGGACTTAATAAAAGTAAATTTCTCAAAATCAGGGTTTTCAAAAACTTTTCTAAACCTTTTCACAATGTTCTCATATCCATAATTCAAACATCACAAATGGCCTAAACAATTTGATTCCATTTATAAATATCAAAGTACATAGTAAATTCCCGACACATTCGGGTTCTATTGACTAATTAAGGGTTTACAAGGCTGAAATGCCCAAATAGTTTCCCATAACAAGGGGATTACGCAAATACTATCTAATATGTGCATGTAACTCCCAACAAAATAACCAAATGATTTACAAAATAATAACCAATATCCAAAATAAACTCCTAGCCTAGAGTATTATCCATTCTTCGTCACCCGCTTCCCCTTTGATCCTTTGGCCCTGTCTAAAATTGTTTTTGGGAGAGTGAGATTCTAAGGAATTCCCATAGTATCCACAACAATAAGGCATGAAAGCAAATTATAACCCACACATAATAACTACAACGACAGTTACAGCGGCAAGGGCAGGTATGACATACATCACCCTTACGTTTGCTCACGCTAAAGTGCTCACGCTGTATTGCACACAATACAGTTCACAACAATATATTTCACCACAGCTGGGATTCAAATAAAGCATTTTATAACGCAAGCCACGCTAGCAAGATTCACAACGTAAACCATACTGGCAAGATTCTCAAAGATCCATGTCGATTACAACGTCAGTTCAACGGCAGGGGTAGGTGTGATAGACATCACCCCTTACAACTGCTCACGCTGAAGTGCTCATGCTATAATGGACACGGTACATTTTCCAATCACATTTCACAAAACCATGATCAGTCATGCATACCAAAACATCATACACAACATGAGACAAGAGTTACTAACTGCTCGTTCCTTCCGTGCACGCTCTGGTATTGGTCCCTTCCAAGTAGGGCAATTATCGTATCCTATAATTCATAATGAGTGACAAAGTATTATTCTCTATCCAATACTTAATGACTTCTTTACAATTAGATTGATTATCATTATTGCTCTTTAAGAGTCCTTAAATACCCCTAACAAAAGCCCTAAAGGGTTTGAAAAACTATACTAAAGATCCCCTTTTGGAAGCACAGAAACTAACTTTAGCACTAAGGCACTTAAGTGAAGATGGCCTCACTCGAGTGATAATGTACGGACACTCAAGTGAAGAAGACCTCACTCGAGTAATGGTTTGATGTGCACCAGAGCATGACAGCACACTTATGCAAGTGCTTGGCAGAGAGCAAAATAGAAACAAAAAATACTCACTACACTCGAGCACAGAAAGCAACACTCGAGTGAAAGCCAAATGCTCACTCGAGTGCTAAGAAGTAAAGCACAGAAAGTGAGAACCCGAGAGCACATGAACTTCAAGGGAAAAGGAGTACTCGAGTGATAGCTTAACACATGCACCGGTACCCCTTATGACTCTTGATGTGGCACCGTGCGAGATGGGGTCTCTTGAGACCAATTGGACCCCTCAGTTGTCTCCTCATGGCGAGTCTCTACTTGGGTTTCCTCTTGAGTGGACTGAGCCCTATAAGTATTGCGCTTAGCTCACTCAGCCCTGAGCTCCTCTCTTAGCTCAGCAATAATATCTCTTTGTTCCCAAATTAGACCCATCATCTCTTACATTGGGTCAGGTATATTGCCAATTAATTCCTCCACCTCTGGGTCCGGCCTGACTCTAGGGTGAACCATGTTATCCTTTAACTCTCTACAATAATTCATCATTTTAGTACCATAGCAATGTATACACATAGTCCATAAAATTTATATATATCCAAAAATAGTTGAAATACTCATGTTAATACTACAAACAATCATAAGTCATCATATATGACTAAGGCAACAAGCTATAGCAACTATCCTCGCAAATCCTACTCTTGCCAGGAACTATAGCTCTAATACCACAAATGTAACCCCCTTAAAGATCAAGGCCGAGATTAAGTTCATGAATACATATTTATGTGGAATTAGAGACCATAATATGGTTTGAGACTTAATAAAAGTAAATTTCCCGAAATTAGGGTTTTCAAAAACTTTTCTAAACCTTTTCACAAAAGTCACATATCCATAATTCAAACATCACAAATGGCCTAAACAATTTGATTCCATTTATAAATATCAGAGTACACAGTAAATTCCTGACACATTCTAGTTCTATTGACTAATTAAGGGTTTACAAGGCACAAATGCCCAAATAGTTTCCCATAACAAAGGGGATTACACAAATACTATCCAATATGTACATGTAATTCCTAAAAAATTAACCAAATGATTTACAAAATGATAACCAATATCCAAAATAAACTCCTAGCCTGGAGTGTTATCCACTCTTCGTCACTCGCTTCCTCTTTGATCCTTCGGCCCTGTCTAAAATTATTTTTAGGAGAGTGAGATTCTAAGGAATCCCTGTAGTAACAAATCACTCATAGTATGCACAACAATAAAGCATGAAAGCAAATCATAACCCACACATAGCAACTACAATGGTAGTTACAGTGGTAAGGGCAAGTATGACATGCGTCACCCTTACATTTGCTCATGTTGTATTCACACAACACAGTTCACAACAATATATTTCAACACAGCTGGGATTCATGTAAAGCATTTTATAACGCAAACCAAACTAGCAAGATTCAAAATGCAAGCCATACTGGAAGGATTCACAGCGCAAGCCATACAGGTAAGATTCTCAAAGATCCATGTCAATTACAATGGCTGTTCAACAGCAGAGGTAGGCGTGATAGACATCACCCCCTACGACTGCTCATGCTATAATGGACATGGCACATTTTCCAATCACATTTCAAAAGACCATGATCAATCATGCATACCAAAACATCATACACAATATGAGACAAGAGTCACTACCTGCTCATTCCTTCCATGCACGCTTTGGCACTGGTCCCTCCCAAGTAGGGCAATTATCGTATCCTATAATTCATAATGAGTGACAAAGTATTATTTTCTATCCAATACTTAATGACTTCTTTACAATTAGATTGGTTATCATTATTGCTCTTTAAGAGTCCTTAAATACCCTTAACAAAAGCCCTAAAGGGTTTGAAGAACTATCCTAAAGATCCCCTTTGGAAGCACAGAAACTAATTTTTGCACTAAGGCACTCGAGTGAAGATGGCCTCACTAGAGTGATAATGTACATACACTCGAGTGAAGAAGACCTCACTCGAGTGATGCCCTGATGTGCACCCGAGCATGATTGCACACTCGTGTAAGTGCTTGGCAGAGAGTAAAACAGAAACCAAAAATACTCACTACACTCAAGCACAGAAATCAACACTCGAGTGAAAGCCAAATGCTCACTTAAGTACTAAGAAGTGAAGCACAGAAAGTGAGAACCCAAGAGCACATGAACTTCTAAGGAAAAGGAGCACTCTAGTGGAAACCCCAGCACTCGAATGATAGCTTAATACTCACAAGTATTAAGGCGCACTCTTGAATCTTGGACGCGAGTGACAACCCGAGACGTGAGTTCGTGGTGTAAAATATACCTGCACTAGAGTGAGAGAAGGCTCACTCAAGTGAGAACCCACAACACTCACAAGTGAGGCAACACTCTTGCCTCAACACACGGAAGTGCAACATGAAACTGGAAGCATAAAAGGAAAATACACTACAGCACTCGAGTGGAACCCATCCTCACTCGAGTGATGTTCATCCCACACTCGAGTAGACCCCAGATCACTCAAGTGATGCTATCAGAAACCAGAAAATACAGAAGGTATGACAGCACTTCGCCACTTTTACCTAATTGATTCCAATGGTCCTAAACTCTCGACCAATGCTACCCCACAGAAAAACACCCAAGGAATCTACTGGAACCATTAGAATTACCAATTTCTTATTCTATTATCATGCTTTGGTTTTGGGCAACATTAATCAACAAATTCCTAAAATCACTAAACATACCATTTCAATCTCAGATCAATCTATCTATCCAAAACACATACCAAAACACTCATTTCCATACCAATAACATATTAATCTCACAATAACCATCATTTTTGAAATTATGCCAATATTTCCAAAAATTCCCAAACTAATTCAAAGGCCACAAAACTTATATAGAAAAGTTCCTTTTACTTACCTTTACAACTTTGCCAAAGAGATTTCTTGATTCTCTAACCTCTACAATTCCTTGAGAGCTCCAATCAACACCAATGAACAATATATAACCATCAAAATGAAGCTCTCAATCCAAGGAACAACATTAAGGAAGAGCATTTTGGTATTTAAGGTCATCTACTCACATTAAATGCAAGCTTTTCCTTTCTCTCCTTGCTCAACAATGGTCACCGAAATTGAGAAGAGAAGAGAGATAAGAGTGCTTGAGGAAGAAGAGAAAATAATGATACTCCCTTCCCCCTACCATACACAGCAGAAAACAAGGGAGGGAGGGAGAGAAAATATATTAACAATGGGATTTTGACTTTCCCACTCTTTTACTTCATCTCCAAATGCCACTTGTCAAAATTTGATTTGCTACCATAAAGTAAGCAACCAATTAATCACCTTAATCCCTCCATTAGCCATTTTAATCACACTTCTCATTTTCCTCTTAGTTAGTAATTAATTTCTCCCTTAATCACTAACTTATGGCCAATAATTCAATTCTTACAATTTCTTAATAATTATGGCACATTAATTAAAATTGCCACAAAACCCATAATTATTCCACTTTAGTTCAATAATTATCCTCAATAATTATCATTAGCCCTTAATTGAAATTTGGGGAGTTACATCATGGACATATCCTCGTTGCGGTAGGGCATATATTGGCATAATGTGTTCAGGGCAAATAATTTGTTATAACTAAAACCAGATAGGACACATTGCTAGTAAATGCAAGCAGCGGTCGGCAGAGCCAAGGCCCAGGAATTAGAGCAAATGTTTGCCATGACACATGAAGAAGCGCGGAGGTCCCCCAACCTAATTTAATGTAAAATCCTTCTCAATGGTAGTTTGTTACAAGCTTTATTTGATTCGGGTGCTAGTTATTCCTTCATTGCCTATGACTATGTGAAGCGCCTAGGATTGCATATCCATAAACTGCCATTTGATTTGATTGTGTTGACGCCGATGGGTGTTAAGACTATGACTACTGATGCTTGCTTGAATTGTGTGATAACTATTGAGGGGCATGAGTCTATGATTGACTTGATTTGTTTAGCGCTCTATCAATTAGAAGTCATACTGGGTTTTGATTGGTGACGGTAAATGTGTTGCTAGATTGCAGGAACAAGAGAATAGTTTATCCTATTTCGCAGAAGAATGAAAATATAAGTGCTAATTTGAACTTCCTCTCAATAGCTAAAGCTGAGAAATGTCTAAAGAAAGGGTGCCAAGGGTATATGGTATTCTTTTATATGTAAGGAGAGATAGAAGAAACTCTGGAAAATATACCTGTAGTAAGAGAGTTCTTTGAAGTGCTTCTGAACGATCTTAAATGATTGCCTCCAAAAAGGGAAATGGAAGTTTTGATTGAAATTATGCCTGGAGCTAGATCTATATCAAAAGCCTCAAACAGAAAGGCCCCAAACGAGACGGTGGAGCTAAAGAAACAAATAGAAGAGTTACTTCAAAAATGGTTTATTCGACCCAGGGTTTTGTTGTGGGAAGCTCCAATACAATCTGTCAAGAAGAAAGATGGGAGTTTAAGGCTATGTATAGATTACATTGAATCGAACAAGATAACTATTAAGAACAAGTATCCACTTCTGAGGATTAATGACCAACTAGATCAACTGTCTAGTTCTTGGCTATTTTAAAAAATTGATCTAAGGTCGGGTTATCATTAGCTGCTAGTGAAAGAAGAAAATGTTGGAAGTGTGCCCTAAGGGCCAATCATTATACTTTGAACATTATTATTTTAATGAAATTTCTCCATTCTGTTGTCATATTATTTGCATGTTAACTGTGATAATTGTATCCTTGTATAATTCATGAAGATTGTCCTAAAATGTCCTTGGTCGGTCATCTATGCAGGAGCAGAGATGAAACAAGACTAGTATGACTTTTATAAGATATGGAGATATGAATCAAAGTCTTAGGCACTTGTAAGAGTAGAAGGTGCTGGACCGACCTACTATGAGAAAGCTACATGGATCAAGTCATAAGTTTTTCTCATGTATAACCACGTCACAATGCCCTTAGACCTGAGGTCATCATGGATTCCTACATGAGAGTTGCTAAGCTTTGAACTAGTTAAAAGTCACTTTTGACCAGGTGATGATAAAGGCTACGATCGGGCTTGGTAGTTTTTCATGCAGAGGAATATGAATGATCAAGATGGAATTTGTCCCTCACATTAGTAGAGAGATATTACTGGGCCCCTTGATGAGTGAGTCTGAGAAATGTATGGCCATACTACAATGGAAAGGAGTTTCCATTTCTATTGTCAAGCTACTCACAAATTGAGAAAGTAATGGTTAGGAATAAGAGGATGACACTATCCATGCCTTATCCTTGATCGATGTATCATGTGACAAAAGGGACGTGACATAGTTTTATGATAGGTTGCATCGTGATAACAATCCTCATATGAATTGGGTATTCATAATGTATTGCTAGAGGCCGCTTGCGACTTTTAGGTTAGTACAGTTATTGGCCCACTGCCAACTTCATATGGGCTTACGGGGTCGCACACAAGAATGGCCCAACAAGAGATAATGTTTAATTTAGGGTGGACGAATCTTATATTTATATATATATATATAATATAAAATTCGTTAATAATATTATATAGATATATATTTTTTGAAATATATATCTTTTATATATTATATATATGTATATATATTATATGATATTATTATATTGTGCTAGTTTTAAATTTAATTTATTAAGATATATTAAATTTAATAACTAACATGATAGAGATATAGTATCTCAAATTTAATTTATGAAGATAAATTAAATCTAATGGCTCTTTATTTGGATTAAATAAATAGGTTAAAATTAAAACTGTTGGACAGATTTAATTTAAACTGGATTTATTTAATTAGCTCATCAAGATAATTAATTGTTGATCAATTTTGAAATTAATGATGATTAATTTTAAAATTTGAATATAGCCCTCATAGGTTATAAACTTGATAGAGCATATGTACTCATACGCTCATGAGAGTTCAAAGCCACAAGGGAAACCCTAGGAGACATTGGAGGTGCTAGCACGCAGTGTCTGTTGGAGAGCATTCATGTGGATACCGGTAAAGGGAGCGGAACTAAGGTGTTGGCTCCTAGAGATCGTGGAAACCCTAAGTTGAAAATGTACGAATCTTTCTAACTCGATTTAAAAGCCATTGCTAGATCCTCGATTAGGATCGGTAAAATTTTAAAATTCTTCCACTGTGCCTGTCGATCCTAACAGTGGCATCAGAGCAGGGTCAATTATGCTTTTAAATTGAGTTTATGTTCTTATACATGTGATATATATTGGATATATATGTGTGGTTATAAGAAAATATCCGAATATGTTAATAAGAAATGGAATATGTTCAACGTTATTGTGCATTTTTGGATAGAGCTGTGTGTTTATGCGATCTGGTGAAATTGTTTCGATTACATGCATTATATTCTATTTTCAATTCCGCCACTGGCATCGCGATTTCTGTTCTGAATAGGCTTGCATGAAATCGGGTAGGGTACCTGAGATCATAGTTGGTGGCAATCAAATCGGGTCTAAGTTCAGATATCTATTTAGGTAATAGGGATCCGAACTATGGGGAAGATAATCTGGATCAGAAGCATTCTAGGCCATTGTTGTTTTTTGAAACTAGGCCGAAATCCCTTAAGAATTGGACTAAACAAATATTTTAAAAATTGGGTCCGAAATTTTAAAATTTTAAATTTTCAAATATTTCTTGCTTTTCATATTGTATAAATTCTTGTTGTGGTTTATTATTCATACTTGTTTGGGTATGATGAACAACATGGCTTTAGAATTTTACAAAGGGTTGTAATATTTAAATACGGCCTGCGTGCCATGCCTTTCTCTAAATACTCTCGATGTATATTCTCTTCTTATCTCACTCCCCTTGAATGTTTAAATGAGGTTTCTCTCAATGTATTTTTTTTTCTTATTTAGAGAAGTCCTTACATTGGCTTGGGAGGATTTTAGGTTAGGTAAGCCATGTTGTGTCACGTTTAAATTATGCTTTTGATAAGATGATTGCATGAATACTTTTACCTTTATATGTATTTATCTATATGAGATACGACCATGATTGCATTCATATAAACAAGACTAATTAATTGAGCCCTCTAATCAAATCTTAAGTCTTAATGCTGTCAATTAATGAATACCTGTCAAAACCTAGATCGCTCAATTGTGGAAACTACCAAAGTGGATGCACTTGAGTTATCTTGATGAGATAAGCATGAGTAATGGTGCTGCTCATAATATTCATTATTGGTTTGACTTAATTGAGAATAACAAAACAATTTTGAATCTCAAGGCATTAGATGGGATTAAACATGCCAGATCATATGATGATCAAATCCCATAAACATCTAAGAGTTATATGTGATGTAATTGGTAAATAGGTTACCTACCTAAATAACTTGAATTTAAGCGTCTTGCCAACGCGGACTTAAGTTTAAGTCAAATATGGATCTTAGCCTACTAATTATTATTTTGAGGGTTGTTAATTTAGTGGGATATTACTAACTAACTTTGCATATTTTAATTGTAGAATCATGTCGACCAGTAATACTGCTACGCTATCGTTGCGATCGGTCTTTGAGAAGGACAAACTCAATGGGACAAACTTTCTTGACTGGTTCAGGAACTTTAGAATTGTTCTCAAGCAGGAAAAAAAGGCTTATGTCCTAGATCAACCCATTCCTGAGGAGCCTACAGCCAATGCTCCAAGAGCTCAGAGAGATGCTTACACCAAGCATAAGGATGACTCTGTAGATGTAGGTTACCTGATACTTGCAACTAGGTTCCAAGGCTCCAAAGAGATCTGGAACTTATGGAGGCTCATGAGATGATTGTCCATCTCAAGGAAATGTTCCAATAATAGACAAGGCAAGAAAGATATGAGACCACAAAGGCCTTACATTCCTACAAGATGGCTGAAGGTGCATTAGTTAGTACTCATCTGTTAAAGATGAAAGGTTATATTGATCACCTTGAGAGGCTTGGATTTCCTATGAGCCAGGAGTTAGCTACAGATTTTCTCCTGAACTCACTCCCGGAGAGTTATGACCAGTTTGTCATAAACTAAATATGAACAACATGGAGAAATCAATTTCTGAGCTGCATGGGATGTTCAAAACTGCTGAGCAAAATATTAAGAAAAAGCCCAGTATAGTTTTGATGGTTCAGAAAGGAAAGGGTATGAAAAAGAAAGGGAAGGGCAAATGGAAGAGTAATGGCTCAGGTGGTAAGACCAAAGAATCAGACAAGTCTGAAACCAAGCCTACACCCAAGAAGGCAAAGCCTCCAAAGGAAGGAGTCTGCTACTTCTGCAATGAACCCGGTCATTGGAAGAGGAATTGCAAACTCTACCTGGAAGATCTGAAAAAGAATAAGAAGGGTAGCGGGGCTATCACTTCAGGTATTTATGTTATAGACATTCATTTTTCTACTTCCTCTACATGGGTTTTAGATACTGCATGTGTTTCTCACATTTGTACAAATGTGCAGGGTCTAAAGGGCAGTAGAAAGCTGAAGAAGGGTGAGGTGGACCTACGAGTTGGAAACAGAGCAAGAGTTGCTGCTTTAGCCATAGGCACTTATGAATGGATAAGGAAGGTTATACTTCCATTACTAGGAATGGTTAATGTTCTATTTATCGTAATGACATTTTCTATGTTGATGGTGATTTGCATGTTGGTCATTATATATTAAATTTGGAACATCCTAATAATGGGAATATCTATAACATAACTACTAAAAGGATAAAATCAAATGATTTGAATCCGACCTACCTATGGCATTGTCGTTTCGGCTATATAAATGAGAAACGCATTTCCAAACTCCATCAAGATGGATTTCTTAACTCATTTGATTTTGAGTCATATGATACATGCAAATCTTGCTTATTAAGAAAGATGACAAAGGCACCTTTTACTGGGCATAGTGAGAGGGCTACTAAATTATTGGGCCTCATACATACAGATGTATGTGGACTTTTAAATACAGCTGCCAGAGGAGGTTATGCCTACTTCATTACATTCATTGATGAATTTAGTAGATATGTCATATCTATCTAATGAAACATAAATCTAAATCTTTTGAAATGTTCAAACTATTCCAAAATGAAGTACAAAATCAAATTGGCAAAACAATTAAAGCATATTGATCTGATCGAGGTGGTGAATATTTAAGCCAACAGTTCATTGACCATCTTAGGAGTTGTGGGATAATTTCACAATTAACTCCTCCAGGAACACCACTATGGAATAGCGTTTCTGAACGGAGGAATCGAACACTATTAGATATGGTTCGATCTATGATGAGTCAAATAGATCTTCCACCATCCTTTTGGGGACAAGCCCTAGAGACAGCTGCGTTCACACTAAATCGTGTTCCATATAAGGCAATTGAAAAGACACCATATGAGATATGGACTGGAAAGAAACCAAGTTTATCTTTTCTCAAGATCTGGGGATGTGAGGTCTATGTTAAGCAATAACCTGAAGGTTTTATGGGTCCAGAGGACTCTGGTAAAATTTGCAAGCTTCAAAGATCCATTTATGGATTGAAGCAAGCATCTCGGAGCTGGAATCATCATTTTGATGAAGTAGTCAAAGAGTTTGATTCATTCAATACATCGACGAACCTTGTGTTTACAAGAAGGTTAGTAGGAGCATAGTTGTATTTCTAGTGCTTTATGTAGATGACATCCTACTCATTGGGAACGACATTCCTACCTTGCAGAGTGTCAAGTCTTGGTTAGGAAAGTCCTTTTCAATAAAAAACTTGGGTGAAGCCACCTACATCCTAGGGATTATGATCTATAGGGATAGATCCAAAAGACTAATAGGCCTAAGTTAGAGCATATACATAGACAAGATACTATATAGGTTCAGTATGTAGGATTCAAAAAGGGGTTAATGCCCATGTTTCACAGCATCCATCTTAGCAAGGATATGTGTCCTAGTACACCTGATCAGCGAGATCGCATGAGTAAGGTTCCATATGCCTTGGCCATTGGATCCATCATGTATGCCATGTTATGTACTAGACCGGATGTCTCATTTTCCTTAAGTATGACCAGCAGATACCAACAAGATCTTGGTGAGGGTCATTGGACTGCCGTCAAGAATATCCTAAAGTACTTAAGAAGGACTAAGGACTTATTTTTGGTCTATGGTAGATTGGATGATGAGCTCTACGTAACCGGTTACAGAAATGCAAGTTTCCAGACTGACTAAGACGTCCTTAAATTGAAATCTGGATACATATTCCTCCTGAATGGTGGAGCAGTAACCTGGAAGAGCTTCAAGCAGAGGACTGTAGCAGATTCTGCAACAGAAGCTGAGTATATAGCAGTATCGGATACAGCTAAAGAAGTCGTTTGGATCAGAAAGTTCATTACTGAACTAGGGGTGGTGCCTACCATCTCAAATCCAATAGATTTATTCTGTGACAATAACGGTGCTATTGCACAGGCCAAAGAACCTAGGTCATATCAAAGGACCAAGCATATACTCAAGCAATTTCATCTTATTAGAGAAATCAATGATAGAGGTGATATAAAGATATGCAAAGTAGCAGGAGAAGATAATGTTGCTGATCCTCTTACTAAGCCGCTTGCACAGGCAAAGCATGAGCGTCATGTTAGGACAATGGGAATTAGGCAAATTAATGATTGTACCTAGGGCAAGTGATAGGATGTTGGAAATTATGCCCAAATGGCCAATCATTGTACTTTAAACATTATTAATTTAATGAAATTTCTCCATTATGTTGTCATATTATTTGCATGTTAACTCTGATAATTGTATCCTTGGATAATTCATAAAGATTGTCCTAAAATGTCCCTGGTCGGTAATCTATGCGGGAGCAGAGAGATGAAACAAGATCAGTATGACTTTGATAAGATATGGAGATAAGAATCAAAGTCTTAGGCACTTGTAAGAGTACAAGGTGCTGGACCGACCCACTATGAGAAAGCTACATGGATCAAGTCAAAAGCTTTTCTCATGTATAACCACGTCACAATGCCCTTTGACCTGTGGTCATCATGGATTCCTACATGAGAGTTGCTAAGCTTTGAACTAGTCAAAAGTCACCTTTGACTGGGTGATGATAAAGGCTACAATTGGGCTTTGTGGTTTTTGTTAGAGCAAGCGTTTCACCCAAGAGGAGGGGTGAATTGGGTGATACTAAAAATTTCATTGCAAATATAAACCTTGACGGTGAATATAAATTAGTAAGGAGTAAGGAGAAATATCACCGAAGTGTACACCGGGAGTTATGCTGATTCGGCCACAACCACTTTGACCTACGTCCAGTCCTCAGAGCTTCTCTAAGAGTTTCACTATAACTTCCAAGATTCAGTGGGATCTTGGCACCTCAGTACAAGCAAGTTCCTTCGTCTGGACACTCCCTCCCTCTTACAAGTTGTAATCCAATCCCAACTCAAAGTTCTACAACTTTAAGTTACCTCAATAACAAATATTGAGTTTGAATGAAATATCTCTCTCACAGAGTGAATAAGAATCACTAAATCATAGAATTACAAGTATAATGTAAAATAGAGTAATGATCTTGATAATGCGTTCGTGTTTGTGTTCTTATTCTCTACTCTCTGTTTGGATGTTCCCGTATATATATATGTGTTGGTAATTATTGTTGGAATGTTTTTCTTCATGTCCGTTAGAGTGGCGCAGGCACTGTTGACTTTTCCAATATTTGAAAAATATCCGTTTGCGGTAGGTGGCGGTAGGTAGCATTTGAACATTGCATTTGACTTTCCTTATTTGGTAAGATCTCTTCATTGTTTATCTATGGATATGCTAAGAATACTAATACAATGAAAGGTTAATCACATAGAAAACAAATCAAAGACCGTTAGAATGAATTCTCAAAATCTGAACTTGCATACTCGAGTAGTTACTCGAGCATTCATTAAGTTTACTCGAGTACTTACTCGAGTATCATCATGAAAGTATTGACAAACTGCAAGTTAACAAATGAACATTACATTACTCGGGTAGTGCATGGAGTAAACACAATTTCAAACCTTTGGAAATACCTGTTTACTCGGGTACTTACTCGAGTATGGCACACTTTTCTTCATAGGTTACTCGAGTAGCGACTCGAGTAAACTCTCAAATAAACTTTATGTTACTCGATGCTTTACTCCAGTAATGTTGGCAGGATTTCAAGGCCAAGAGCACTTCAAGTTTTCTTACCTTGTTACTCGAGTACTTACTCTAGTAAACAAATTTTCTGCATAGCTTCTCGGGTAGCAACTTGAAGTTCTGTGTAAATAACTCTGCATATTACTCGATTACTCACTCGAGTAATCCAGTTTAAAATAAGTGATTGAATACCTGTATACTTGAGTAGTGCCTCGATTGAAGTGTGATAAAAAACATATCATGTTACTCGAGTATTACCTTCAGGTTTTGCTTACCACAGTGAGTTACTCGAGTACCTCCTCGAGTAATATTGGAAGGATTGATAATGCTGAGAGCAACATATTTCTTGAAGCAGAGTAACTCGAGTAACGTTGGCAGGCCGAGAGTAACTAGAAGTTTTTACATGGTTACTCGAGTACCTACTCGAGTAATGTTGGCAGGCCGAGAGCAACTCCAAGTGATTTACTTGGTTACTCGAGTAGCTACTCGAGTAACGTTGGCTGGCTGAGAGCAACTAGGAATCATTTACCTTATTACTCGAGGACATACTCGAGTAAAGTTGGCAGGTTACTTGATGGTTGACCTGGTTACTTCAAGTTTCTGTCTCATTACTCGAGTACTTACTCAAGTAACCCTTTAGAAAACTTGCCAATGATGAAGTTTCTTATCTTTTTCTCTTGGCCTTTCTTCATTACTCCAATGCTTACTTCAAGTAATGATTTGCCCTGTTATTACTTTGTTCAAACTTATTTGTTTATCAAATCTTTTTCATACCATCATTTGTTATCATCAAAACATGAGAGATCTAACATTCTCCCCCTTTTTGATGATGACAAAACTTGGTGATTTTGAACAAGATTTTTGAAATTAAGTTCTCAAACAAACACTTCTTGAATTCAATGATAATTTTGAAAACCTTGTTAAATTCAAAGTGTTTTGGAAAAGGTTGAAATCATACCATATTCACCTTGCATACATAATAAACTTATTAGTCCCATAATGTATTATAATTTAAAAGCTTAAATGAACTTGACATGAAATCATAACTTAAGGAAGCTTGCATTGAACTTAAAAATTGCATTACAAGATGAAAAGTTAAATAAATAAAAAGCTCCCTAAATCCCATGTACACCCATATACCCAAGACAAACTTAGAAACTCCACAAAATTACACTCAAGCTTTTCTCCCCCTTTTTGTCTTCATCAATCAAGTGGAGGATCAGAAGGCTTGACTACAGAGATACGCTTCACAAGTAGAACCAAAGGGCCATCTGAACTAAGAAAATCAAAAGAAGAACTTGAAGATTCTGGTTCAGGAAGATTAAGTGGAGGGATATAAATGTCATTTCTGGGAGGAACAGGAGGAGGCTGGTAGACAGTCATAGTGGTGGTCTCAATCTTTTCTGTGGCCTCTCCTGAATGATGATCAGAAGATGAGGGAGAGATCTCCTCTGTATGAGTAGGAGAAGGAATGGGTGTAGGAGTAGGTTAGGGCTGAGCTCTGGGTGGTGAATCCTCAATGATAATATGAATAGTCTCATTAGTTTCAGGATTGTCCACTGAGCAAAGGATATCTCTGGGTCTTGGTTCAAGTGGACTAGAGACTGGAGGGATAGGTGGTTCAACCTCAGTATGATAAAGGTCAGTTGGGATGTTCTCTGGAGGTGGTGTTATATTCTCTGGAGATGGTATATGCTCTGGAGATAAGAATAGCTCAGGTGCAGATGATAATGGACCAGCAGAAGGTCCAGGACCCAAAGAGTCGAGTCTTGCCAGAATCAACTTCAAGGTCTCACCCTGGTCACGTTGCTCAGCTAGCAACTCTTCGTGCCTTTTATCCATTTTCTCAACCAGCTCAGCCAACTTGTGATTCATGTGAGTTATCAACTCAGCATTTGTGTTGGCAATGTCTACATGGAATCCTTTTTGCATATTTTCCATGAAGTGTTGGAGAGCGGCATTGAGGAAAGAGGGTGAAGAAGTAGTGGCAGCTGGAGCCGAAGACTGAGTATCATCCATTTTACTCATCTCAGTCTCGGTCTTCTTCTTCTTCTTAGACCCAGACTCCAGAGGACCCTTGAGAGGAATATCAATGTTGAGCTTGCCAATTTGATTTCTCCCAACCGGAGTAACTCTCTCAATGTGCTCTTTACTCTCCAAGTACCATATCTTATTTTCCTTCAGAATGAGTGAAACAATCTGAGGATATGGCATAGGCATAGTAGCTTTCCCATCTACTCTGTACCTCTTCATCTCAGAAAATATGTACTCCCCCAAATCCTTTTATTCCTTCAAGAGTAAGGAAGCAAACCATCTATAGTCCCGATCAGAAAAGTGATTATAGTTGTTGGCCTTGTTCACAAGGGATCTAGAGTAGATGTACCATAGAACCCTGTGATGATCACACATGTCACTAGGTTTGAAGTTCAAAGGGCCTACAAGTTCACCAGGTTTAAGAACAGAGAAAATTTGGTTTGAATCAAGTTTGGAGTAAATGTCATCTGGAGGGTTCTCTATTCCTAACCACAGATTGATCCTAGAAGGAGAGATAAGTATCTTCTGGCCTCTAACAATAGTAGTCATTTCTACCTCAGCTGAAGTTCTATTTGGTTCATCTAAAATCTCAAGATTGCAGTAAAAGTGGGTGACTACTTTTGTGTAAAAAGGAAGCTTAACAGATAGCCAAGGCATAAAAGGTTCCAGATAGGGACTAAGATTATACTTCAATACCTCCTGAAGTACTTTGAGGTCCACATAGTGAGTCTTGCAGACTTTTATTCTTGAAAATTGAGTGAGGTACTTCTGAGACTCCTCTAGCTTGTTGACATTAAACCCCTTTGGAGGTTTAGTGATCTCCTCTTCTGGCAATTCTGACTTCTTTGAAGACTGCCCCTTCTCAAGTTGATCAATAATTCCAGTCATTGCCTTAGCCACATTTATATCATACTTGGGCTTTTTGGGAGGTTTTGGAGTGAAAGAGGGAGTGGAGGAATTAGAAATTGGAGAAGAAGGAGATTTGGCACTTTTACCTCTCCCAGTAAAGGTGCTCTTCTTGGATTGAGCCCTTGTAACTACTGGCTCTTTGATAACAACTCCTTTCTGTTTCTGTTGAGGTTTCGATTGGACTTTAGCTTTGGATCTAGGAGTAAGTTTTCTTCTCTTTCTGGGAGGAGAAGAAAGAGGGTCAGAGAGTTGTGGGGATCCAAAAGAATCTGTGGGAGTGAGGTTTTTGGTTCTAACCATTTTGAATCAGTGAAAGTTTTGAAAAACTCAGAAAAATAGAGTGAAAAACGCAATATAGGGCAAGAAGAATCTGAGTAGAATAGGAGGTTTCTGGGGCTAAAAATTGATGGGTTTTGACGGAAATCAAGTAGGAGGTTTCTTCTGGACATGATCTCTGATGAAGTGATGTCTGACATCGATATGCTTGGTTTTAGAATGTTGAACTGGATTCTTTGCCAAGCTTATCGTACTGGTATTATCACAATAGATTGGTATTTCTTTGAGATAAATACCAAGATCTTGTAGTTGTTGTTTTAACCAAATCACTTGTGCACAACAACTTGAGACTGTAACATATTTGGCTTCCGTTGACGAAAGAGATACTGTATTTTGTTTCTTGCTGAACCATGATACAAGAGATCCTCCAAGAAATTGTCCTTATCCACTGGTGCTCTTTCTGTCTATTTTGTATCCTCCATGATCTGAATCTGAATATGTAACTAGATATTCATTCCTTCCTTTGGGATACCACAGACCCAATTCTGGTGTGTCAGCAAGGTATCTAAAGATTCGTTTGACAGTTTTGGCATGTGATTCCTTTGGTGCTGATTGATATCTTGCACATATGCCAACACTAAATTGAATGTCCGGTCTGCTTGCCGTGAGATAGAGTAATGATCCAATCATTCCTCTGTATTTTGTGATGTTGTAGTCTTTCCCTTTGACATCAGCATCAACCAACGTAGTTGAGCTCATAGGTGTGTTCGTTCCATTTGCTTCATCTATTCCATACTTCTTCAATAACTCTTTTAAATACTTTGTTTAAGATATGAAGATGCCATTCTTTCTTTGTTTGATTTGCAAACCAAGAAAGAAATTCTATTCTCCTATCATTGACATCTCAAACTCTCCCTGCATTATCTCAGAAAATTCCTTACACAGAGATTCATTAGTAGGACTGAAAAGAATGTCATCAACATATATTTGAACAATTAAAATATCATCATGTTTTCGTTTTACAAAAAGTGTTGTATCAACTTTTCCCCGTACAAAACCTTGATCAATAAGAAATTTACTGAGCCTTTCATACCATGCTCTAGGAGCTTGTTTTAAACCATATAAAGCCTTTTTTAGTTTGAAAACATGGTCAGGTTTAGTTATATCTTCAAAACCTGGAGGTTGTTCTACGTATACTTCTTCCATGATGTAACCATTTAGAAATGCACTCTTTACATCCATTTGATAGAGTTTGAATCCTTTGATGCATGAAAAGGTTAAGAGTACGCGTATAGCTTCCAATCTAGCCACTGGAGCATACGTTTCCTCATAATCAATCCTTTCTTCCTGATTATAGCCTTTGGCCACCAATCTTGCCTTGTTTCTGACAATAATTGCGGATTCATCGAGTTTGTTCTTGAATACCCATTTAGTTCCAATGATCGGATGATCTTTGGGTCGGGGTACCAAATCCCAAACTTGATTTCTTTCAAATTGATTTAGTTCTTCTTGCATTGCTATAACCCAATCATTGTCTGATAGGGCTTCATCAATATTAGAAGGTTCAATCTCAGAAATGAATGCAGAAAAAATTACTTCATTGAAAATTCTATTTCTAGTTTTGATCCCTTTATTCACATCTCCTATGACTTGATCTAAGGGATGACTTTTATTGTATTTCCATGCTCTAGGTTGTCCTAGTGATTGCTTTTCTTCCTTGGTTACATCAACTTCTGGAATAAGAGATTTAGATATAGATTGACCATTTTCTTGATTTAAAACAACTTCCTGTTCTTCATCAATGGTTTTTTCAGAGGATTCAAATTCATCAAATACAATATGAATTGATTCTTCAACAACACATGTTCTTTTGTTAAAAATTCTATATGCTTTACTTCGGTTAGAATATCCTAGGAAAATTCCTTCATCAGTTTTAGAATCAAATTTTCCTAAAGTTATCTTTACCATTATTATGAATGAAACACTTACAACCGAAGATGTGTAGATGAGCAATGTTTGGCTTCCTTCCTTTGTACAGCTCGTATGGTGTCTTTCCAAGTTTTGTTCTAATATATGCTCTATTTGAAATATAGCATGCTGTACTCATAGCATCGGCCCAGAAAACTTGAGATACGTTCTTTTCATTTAACATTGCTCTTGCCATTTCAGTGAGCACTCTATTCTTGCATTCCACTACTCCATTTTGTTGAGGCGTCCTTGGAGCAGAGAAATTGTGATCAATTCCATTAGTATCACAATATTCTTCAAAGGCTTGATTTTCAAATTCTCCACCATGACCAGTCCTAATACCTGCAATGGACATACCTTTCTCATTTTGCACTTTCTTGGCAAAAACAATAAATTTTTCAAAGGTTTCATCTTTTGATGATAGAAAAATAACTCATGTAAATCTGGAGAAATCATCAACAATGACCAATGAATATAAGTTGCCACCAAGACTCTTTACTCTTGTTGGGCCAACTAAATCCATATGCAATAATTGTAGTGGTCTATTTATTGAAATCTCATTTTTCAATTTAAAAGATGATTTAGTTTGTTTACCCTTTTGACATGCGTCACAAATCAAGTCATTTTTGAAAGTTACTTTGGGTAATCCAAGAACTAAATCCTTTTTGAGTAATTTGCCTAATTGATGCATATTGACATGAGCCAATCTCTTATGCCATAGCCAACTTTCCTCGGCATTACTCAGAAAACAATTTTCAGATTCATTTCTACTAATATCTAGAGTATAACAATTACCTTCCCTTTTTGCTCTGAGCTTAACCTTGATATTCTTCTTATCAAGTGGTAAGTCATTCTTGTTGATAATTAGACATTCCTCTGAGTTAAATATTACCCAGTTGTTTTTGTCTGTACTTTGACTTACACTCAGCAAGTTATGACAATCCTTCAACAGAGTATAAACTTTGACTTGTATGCCTTTGTCATTTTGATTTCACCAATTCCTGCTATCCTTCCGGTTTGATTTCCTCCAAAATTTACCTTTCCACCTTCTTTAGGTTGTAATTTGGTAAAACTTTCGAAATCACCAGTCATATATCTAGAGCATCCACTGTCTATGTACCATTTTTTGTTTTTGGATGCTTTGAGACACATCTGCAATTAAATACAATTAATTCTTAGGTACCCACTTCTTTTTGGGTCCTTTTGGGTTATTACATGAAATTTTAGAAACATATGATCCTTTAGGTACCCATTTGTAGGTTCCTATCGTTCCTTTCTTCTTATGAAGCATAAAGAGGTATAATGACCTTTTCGATTACAGTAGTTACAAAATGCAAAAGGATTTGATGTATACACAGAATGCTGGAAATAATTCAAATATGACTTACCTCCTGCTTTCTTTCTACCTTTCCTTCTATCTGATTTTGGATCATATCCAATTCCAGATCTGTCATTTAAAAATCGTTGAGCTTTTAAAATAACATTTAGCATCTCACTTCCTTGTGTAAATTTTTCAAGAGTTTTTGTGAGATCAGTGTTTTTCTTTTTCAAAGAAGAACAATTTTCACAATCGTTTTCTAAACTTTCTTTAAGTTCAACTTCAAGAACTTTGTTTTTCTTTTTGAAAACAATTAATTCTTTAACTACTTTGATGAATTCAGAATGTAAAACATTATATTCAGAAAGTAATTCATCATAGGTAGGATCAGAATCATTTACCTCTTCTTCTGTTTCTTCTTGAGCAACAAGACATATATTGGCTACTTCTTCTTCATCACTTTTTTCGTCAGAGGAACTATCACCCCATATAGTATATATAAAGGCCTTCTTTTGGTTAAAGAATTTGCCTTTTCTCTTTTCTTTGCTCTTTTGATTTAGTTCTGAACATTCTAATTTGATATGTCCTGGTTTTCCACATTCGTAGCAAATGATATGATCTTTGCTGCTAGTTCCTCCTTTCTGAAAGTATTTGAATCCTTGTCCTTTCTTGTAGAACTTTATGAATCATTTTATGATTAGGCCCATTTCATCATCGTCAAACTCCTCATCCTCATCTTGATTTTCTTCTTTTGCTTTTAGTGCTAGGCCTTTCTTTCTCTTGTCACCGATGTCATCTAGTTCTCGTTTGAACTTTAGTTTGCTTTCATATTCAGAAAGACTTCCAAATAAAGAAGCAACTGATCTCATTGATTCTTCTATCGTAGTGACTTTTGTCTCCCACTCTTTAGAAAGAATATTCAAAATCTTTTGTACTTGGGTATGTTGATCATAAACTTTCCCAAGTGCTGCAAGTTGATTAACAAGATGAGTATATCGAAGTTCAAATTTAGATATTGATTCACCTGATTTCATTTGAAGTAGATCGAATTCAGTGACCAAGGTATTGATCCGATTCTCCTTTATTCCTGAAGTTCCTTCATGAGCTATTTCCAGAGCTTCTCACATTTCCTTTGCTGTTGGAAGTGTGCAAATTCTAAAATATTCACTTTGACTCAAAGCACTTTGTAACATCAGAATTGCCTTGCTGTTGAGAGTGATAAGTTTCTTGTCATTCTCATCATATTCCACTGGTGTCTTGGGAATTTTCTGAGAATCAACAATCTTTGTAGGTTGATAGTTTCCACTCTCAATCACATCCTATAGTCCATATTCAGTAGCCATCACGAATACTCTAAACTTTGCTTTCCAGAAAGAAAAGTGTTCGCCACTGAAACCTGGAGGTCTAGTGATGGATGCTCCGTCGGGAAGAATTCCTTCACCCATGCTTGCCATTGGATCCTTCTTAGGTTGTTATACCTTAACAAGAAGACCTACGCTATGATTCCAAATGTTAGAGCAAGCGTTTCTCCCAAGAGGGGGTGAATTGGGTGATACTAAAAATTTTGTTGCAAATATAAACCTTGTCGGTAAATATAAATTAGTAAGGAGTAAGGAGAAATATCACCGAAGTAAACACTGGGAGTTATGCTGGTTCGACCACAACCACTTTGACCTACGTCCAGTCCTCAGAGCTTCTCTGAGAGTTTCACTATAACTTCCAAGATTCAGTGGGTTCTTGGCACCTCAGTACAAGCAAGTTCCTTCGTCTGGACACTCGCTCCCCCTTACAAGTTGTAATCCAATCCTAACTCAAAGCTCCACAACTTTAAGTTACCTCAATAACAAATATTGAGTTTGAATGAAATATCTCTCTCATAGAGTGAATAAGAATCACTGAAGCATAGAATTACAAGTATAATGTAAAACAGAGTAATGAGCTTGGTAATGCGTTCGTGTGTGTGTTCTTGTTCTCTACTCTCTGTTTGGATATTCCCGTATATATAGATGTGTTGGTAATTATTGTTGGAACATTTTTCTTCATGTCCGTTAGAGTGTACGCAGCCACTGTTGACTTTTCCAATATTTGAAAAATATCCATTTGCGGTAGGTGGCGGTAGGTAGCATTTGAACGTTGCATTTGACTTTCCTTATTTGGTAAGATCTCTTCATTGTTTATCTGTGGATATGCTAAGAATACTAATATAATGAAAGGTTAATCACATAGAAAACAAATCAAAGACCGTTAGAATGAATTCTCAAAATCTGAACTTGCATACTCGAGTAGTTACTCGAGCATTCATTAAGTTTACTCGAGTACTTACTCGAGTATCATCATGAAAGTATTGACAAACTGCAAGTTAACAAATGAACATTACATTACTCGGGTAGTGCATGGAGTAAACACAATTTCAAACCTTTGGAAATACCTGTTTACTCGGGTACTTACTCGAGTATGGCACACTTTTCTTCATAGGTTACTCGAGTAGCGACTCGAGTAAACTCTCAAATAAACTTTATGTTACTCGATGCTTTACTCCAGTAATGTTGGTAGGATTTCAAGGCCGAGAGCACTTCAAGTTTTCTTACCTTGTTACTCGAGTACTTACTCGAGTAAACAAATTTTTTGCATAGCTTACTCGGGTAGCAACTTGAAGTTCTGTGTAAATAACTCTGCATATTACTCGATTACTCACTCGAGTAATCCAGTTTAAAATAAGTGATTGAATACCTGTATACTTGAGTAGTGCCTCGAGTGAAGTGTGATAAAAAACATATCATGTTACTCGAGTATTACCTTCAGGTTTTGCTTGCCATAGTGAGTTACTCGAGTACCTCCTCGAATAATATTGGTAGGATTGATAATGCTGAGAGCAACATATTTCTTGAAGCAGAGTAACTCGAGTACAGACTCGAGTAACATTGGCAGGCCGAGAGTAATTAGAAGTTTTTACATGGTTACTCGAGTACCTACTCGAGTAATGTTGGCAGGCCGAGAGCAACTCCAAGTGATTTACTTGGTTACTCGAGTAGCTACTCGAGTAACGTTGGCTGGCTGAGAGCAACTAGGAATCATTTGCCTTATTACTCGAGAACTTACTCGAGTAAAGTTGGCAGGTTACTTGATGGTTGACCTGGTTACTTCAAGTTTCTGTCTTATTACTCGAGTACTTACTCGAGTAACCCTTTAGAAAACTTGCCAATGATGAAGTTTCTCAGCTTTTTCTCTTGGCCTTTCTTCATTACTCCAATGCTTACTTCAAGTAATGATTTGCCCTGTTATTACTTTGTTCAAACTCATTTGTTTATCAAATCTTTTTCATACCATCATTTGTTATCATCAAAACATGAGAGATCTAACAATTTTTTAATGCAGACAAATATGAATGATCAAGATGGAATTTGTCCCTCACATTAGTAGAGAGATATTAATAGGCCCCTCGATGAGTAAGTCTGAGAAATGTATGACCATACTACAATGAAAAGGAGTTTCCATTTCTATTGTCAGACTACTCAGGAATCGAGAAAGTAATAGTCAGGAATAAGAGGATGACATTATCCATGCCTCATCCTTGACCGATATATCGTGTGACAAAAGGGACGTGATATGGTTGTATGACAGATTGCATTGTGATAACGATCCTCATATAAATTGGGTAGTCGTAATGTCTTGCTAGAGGCCGCTTGCGACTTTTGGGTTAGTACAGTTATTGGCCCACTACAACTTCATATGGGCCTACGGGGTCGCACATAAGAATGGCCCAACACGAGATAATGTTTAATTTAGGATGGACGAATTATATATATATAATATAAAATTCGTCAATAATATTTTATAGATATATATTTTCAAAAATATATATCTTATATATATTATATATATGTATATAATTATTATATGATATTTTTATATTGTGTTAGTTTTAAATTTAATTTATTAAGATATATTAAATTTAATAACTAACATGATAGAGATATAGTATCTTAGAATTAATTTATGAAGATAAATTAAATCTAATGGCTCTTTATTTGGATTAAATAAATAGGTTAAAATTAAAACTGTTGGACTGATTTAATTTAAACCAAATTTAGTTAATTAGCTCATAAGATAATTAATTGTTGATCAATTTTGAAATTAATGATGATTAATTTTGAAATTTGTATATAGCCCTCATATGTTATAAACTTGATAGAGCAGATATACTCATATGTACATGAGAATTGAGAGCCGCAAGGGAAACCCTAGGAGACATTAGAGGCGCTAGCACGCAGTCTCGGTTGGAGATCATTCATGTGGATACTTGTAGAGGGAGCGGATGTGAAGTGTTGGCTCTTAGAGATCGTGAAAACCCTGAATCATAAAAGGTATGAATCCTTCCAACTTGGTTTAAATGCCGTTGATAGATCCTCGATTAGGATTGGTGAAGTTTTTTAAAATTCTTCCACTGTGCCTGCCGATTCTAACAGTTTTGTGTACTCAAGAAAAACTAGAGGTTGCAGAACCAATGAAATAACTAGTGAAAGTGGTAGAGGTGAGCAAATACAACCCTTTGATATATGAATTGTGGTCATTGGTTGAAAACTTTGGCTTATGTAATTTTGGCCTATTTATGTGTAAATTAGCATTTTGAGAGCGTCATGATGTTTTGATGGTATTAATGCTGTCTTGTGGTGTGTTTTGGACCATTGGACTCATAGGTTGAAAAATTGGAAATTTTGTCAACAAAAACTCTATGTAGGGCGGCTAGTTTGTATAGTATAAACACATGTATAGTATACATGGGATAGGTATCACCACCACTATCCGAGTACCTTGGTTGGATTGTTACTCCATAACCCGGTACAGTGCACTTCTCGTACTCGTTGCCCTTCTCTATAGACCACCCTTTCTAGGCTAAACCATGTTGATTAATAAAAGTACAAATAATGGCAACCACATAATCATATGAACTATGGCATGATGTATGAAGGACAATGTCACTACCCCAAGTTTTTTCCTTGATTTGCGTGCCTCGTAAATCATGCTAAACTCAAGCTCCCAACTTGATCCAAAAATATCAAATATAGAAGAATTAGGTTAAAACTCATTGATATACCATTTTAGGCACTTCTATAGTGTTTATAGTGGTTATATAAGCTTATTGTAAAAATTTACCAAAATGCCCTCAGCCCGGCCCCACCGTACCTGATCTGACAGCACTTTTCCTAAAATTTTAACCTAGGCTATTCTAACATATTTCTGCCCAAGGAAACTTAGAATTACCAAATTCACTGCCACATGACCGAAATGCCATTGGCAGCCCCTATTTCAGGGTTTCAGTGGCATTTTTGGTAATTATACTTTTTAAAGTTTTTCTGAAAAATTGTTCAATAGTAACCCCACCAAAGTTTCCCTTCTGAATACAATAGAACCATGAAATTCAACTTCTAGCCCCCTAACAGCCTTAGCTTAAATTTACAGGTTCTCCAGGAAAAGTTGGGGTTCTCCAATTCTAAATCTGCAGACTTGCTCCTTTCTACTCCTAATCAGTTTATTAACTATTTAATTACATTAAAACCACCATTTAGACTCAATTTGGGCAGCATAACATTTAGGACACAACTTTTTCCAAACTTACAAATAGAGCAAATCTAGCAGAATTTCACCAATTAAATTACTCACAACAACCAGAACAATCAACATTTGAAGTTTTAGAAGTTACCTTAAGTTCCTTCTTGCTTTTCCTTGGTGTGGCCAGAAACCCTAGGTTCAAAACAACAAAATTTACTCTTCTAATACCTTAAATAACATAGAAGAGAAGTGTAGGAGAAGGATTACATAGGTTAGGAATTAATTTATTGAAGGATTTCAACTTACCTTGCAAATTTCTTCTCCTTCCCTCTCTACAATTGCAGCTGCTCTCTCTCTCTCTCTCTTATTGGCTATTATGCGTCGGTTTTGGGGGCTGAAGAAGGAAGGGATATGATTTATAAAGTTTTCCTTTTATTTCTTTAGTTATTAATTAAATTAATAATCAAAATTGAACTTTTAAGGCATAATTCCTAACTTCATGTAACTTGATGTCTTGAGCCCAATTAACATGCAACTAATATTTCCCCTTCATGTTACATGTAATAGCATCCCAAGAATCTTTCTTCCGTGTCCAAGTTGGCTTCATAACTTGTTCAAGTTACATATACACCTTGTGTCACAGTTTTGGTCAAATTTGCACTTTTGCTTAAATTTTCCATAAATTCATATTTATTTGACCACAGAGCATGCCACACAGTCATCATATATCATGGAAATAGTAATCAACATTCAAAACACATCATGCCGCATGTCACATTACCATAGCACTAGTTATAAATCACTTGGCCCCCACTGTTCACCAACGTAACAAATCCCAGGATTCCACTCATGCATAAGAGTAAATTTTATGGCCCAAGCATCTACCCGCGCAACAAGCCCCGGGTGACCACCTCACAAACTGTGATTGCTTCCAAAAATCATGATGATACCATAAACATGCAACGTATCTCATAGCAAATGAAAGAAAGAGTTAATACCTAGATGCCTTTCCTAAGGGGTATCCAATTGTTTCTTCACACTCAGGCAAATCTTAGATCCCAGATAGCTAATACGTCCTATAATCAGAATTTACGATTGGCGTGTCATTACTTAGTCCAATACTTTTGGCATAATGTAAACTAAGTTATTCTTGACATATCCCCATATTTATCCTTTATTTTGAACTTGTTGGTTATCATCTAAGTCACTTGGGTAGCCATTGGAAGCTTAAACAAATGCCTACATTATTGGGAAAGGCTAGAACAATCAACATCTTTCAGAAAATATGAAGTGTTGAAATAGGGGGTTTTGGCCGTAGCTAACGAACTCTTTGACCACTACCAAGAGAGGTCAGAACCTTTTGCATCGTAGCCAAGAATCTTTTGGCCGCAGCAAAAAAATAGCTTAGGTGCTTGGCTACAGCCAAAATGCTTAGCCAAAATCTGTATTTCCAGATTTTCTCTACTTCTTGGCTCAATTTCCAAATATCATAACTTAATTTATAACTTACTCCCTATTCAAAGCTCTTTAAATCCTCTTTAAAGGAAAAATATTATCTAGTTCTACTTATATTCATAAAATTCCAAAAACCTTAAACAATCCTCATTGCCACAAAAAGTATTCCTGATTTAGTGCCTAGACTTTAAAAATTCATAACTTACTCCCTAAACATCCAATCAAAGCATTCTATATATTATTTTAAATCTTAGGATGTCTACTACCAATTTAGAAAATATCACAGTCGTTGGACATGATTGTCCATTCAAAATTTCATCACAAGCAGACTGTCTCCCAGAAACTTCAACCCAACAATCAAACGTTTTGCAATTTCACCATCAAACTAGTTTAATATCATTACTAACCCTCATATATCATCATTTTTATGATTAAATCAACATATAGCCTTAAAATCCCAATTTGGATGAAATCATAAAGCAGCCAAAGAATCTATATAAAGCATTCTATTGATCATTTGAAATCTTATGATGTCTACTACCAATTTGGAAAATATCACAGTCGTTGGACATGATTGTCCATTCAAAATTTTATCACAAACAGATTGTCTCCCAGAAACTTCAACCCAACAATCAAAAGTTTTGCAATTTCACTATCAAACTACTCTAATATCATTAATAACCCTAATATATCATTACTTTCATGATTAAGTCAACATATAGCCCTAAAATCTCAGTTTGGAAAAAATCATAGAGTAGCCAAAGAAATACTTAAAGCTCAACAAAACCGTAAAACAATCAGTTCAAATCGAAGCCCATATATACCTCTACTCGATTCTATAACCAGTTCTTGATTTTTGGAGCACTTCCCCCCGGTAGATGGCTCTAAACACCTCTGATCAAGAATCTGAAACTCTAGAAATGTTGCTCTCTCTTAGAGGAATAATGTTAGAGAAGACTCCAGAAGCTGGAAAATCCGAATCGGAGGTGAAATCGGCTCCGGAACTCAGGAACTTTCATTATTCATCTTCCTTCTCTCCTCTTTCTTTTTCTTATGATTCTCTTCATTTTCCCTCTATTTTAGGGTTGCTGCATGACTTTTATGAGGAATGACAGAGTTTTTAATCTTTATCCTCACTTAAACAAAGTGCTTAGTCCATATTGTGCCTATTGTCAAGTTCTTATGGCTCCTTGAAAAAGCAAGTGGTTAATGAATCAACTATGGTTGGTTTAGTTAACTAAACTGGTCTTCCCTCTTTTCCCTTTACTTTTTGACCAAATTGGTCCAACAAAAGGAAGGAAATTGTTGATCCCAATCTTATATGTATATGTGCCCAAGCTTGACCAAGTCTTTATTGATACTTTGACCAACACTTCCTTTCTTTCTACTTTACTCTATTTGGACGTTTGTAATAATATAAGGGGAGGGAGTTGATTTCTTTTTTCATTCTCATAATCACTTCTTACTTTTGAAGAGCAAAATATAGCCCTTCAATTTGTCTTCTAATTTTGACCTCAAGATCAAGTGGCAATTGAGTCTTTTGCCCTTGATTATTACAATATTATTCTTGTACCATTAGTTAATATCTTTCTCTTTCTTATTTTTTTCTGGACACTATTTCCCTTTCCTTTGAATCCAGGTTAGGTTTTATGTCATTCTAACACATCCAAAAGGAATTGGATATTTTCTTTGGACTGAACCATACCGAAATTCATACTTTATTCTGGGAACGGTTTCTACAATCCATGTTATTTCTTATTCATTCTTGGGATACTTGCTAAGCCAGAGCTTAGCAGTCTACTCAATCTAGGTATTCTCAAGCATCTAGTCCTAAAATTTGGGGTAATACAATTTCGCCCCCATTCAATAAATTTCATCCTCAAAATTTGAGCTTCTCGATCTCGGAGATCATTCTAGACACTCAGTCTATCCATCTCGTAGGCAACCCAAAAAGCATACCACACAAGTCATTTTTCAATCATTCTCTTTCTTATGCAATGCTCCTAAAGCATGCAACATAAATCATCCATCAACAATCAATTAGTCAACATTCAGCAACCGCAGGACATACAGTCCTTCGGGCAATCACAGTTCAGCCTTTTGGCAAATGAGATCTAATATTCATACTATCAAGTTCTCCGGTGGCTCCTCTCTATAGGTCTCCTATCTAGTACCGCTCGCAGGTAGCCCTTTCCATAGAAGCAACACAAGATATCGGTTACTCCACACTACGGGTTTCTATCCAGTACCCCCTCTAGGTAGCCTTTTCTTGTAAAAGCAACATAAATATCAGTGGCTCCACACTATAGGTTTCATATCCAGTACCGCCCACAGGTAGCCCTTTCCCTAAAAGCAACACAAATCATTTAATAAACATTCAATAACCATCTGATTACATTCTCTGGACATACTTTTCCGATACCACAGCACTAGGCACATAGGTTTTATAGCCCAGGGACACTGCCCTATGCAAACTTGCATATTGGGTCTTACCGCCTCAAGCCTCCTCTCATCACAATTCTCAAATCGAAACATTCTGCCGGTATAAGGACATACTAGTCCTTCAGGTCTTATGGCCTCAGGACATTCAGTCCATCATCTTTGTTAAAAACCTATCAAGACTAACCACCTCAGAACATACAGTCCATTAGGTATTCTAAATTCCTTCTAGGCTCTAACTCTTGCTACTCAAGCCAACCATACACTTGTGTAATTTTCATAAAGCATGCTAAACAAACCATCCAAACACAATAATCCAGTGAGCATATAGATATCATAATAAATCATATGGCCCTCAAGCATACACCCAGGGTTAAAAAAAAGTCACATGGCCCCTCGCCATCTACCCAGTGTAAAAAAATCATATTTTATATGCTTATCATGTCTTACTGCCTAGGGAATCACCCCTATGCCATAGGCATTACGAGATTTATAGCCTCGGTCCTTTGCCCGTCCTGTCTGACTACCTAAGGATACATTATACAATAGGTCTTACTGCCTAATGTATATTTATAACACAAATATACCTAGTAAACACATTCATATAGAACCATTATATAAGATACGAGAGCAAGAGTTGCTTTGCTTTATACATGGAGTCTGTTCTTTCTTAATTGCCTTTCTCATCTTTCTTTCTACAAACGTCACTAGAGCACCCTATGGAAATATACTGGGTCACACAAACCCTTCTTTCTAGGAAACTATTCAAAATGGGACTCATTACTATGTACCACCTTTGAGAGTCGATGTCCCAATAGCTCCACTCTACGGTTCGTCGTCAGAGCGGCTCCACTCTACAGTACTACACTCGGTGCTTTACTCAGTCCACTTTGACTAGTCAGCCACTTAGGTCAAAACTTTATGCAGGCAGCCCTCTCCAATTAAGACTCTACATAGGTAGCCCTCCCCGATCAGAATACTCCATAGTTAGCCCTTTCCAATTAGAACTCCCCATAGGTATCCCTCTCCAATTAGCCATCTCTGAATATAAGTACCATTGAAACGGGAAACCCAAATCTTATAAGGTTCCTCTTCTCTAGCAATTTTGTAATCTGCTTTCTCTAATTCTGCCATTTCGCTTGGGGTCATTCTACATAGACCTTTAATATCAGTCCAGCTCCAGGCATAATCACAAACTCTACCTCCCCTACCGGGAGTACTCTACTTATACCTTTCAACACATTCTCTACCATCCACTAATCGAATCACAGTATATCTTTAAGTTAGTAGAATGACAGGCAGATCAATTCTTTCTCTCATTTTATTAGAGAGCTATCATCTCATTCAATCCTTTAAGGGAATATTTTATGATCATAATCTTTCCCTATGCTAGACTTAGTAGTTAGAAACCAACCTTTTAAAATCCCTTTATGCAAGGATTCTTATCCATAAGGATCTTGTTCCTAGATTCCATAGATCATCACTAACGAGAACATTCTGATTAAACATCTCTAGGATATCTTGGTAGTTTAACTAACCCCAAATTCCATTAAGTATATCATTAGATGTACTTTGTCTCTAACCCACCTTTTAGGTTTATCATGAAATCTTGAACCTAACATCACACAGATCATAAATCATTTTCCTCAATTATACCTAATAGGTACGCTAAGTGTCAAAATCAATAGCACCTATTCTAATCTCTATGGTGTTTAGGTAATATCTTAAAATATTACTGAAGGTAAAACTTCATCCACAAGGTTTACAAGGTTCAGCTTTCATCATGAAACAGAACCATAGTACAACCTGATTCACATTTTGACTTAAACATTATTTAAACTTAGATTTAATTCAAACCTATCCTCAACCTTCAGTATTATCAAATTGGATCCTCTAGGATTGATATACGGCATAATCTCTACTAATAATGCACCACCATATATCATACCTGCATACCTTTAACACCACAATGTTACTAAGGATCATTACTTAGCATGGAGAAACCTCAAAACAATCACTTTGCCTTGAGTTTCTATAACCTCTTCAAATGAACGTTTCTTGGTAGTACTCATGCAACATAAATGGTTCAGATTAAAGATCAATACTTACCTCATCATCTCCATACCTCTAATCATACTTTGTGTCATCTAAGAACTTCTAATCAAAATCCCAAACCTTTAATCAAAACATTTCAAACTTCCAAGGTGCTTCCTAGTGGGGTCACCTATCCCGGGAATTATCTCGCCTGAGCACGCTTAACCACGGAGTTCCATTGGAATCCAGGTCACTAGCTAGTTTGGTATTAGATTCTTTAATGCTCATACCCTTTTCCACTAGGTATACATCAATACTGCTCCATTTTGTTTTCTATATATAGCTCTACCCCTTCCTGTAAGCCAGTTTACTAATTAGTGGTCAGGGAAAAATTTGATTCCTCTAGGTTTGACCATCACCCATATTTCTTTCTTCTTATGGGATCACTAATAAGGTATCAATATACCCATTCACAATAGAAAAGAACATTAGCCTAGTCAGTCCCTATAGGAGTTCTGACAAAATATGTGAGTTCTGACACTTTACATAAATAACTGTTGGTCAGTCCCTAAGAGGGACTACATAAGGTACCTTTACTGCTAGTTTTAGACCACACCTCTCAACCAAGGACTGGCGCTTCACATAGGCACCATACACCTAGTCAGTCCCTCTAGCCAGGTCAACCATAAGGTGGCTAGCCCTTATGTCGTGTGAGGGGCAAAAGCCAATGCTTCGTCCCAGTCTCACGCAGTGAGAACCCCCAATCATGATGGTGAATTCCAGCATCTTTATAACTAGCTCTGATACCAAAATGTAACACTCTTACCTTCAT